>JAPKLX010000007.1:2159412-2311534 GCA_026898415.1 Leonotis leonurus
AGGCGGTGGCGACGTTGACGCGAAGATAAGTTCTATTCCGGCGTCGAATTTAAACGGGTAAAAAATTAGAAAACGAGATACTTCAAGATAGGGGAAGGCAGAAGGTCCGAATATACTTACCTTGGTGGTAGGAGCTTCGATTTCGCCGGAGAGGAGGAGAATCGCCGGAGAATGGTGTGCTTTTGCTGTCTGAGTGTTATGTTTCGCGAAATAGAGTCTGACTGTTAAATAGGGCGGGACGACGGACTGGGCGACGGACCAGTCCGTCGTCCGCCATAAAATTAATTTAAAAAAAAAATAAATTGTTAACGACGGATCTGACGACGGAACAGTCGGACGACGGACCAGTCCGTCGCCAAATCCGTCGCTAACTCTCGCGCCAACTTACGCGCCAAAATAACGGTCGCCAGTCCGTCGCCAGTCCGTCGTTAGACGAAATTGTTACAGTCCGTCGCCAGTCCGTCGCCAGAGGACGACGGAATACTATTCCGTCGTCAATTCCGTCGCCAGTTGAAGGTTTTTTTGTAGTGAAGTCTGTGTATCTGAACGTAATCCACCAGCAAAATTCTTAGCAAAGTTTCGGTTTCTATTAGATTTAGCCAAATTTTAAATTTCTAGTCACTAGATTTATTCATAAATATAGAAGAAAAAAAAATAATGCAATTGAATATATTGTATATCTCATATAGATTCTTCTAGTGCAATGTAAATTTATCGAGTCAAAATTGAATGATAAATTATGTACTATATCACCTTCTGTACATACAATCAAAAACATTTATATTATGTATATAAATACGTGCAGAATTGTTACATATATACATAATTCCAAATATTAATTAATTTTGTAAAATTAATTAATAATATTTCAAATAGTTAGTAGCGTCTGTTTGTTGTTTCGTATCTTAAATGCACATTACCGAATTAATGTGCCCAATAACATTAATATTATCAATTTAAGTAAAATATGAATATCAAATTATTTGAGTTGACATAATTAATTAGGCACCGAAGCCTTTGTAACATGAGTTAGGAATTAAGATCCGAAAATCATAGAAATTTTATTGCAAAAAAAAAAAAGAAAAAAGAAAGAACACTTGCTTACAAGCCTTGAGGTTTTTAATAGATGCAGAGTGAAAAATCACATATTCATTTCTTCCCAAAAAAATACTAGCTTTTATTTGAATTGTCCCGTTAAAGTGATTAATTTTTTTAAAGTTTTATTTTCGAAATACTAGTGGATCAAAATTCTATTGTCTGTAGTGGGACAAAGGGCTAATAAAATTAAATGCAATTGAGACAGAAAAAAGTGCAGGTGAGAAGATGCACAAACTTGTAGGAATGAGAAGTGAGAAGTGAGAAGCACCGATTGCATAGACAACTAATTTGACTTTCAGTTTATGTTTGTTTTCAATGAATTAAATTGTGGTCCAATAATTGAAGCAGAATGTACTACTATACTTGCACTAACAGCTAGCCACTTCTCATCAAATTAAAGTTTTATCTGCCCCCACCTATCTCAATCCAATTCTCGTGATGTTTTTTTTTTTACTTTTATTGTTACTTTGTCAAGTCTCAAAAAGTTGTTTTTAATGAGTACGTGTCTCTCTGCGTGTCTTGTAACTTATAAATTTCAATTTTTGTTATCTTCATTTTCAATATAATTTTCACCTAAGATAATTCAAGAAATTCCAAATCCCACAAATGGATAGAACGGCATGAAAACTACATGATCGACGATAAATTCAAAGTTCCTAACTAAAACCAAGTAGTGATTAATAAATCAAATAATCAATTAATTGAAATCAAATTAATTAAAGCCGGCCCAACTCATTTGAGAAAAACTATTCCCAACAAAGAATAATTAAAAAAAGAAAAAGATTAGTTATTCTTAGAAACACAAATGAAGAAGGAGAAATGAAGACGAGTAATATCGGAAGGCTGTGGAAGTGCAGCATGCTCCATCCACAACCTGCTATCATCTATTAGTCCACTCCTTCTTCTAAACATGAACACTGCATATCCACAACTACTAGAACATGAAGATGAAGATGAAGATGAAGACGAAGATTCTTTACTATGATTATGAATACTACTGTTGTTGTAGAACCAGTCGTGAACATCCCACATCAAGTCCACCACCATCCCATCCAACAAAATGGCATGGTTCCCTCTGAAGTTCCACTGCAGCTTCTTCACCTTCATCACCACCCTCTTATCTATGCACACCGACAGCACCGCACCCCCTCCGCCGCCGCAGCGGATCGAGATCTCGTGCGCGCCGCCGCTCTCGCTGAACCTCGCCCTGGTGGTGTACACGCTGCCGCCGCCGGAGAAATGCTCCCTCCGCGACACCAGCACAAACCTAGCGGGGCCCACCGCCTCCTGCTCCTGCTCCTCCTCCTCCTTGTCGCCGAGGACTAGGGCGGGGTGGGAGTCGACGAGGATGATGAGGTAGAAGCCGGCGGAGGGCTCGGGGCCGGGGCGGTAGCGGGCCGTGGAGAGGTCCCAGAGGATTTGGATATTGGGGGAGAGGGATTTGCGGCCCTTGGGGTTGCGGAAGAGGCGGGAGGAGTTGGTGGTGATTTTGAAGGTGGTGTCGTTGTCGAAGGTGATGATGAGGTTTTGGGAGCTCCATTTAAGACTCATCATGATCTGGTTGGGTTTGTTGGTGGAAGTGGAGAGGATGCTTCTGTATATGCAGGTGACGCTTTCTTGAATGGAAGGGGTGAAATTTAGGGGAATGCAAGGGTTTGAAAACGATGTCTTGTCGCTCACCTGCACTGCGTATTCACTCATACATGAAGCCATGTCTGTCTTATACTCACTTCACAATTCGCACAGAGGAGGAGAAGAAGAAGAGAGGAGTGTATATGTATATATGTGTGTGTGGGGTTTTTGAATGTGATTCTTTCTTCTAATCTTATTGGGGAGAAGGGAAGGGAAGCTCTCTTTTCTTTATTTATTGACAGTTCATTAGAGAAACTGTCGTCCATTGAAATATATAAATAAATGATGCATACAAAGAAATTTTGGACAGATGGGATATGATGCAGCTAGCAAATGTATGTAGTTAATGAGACCACGGTCTCAATTTATTTTTATTTTGTTTTGTTGAGTTCTTTATTTTATGTTATGCTAGAATAACATAGACGTGAGTGGTCTTCAAGAACATGCATGTTATCCAATAGTTTGAGTGTTTCAATATTTTTCCTAAATTATCTTGTGTTCGTTTGAGTATTTGGAATACATCAAGATACTAATTGATAACATGGACGAAAGGTATGTAAGATTGAAGTATTTGGCCAATAAGCAATACAAAGTCTGTCTATAGTCAAAACTCAAAAGTCATGGTAAATTAAAAATATACTGATCACTATATCTAAGTCGACCATGTTATGTTATGATCAACATATAGGAATATGTCAGTAGTCAATAGTGGGGGGAACAATCGAGAAATCGTGAAGAATGGTGGTAATTATGTACTTCTAAAAATGTAAAGGTTAAAATTTCAAAATTAGTGATGTTTATTGTAAGTAGGAATATAATATTTAGGATGACTTGACTGGTAATTGAATGTAGCAACACCCAGAATTAGAAATGATTGGGCAGTTAATTAATTAAGTGGTGCCAGCCAACATAGCATAAACTTTCTTTCTTTCTTTGCCGTGTAATTTGTGCTTAATTGGTTATTGTCATACACGATTTATTATTAGGGAGAAAAATACCTCTTTTGAAAAATTATATGAACAAAATATTATATTATTGTGTGCATGTAAAAAATACTCATTTTACCTTTAAAATCGTGTACTACTTAAAAAAAGTGTTAGAAAGTCAAAAGGTGGGTTAAAAAGTTAAAAGTTGTTAGCAAAATTGAATGATTTAATAAAAAACATACATATATTTTTGGAAAAATAGGGCTTAAAACCGTTCCTCCTCATTTTCCCCCTTCTTGGCATTGAAACCGTTCTTCCTCCTCCTCTTCTCTTCCATTGCTTCTTTCTTAGATTTTGCACCGCCCCTGTCCTCATAGTGTTGGACCGCCCGCCGCCGCCCTAATATTGGTGGACTACAGCGCCAGAGGAGATTGTTGGAAGCTCACTTGGACTGCTGCTACCGTGGAGAAGCTGTCTTGGTCGACGGAGGTCGTTAGAGGCCATGGGAGACATAGATGAAGACATACCAAGTAATATACAAGTATATATTCATGTCCTAAACCTAGTTCTGCATGAACCGCTGGTGTATGTATGATGAACCGTTGGAGACCTCTCGGCACATGGCCGAGCAGTATGCTAGTTCTTCCAGCGGTTCATCAATGCGATTGATGTATATATTTTTGTTACCTCTTTTTGATTATTGAACATATGATTATGTACCCATAAATTGATTATTGTTAATTAATTAGAATTGCATTATATAGTTAATTGTTGGGACTGATTTATACATTTTTGATAATATCATGTGTAATATTTGAATTCTACGTAATATTTGGAAAATCTTGATGCAGGAACCGTTTGGATTATTCAATAGTTGAGTGTTCCAATATTTTTCCTAAATTTTATTGTGTTAGTTTGAGTATTTGGAATACATCAAGATACTAATTGATATATAATAGGACTGAAAGATATGTTAGATTGAAGTATTTTACCCATTATACGCAATACAAAGTCGATCTGTGTTTAGTGAAAACTCATAGTAAAACGTACATGGATGGTTTAGTTTGTATGATATGATTGATAGGATAGATAAAATTATCATCATTAAATTTCTACCTTCTATCTATAATCCTCCATCTCTTTATAAATTTAGTCATTTTTATGTACTTTAATCACTCAAATGCTTGATTATATAATCAAGTCAATTTTGGTGTGATAATATAATCAAGCATTTGAATGATTAAGGGGCATAAAAATAAATTAAATTCATAAGGAGATGAAGGATTATGAATAAGAATGTATATATTTAAAGATGATAATTCTATCAATCCTATCAATCAAACCAAACCACCATGTATATAAGTCGACCAGTAGTCAACAGTGGCGAGGAACAATCGAGAAATCGTGAAGAATGGTGAAATTTCAGTTCTAAGTAGGAATATGACTTGACTGGCAATTAAATGTAGCAACACCTACAATTAGAAATGATTGGGCAGTTAATTAATTAAGTGTAAAATGAGTGTTTAATTGGTTATTCATGTTTATTATTAAGCTTTCTTTTAATTAACTCAATCCATCGCCCCCTGCTTTTCTTTTCTTTTCTTTTCTTTTCTTTCTTTACTTGTCTATATATATAACTATTAATTAATGTTTGCGTTTGTATGCTATATTTGCAGTCTGTAGATGAGTATAGTGTATGTATTTGCACTCTTATGTAAAAAAAGTATTTTCTATAGTGCCCTTTTCATCTCAAATGATGTATGTACATAATTATATATGGGTGGGTAATTTAATCTCATGCATAGCTAATCTCAAATAATATTATACAGAAGAAAAACAAATTAATACAATTAAACTAATTCAAACCAGAACCAAGTGATACCTATCTACTATTTCAAGTTTCACCAATCCTTTGTTATTATCCTAAACGGAATTCAACAAATCAGCCTTTGTTGCAATCAAACCAATGGGATGTCAATTTTAGTTATTAAACCCATAAATGTTTTTAAAATAACCAAACATAACCTAACATTTGGTTCCGTTCAATGATGCACTCTCATTAATACATGGCTTCCAAATTAATTCACCAAAGTGCACTTTTATATGACAATATTTGTTGCCATCAGTATTATATATACATACATCCACAAACATTGATCCCTAAAATTTACTCAAAGGTATCTCCAATAGTGAAATTTGCAAAGGAGAATTGGTGGTAAGAGTCATAATAAGATGAGATGGGTTGTGATGGTGAGTGTTTTTTGGCCCCCCACATATTAAACCCCCACTGCCACTCAATGATTTAGTTCATATGAATAATGTGAAATGAGTAATGCCCCCTTTATTGGAATGGAGCTATGTGCCTCTCCTCTCCTATCCTATCTTTTTCAATAATTAAAAAAAGAAAGAAAGAAGAAGATTCAAACCATAACATTTGTATCCATTTTTTATAAATTTTGAATGCACATCTATGTTCTTTTAAGATAGTGTAAATCTATATTCATGGTTAGATTGTGCTTCTGTATTTTTATTTATTTTAATATAGTGACATGATTCATTAAGTTCCATCTTCCTGGTATTATGTAGAAATAAAAAGAACAATTAAAATAGTTTTAAAATGTTCAATATTCTGCATAGTAAAGAAAATGAAATGAAAACGAAACAATACACCAATCAAATACTTCATCCGTCCCACTCGAGTCGGACTACCTTTTATTAAAATGATGAATCAGGTCAAATTGAGTGTGGCAGAGAGAGTACTAATCACTTGTCTCATTGGAGTAGTACATTATTCTGGTTAAGATTTTCACAACTGACACTCAAAGTCTTACTTTTTGTCCTTGCCTAAGCTAAACTAATTTATTGTTTTCTTTAATTAGAATTACAGGAAATGGAAAGAAAAGAAAACATTAATGCAAATGACACTATGCACAAAATGACAGATGGAGATGGAGTGGGTCAGTTCAATCAACAACATAGTATCAAATTAATACTCCAACCATTTTGTAAAAATTACTACATTCAATTCATATTAGTAGCTTGCAATAATATAACTCCACATTTTATTTTATTAATGAATTTTTTTTGTAGATATAATAGTCCTGACAACTTTTAATGCTAAACATATGTTGTCGTTGGATTATTCCTAATTGTATTATTATTATAATTATTGATCAACATTTGGTAAAGAAATCAATGTTTGGATCGGTCACCACAACTAACATATGCACGAGACATGGTATCCCACTCTTGAATTGTTAATTAATTTTACTTACATTTCATTACTCATCCAATTTAAATATTTCTGATTGTGTAGAACCAAATAAATTAATTGGCCGTATTTGCATAATTGCTAACATACACAGTATTATTAATTTTTAGTTAGCATTTGAAAAACTATATATAGTGAAATTAATACAGATATAACAGAGTGTCTGTCATCTATATTAATCAACCTCTTGATGTTGGTCCCGAAACGAGTGAACTGAGTGTATAGGGGGGAATACACCAGTCAGATTTTTACAAGTTTAAAACTTTTGAGTGGCTCCTGAACTGAAGAGAGGTACTTCAGTGAGAGAGATGTACTTTAGATAGGAATCCTTCAGTCTACACTGAGTGTTGGACTGATGGACTAATATCTTAAGTGTTGTGCGGAATGTGGTGGCTTTAAATCTTTACTCGTTTGTTTCAGAAAAACTTAATGCAATCTTTCTCTTTTCAATTAATCAGTATTCAGTTAATGATAATCAATGAATATGAAATACTGAAAGTAAATAAGAGAGAGAGAGACAGTGATTTGGTTTGCGTGGTTCGGAGATAAAAACTCCTACGTCCACGAGTACTCGATGTTAGTCGAGGGTTTCCAAATGAATGGAGATGTAATAGTCTTACAGTGATCAACCACAAAGGGTTAGATATACAATATTATCTGATCACTTCTAGCTTCGAATTTAATCTAATGCTAAACTATTCTTCGGTTACAAAATGATCGCTAAAAACACTTAAGAGATGAAAAACTGAAAGTTTGGTGTGTTCTAACTGAAAGTTTGAGAGCTTGGAAGTAGAGATAGCGATAGCGAGTTGAAAGTAGGGTAACCGGTGTCTTGAAGTGTTTGAAGCAGCGGGGTATTTATAGTTATCACATAGAATATATTCGTTGTGAGATAAAGCACTTTTGAATTCTTCCCGTTGGAGTCTTCGTCCTTTTTGCAATTTTTGGTGTCTGCAGAAAGATTGTGTTTACCTACTGAGATTTTTGCCATAAATGGAAATACCTACGAACTAGGCTAACACTCAGTGGAGACTTCAGTTTTGGACTTCAGTGCAAACTTCAGATGTGAATTTCAGTGGCAAGTAGACTTTGGCTTCTAACTTCAACTACAATACTTCAGGATAGACTTCAATAGAGAAGTCCTTCAGTATTGGAATGTCCTGAATCTTCAGTGAAGATGTCCTTCAGTGTACCTGAAAAATTTAAAACTCCCTAACATATGAGTTTTTAGACAAAACACTAAGATTCAGTATTGGTCTTATTACATCTTTCAGAGGAGGTTTGAAATTTGAATCAAAACACTTATAAATATTTTCCAACACTTAATTACTTGAATCAATTTCATTTTTTTCCTTAGAAACTCCTCCCATCCTTCATTTTCGGAATTGCATTATAAAATTGAGTTTCTTATATATTTAGTACTAAATTACATGTATCAGATTTATTTTTTATTGGAAGGTGTGGTCTAAATTTCATAATTTGTTAAAAGATTGAGGTCCAAAAATGATAACACTTTTACAAAAAAATTTGAGATTAGAGAAATAAAGAAAACCCATGGGTTGTTGTTAGTTATTACATGCATAGTAGCATTGTTATTATCCTATAAAAAAGGTATGAATTCATTTATTTGGTCCACAGTGAATTTGGGCCGCCATTTGGGTTTAATTTTGGCCCACTGCTTTCACTTAGGCCTAACTTATTCCAGCATTTACATTTAGTTACAACATGACTGAAGAATTAATCCATCCGTTCACCAATGTTTTTCTCATTTTAACTCAGCACGGATTTTAATAAAATAAGTTGATTTTGGTTGGTAAAGAATAAAGTGAGGATAAAGTGTAGTGAGTGGAAAATGAGACCCACAAAATGTTAGTTGATGTGTAATGTATGGTGAGTGGATAATGAGACTCACATTAAAATATAGTGAGTGGAGAATGGGTTGCCCAAAAAATAAAAAAAAGTGAGAAGAAACTTGTTGGACGGATAGAGTGCTTATTTTATTCTCCAGTAACTAGTTTAATTTTTGCTAAAATTTCGAATGGTTAATTGTCATATCAAATTTATCTCAATCATAAGAAATAAAGGAAATATATTAAAGTTCTCTAAGGGAGTGTTTGGTTTGCTTGATTAGTTTTGATTAGATGTGATTGATAAAATAATCAAGCATAATTTGATAGATTATTCGGTCTGCATATAATCAAGGAATTCATTGATTATTAATCAACTCAAACTTGACTTGATTAGGCTTGATTATTAATCAAGCATTATTTCAAAATGCAAATTTACAAAATTATCCTCATCAATTTTGTTATTTACAAAAATACAAGTAAACATACACCCAACATATCTCTATAAAAGGCAATTTAGGTATTTTCTATATTTTAATTATAATCACATAATTTATCAAATATTATAATCAATCAAACAAAACACATGATTATACAATCTAAATAATCTCATCATCCCTTATCCTATAAATCTAATTTATCTTATCCACCAAACCAAACACCCCCTAAATGAAAATCCAAAAGCATTTTCTACCACAAAATAAGAAAATAAGTTTCAGAAGCATGAAGTAGACTTTTATCTAGCTTTCAATTTTAGATTTTTTTTATTTGATCGAGAAGGAATTTTATTTGCATCAATTCTATAAAATGATTGTTCGGTATAAATGACTGTAACTCATCTTCGTCTTCCTCTGATTTTTTAATAATATGGAGTAATTGTTATTTATGTACGTATAATATAATGTCAAAATATATCAAATAATAAATTAATGGTCATGTGTAAAATATATCAGGAAAAACCTTAACATTCTGTTAAATAAGGACTTATTAAAATCAAAACTAAAAGTAGAAGAATTTATTAAGATGAAAAATTGTATGAGAATCTAATGAAACAAAAAAAGGCACAACGATGTGCCAATAAAATATACAACAGCAGAAGTGAACATGCGACTTACAAGTGTTAGAACATTGAGTATTTGTCTAACTTAATCAATTGATGATTTAACGTATCGTATTAAACACTAGTTAATGTTATTGAAGATTAAAAAAAAAAATTAGTACTCAAATTTGTGGCATATGTTATTTTAACATGACAGCCAAATAAATTTTACTCTTATTAGTGTATACTTTTGGCTCAAACACTCATCCACACATATGTTTTCTACTTCAAGTCAATTTTAATTGTCTTTTGCTAAATTAATGCACTAGTGTTGTTCATTTCTTTATATATCAAAATTCTTGATATTTTGACTTAAGACAGGTTTAATAATATGTTTTGAATTTGTATAAAAAGTTGTAATATGTGGAGTTTGTGATCCATTTGATTTATTATATTTAAGTGATTGAGTAGAGTTTAAATTTCAATTAATTAATTATTTTTAATTTAATATGTGTTTTCAAAATTATAGACGGACTAAAAATGATAAAATCAAAAGAAATTTGGTATACGAAAGGAAAGAGTGTGGTATTAGGAAGTTGACTTATAATGTCTCCAACTGTCAATCATGTTTGATTAAAGATGTGTTTGGCTGAGGTTATAAGCTCTTTCAAATTATTTAAAAAATTAAGCTCTTTGAGATCTTAAAAGTTGTAAAAACAAGCTCTTGGAGTTTATAAACTGTTCAAAAAATAAGTAGCTATACCCCAACTTATTTCTCCATAAACTTATATGCTGCAATAAAATTACATAAATAACATTTTATATCACTTTAAAAGAGCTTATAAGCTCGTTTATATAAATACATTGACGACTTATAAATAAATAATGAATATATACTAATCCTCATATAACTAATCGAAAAATATTGCAAAGTTTGTTTTCACGCTTTTCGGTGTAAGGCATGAATAATGGGCTTCCCAAAACATCCCACATGCACTATTGTTTATTTACCTTCTTTAAAATATAATTAATATTTTAACCAGCGTAATAAGGAAATTAGAGAAAAAAATTTGAAGATATAAATTAATTATTAAGAGGTGAAATATTATTTGATGTTCTATATATACTTGAGCCATGTATTGAAAAAAAATAATATTATTTGATGTTCTATATATACTTGTTCTATATAATTAATATACTTTGTGCTATCTAAAATTTATTATATAGTCTTAATTATGATTTGTGACCCAAACCTTTGCCATGTGATAAAAATGACCATACTTCCATTTATTTTATAAAATCTCCAACTTATGTTGAAGTTTCACATATTGGAAATTTATATAAACAAAATCACTTTTCAAAATTAAATCGAAAATAACGTGAAATGTTTCATAGTACACATACGCCAATCAATTTTTTCAATATACATTAATTAGAACTTAGCAAAATATAGATTTATGAAAAGAGAATCGATTCAGCTAATGGTAAATTAATATTTAATGATTGAAAACAAAAGAAATGTTGCTTATAATTAATTATGTAAAGTATTTCTAACCACTTCCAGTTTAATAGTAGTATTGGTTTTGTGACGTATTAAAAATGAGGTAATCATGATTATTATATGGCGGCAAGATTCTTGATGGTTAACTGAAAACTTTAAGATTCTTCGGTCACGAAACAAGTTCCTAATTTGCTATTTTCGTCCGTCCATAAAACATCTTCCTACTTTAAACTTTCCATTTATGATAATGGATCCACCACACTCTTTACACACAACTCAATTTAATATAATACTTAAGTGAAACCCATATTCCACTCACTACATATGATTATTAAAATCAAAAACACTACATTAAAACCCATAACGGGTCAAATTAAGAACTTCTTTTGTAGACAGATGGAGATGGAGTATAACGGTACTTTGTAGAAAGACATAATATGATGCTGTTTTAATTGGCTTGTAAATACTTGATACACACCAACTATTTTTATTTTATTTTATCTAGAACTTAATACTATTTCATAATTAAATTTATAAAATTAAATAAAAAGTTATAGTGCAATGATTGTTCTTACAAATATACTCATAACGATATATCTTATTTTTTAAATATTCATTCATATATTTTATTAATTTAATTTATCATTCAAAAAAAATGTATCTCTCTTCGTATCTCAAAATTAAATTTATCTTTTTAATTAGTATTTTTTAAAATAAAATTTTCTTATGATATAATTAATGATTAATTTGAAAAATTAAAAATTTTAAAAATCATATATCTTAATTTTGAATTTGTCAACCATAAAAATCAATTAAAATAGATATTAAATATCAAAAAAAATTATATACCCTATTTGAGTGGATTAAACCCTAATATTAAGTACTCCCTCCATCCCACTAAGTTTGACACACTTTTATTATTAGGACGTCCCACTAAGTTTGGCATATTCAAAAAATAGTAAAAATTATCTCTTCAAAAAGGTGTGATCTTACTATCTTTATACCTTTTACACTACTTTATACACTATTCTTAAAAATCGTGCCGAAAAAAAAGTGTCAAGTTTAGTGGGAGGGAGAGTACAAAATTAAACTAAAACAAATAAAATAGAAATAAAAAATAATTAAAATTTGACTATAGAACAAAAAATAGGATATAAAAGTGAAATATTAATAAAATTAATTCAAGTTAATTTTATATTTACTTTGATGGATAAATGATAATCATATCTTTCAAATACTCAATTTTATACTTTATCAATCAAATTTATCATTCAAAGTAAACGACACCTAAGTGTGTTAATGTTATTATTTTGGTATATTATTTTTTAATAGATACAAATGGATGATGTTTAATTGAAATATGAGATATAAAACCACATCATAGATTCAAATGTGCGGACATACAATATACATGAAGTAGCTATAGTGTATGAGTCAATTATATCCCATAAAATCGTGGAATGAATCACGAGGTTTTGGGTAAAATCCCAAGCATATTCCTCGCCCAAATAGCTTCCTGTGTATGTGATGTATAAAAAAACGCACACAATCTATTTATGGGTATCTGACCTAACAATAAGCGATTAGTATATATATGTGGTGAAGAATCGGTCAAGACTAATCTTATAAAAACCCTCACTCCCCTTCTCATTGCTTCTTTTCTCTTACAAGTTAGGAGTATTTAGAAGCTTCGTTTCAATCGATCTACTTCATTCTTTATACAACAACAATGCAATCCCTACCTCCTTCCACCTTCTCACTACATACTAGATCCATAACCCGAACTCCGACCCGATTCACCATCCAATGCGACTCCCCCTACGACGCCTCATCCAATCCCACCTCCATCCTTCACCTCAGCCGCCGCTACCACTGGCAGAGCGCCTGCTCCATCCTCGCCACCAAGGCCGTCGCCCA
Source organism: Leonotis leonurus (assembly GCA_026898415.1). Classification (NCBI taxonomy): domain Eukaryota; kingdom Viridiplantae; phylum Streptophyta; class Magnoliopsida; order Lamiales; family Lamiaceae; genus Leonotis; species Leonotis leonurus. Next base: position 2,172,644 of record JAPKLX010000007.1, read on the forward strand.
GCACCAACAAATTCACAACTCCGATGCCCTTGTCGCCGTCAACGGCCACCCCTCCCTCGACATCGTCTCCGCTGCCACGGCGGCGCTCCCCAAGCCGCTAACTCTCGCCGACCTCTCCCCTGCGCCGGTGCACGGATCGCAGCTGCGCGTGGCCTACCAGGGCGTCCCCGGCGCCTACAGCGAGGCCGCCACCGGAAAAGCGTACCCTAAGTCCGACGCCATCCCCTGCGACCAATTTGAGGTGGCGTTCCAAGCGGTGGAGCTCTGCATCGTCGATCACGCTGTTGTACCGGTGGAGAACTCGCTGGGGGGATCGATCCATCGGAATTACGACCTCCTTCTCCGGTACCAGCTCCACATCGTGGGGGAGGTGCAGCTCCCCGTGCATCACTGCCTCCTCGCCCTCCCCGGGGTGCGGCCGGAGTACCTGCGGCGCGTGATAAGCCACCCGCAGGCGCTGTCGCAGTGCGAGCACACGCTGACACGCATGGGGCTGAGCGTGGCGCGCGAGGCGGTTGACGACACCGCGGGGGCGGCGGAGTACATAGCGGCAAACGGGCTGCGCGACACTGCCGCGATCGCGTCGGCGAGGGCGGCGGAGCTGTACGGGCTGCAGGTGGTGGCGGACGGGATCCAAGACGACGAGAGTAACGTGACGCGGTTCGTGATGCTGGCGCGTGACCCGATAATACCGCGAACCGATCGACCGTTCAAGACTAGCATCGTGTTCGCACACGACGATGGCACAAGCGTCCTCTCCGAGGTGCTCTTCGCCTTCACCTTCCGCAACATCATCCTCACCAAGATAGAGTCCCGCCCCCACCGCAGCCGCCCCATCCGCCTCGTCGACGGCGCCAAGCACTTCGATTACATGTTCTACATTGATTTCGAGGCGTCCATGGCGGACGCACGTGCCCAGAACGCCCTCGCCGAGGTGCAGGAGTTAACCTCCTTCTTGAGGGTGCTGGGCAGCTACCCCATCGATATGACATGACCATGGCCGGCCCTCCTTTTTAACCATTTTCATCCCCTTTATTCTTCCTTATTAATCTCCTTTATTCGCGCCTAGCAAAGACATTTCGTTTTCCGACATGTGTGTATATATATTATTTCATTATCATCATCATATCATATATGAGATTTTGTAGTGTTTCTTTTGAAAATACCTAATATTACGTCCTTGAAATTTGTAGTGGGAGTAGGACATTTGCTCATACTTTGTCATGAAACCATTACCATCATGTTTTCTTTTGTTGTAGTTTTATTTGTTTGATAATATAAACAAGGACAGCATGTACTTATAAGTTACTCGACTTAACCCACTTAGGCAATATTCACTCAAGTCTTTAGACCATAGAAATTACCTAATTGGGAATTTTTATAATCTTTTGTGTTTACTCTATATTATTACCACTACTTATAACTACCTACCACTCTTATATGTCATATTATTTCTGACTTATTTAACTATAAAAATCACTAATGATTTTAATCAAACTAAGTCAAAAATAATAGTATGAAAAGAATATGTGTTTTATTAGTTAAAACTTAAATGTGCTTTAATTCACAACGTTAATTATCTACTAGCATCACATTTGTCAAAACGTAAAAATCTCTTCTGATTATCCATTTCCACAACTTGCTTATTTTCAAAGAAAAATTGTCTAATAAGTTTATTAATATTACGTGGAAATGTATGTATCTGTTGAAATTATAAAATTTATTAATGATGTTATTTTCAAAATTTTCATAACGAATGTGGATAAAATTGTGGAAGTAAGAAATGCGATCATGAAAGTAAATTCGATATTTTGGTCTCATTCTTTTGCATATATAATAAATAATTTACGCTTGAACTCGATTAAGCGTTCAAAAGTCTTAACTCGGTAAGGTGCAAGAATTTCATTGTAAAGAATTTCATATCCTTGTACTCACTTTAATTATGTTGAGATGAAGGTTACTACCACAATGGAAATCATAACCACTACTTTTATGATGACAATGTAATATGGAGTCCATCGGAAGGACGCCAATGATCTAATAAAACACAAAACAAGAATTTAATGCCCAAGGCAATATGTTTTGGGTTCGAAACCCCCGTGACATGGTCATATAATTTAATATTAATATAATTCAATTTAAAAAAAATACAAAATACAAGACGATTATCTATACCCTAAAAAACAGTGGCTTATATATGATTTAAATTTAATTTAATCCATTTTTTTAAAAGTAGTGGCTAATGGACCTGGTATGGTATAGGGAAAGTTCATCAAGGCAACATTATAGATATAATATGAATTGCCAATTGAAGTCACTACGCCCTATCATTTTCATTATTTTCTTTCTAACTTTTGCACATACATTAATCTAATGATTAAATAATCTTTAACTAATAATCATTATCGAAAATGCTCACCCGCCCGCGGTGGGCACATCTTAATGCGCCCGCAGTTGATGTGGCATGCCACGTAGATAAATATTAAAATTTAAATATTTTTTATTAATTATCACTTTTCGACTAGGGTTTATTGGTTAGGGTATAGTTTAATATTATTTAATAAATAATAATAATAAAAATAAAATTAATAAAAAAACGAAAAATATAGTGACTCGTATGATGATGTGTCAATGATGTGGCATTGCCACATCAACCGCGGGCGCATTAAGACGTGTCCACCGCGGGCGGTGGAGCGCTACTCTAATCATTATATACATATGCTGGGAAATGCATTTTTGTGCTAATTGGAGATGGGCTTTAAATGGACAATAAGCAAAAGCTAAATGGACAAATGGGCCTTGGGTTGTGATTGCCAAAGTTCAAGTATAACTCTCCCTCCTCTTCACACCGCCGCCGGAGAACCACCAATTCCCTCGACTGGTCACTCGCCGCCGCCATCACCAGAAATACCCTCCAATTCTCACACCACTCCGCTGCATAAACTATAGTCTCCTTCCCATTCATCTCCATCCTCTTCTTAAATCCCCATTCTTCTGGACCAGCAAGAGCAGATTCCTCCGCCTGCCGCCGTGGGATATTCTCAGAAGGAGCTCAATTCCTTACTCTGCACCTCGCCTTCGATTACTACCGAAAGGCGAAATCGAGACCATATTTCAAACCCCAGAGAAACAGCTGTCGATAAGGTATTTGATCAATTCCAAGAATTGGAGCTTGCGTGTTTCCTTCTGCCAAGATAGTAAGCAATTTCAAGCAAGCTCCAATTCTTGGAAACAGGCAAATTGATTGTAAAATGAGGCTTCTTCACCGTCAGTCTTTATTCTCGGATTTATTGCATTCTGTGTGAGGCATTAGGGAAACTAAAGAGGCCATTTGAAGCTCTTGAGTTCTTGAGAGAAATGGGGAAGAAGAATCCAACAAGATCACACTCACTACTCTGCGTTGATCACCTCTATTGCTAATGCTGGTGAAGTAGGAATGGCAGAAGAGCTAATGCAGGAGGCAAAGAGCAAGAAAATGCTTAAGGATCCTTCTCGGACTGTTGTTGCAGCTATGAAGGGATGATGGAGAAGACACTAGACATTGTTGCAGCTTCTGCGCAATTGTCAACGGGTTTGTGAAGAGAAGAGGTAGAGATGCAGTCAAAGTGTATGAGGATCTCGTTTTGCAAGGGGTGGAGCCGGGGAAAGTTACTTATGCTTCGATACTTTCGAAATGTGCATCAAGTATGGCTAGGATCAAGTACTGTTTAATCAACATGCATGTCGAAGCATACCGTAGTCTAATCTTATTTTGTTCCATTTGGATTTATTGCCTATGGTATATATACTGACCTAATTTCTTTCTATGCGAAAGAGTATCAAACTATACAAATGTAAACTAAATAAAATAAAGGGGAAAGCTAGTTAGGTAAGATTATAGGAAACCACTTAATGATTGAATAGGTAAAACCACGAATACGCGTCTAGACCATATATATAACACCAACACCATATTTTTTACTACTTTTTTTATTATTCCTTAAAAAGTAATTTTTCTATTTTTTATTTAATTGATAATAATTGGAGTTTTAATTAGATATTAATTTGTCCAGCTTAAGTCTTAATTACTCGGATTAAATTGGACATTACAATAGGATCCAATTCACCCAAGGTTTTGATGAATTAAGATATCGTAGAGAAACGCAAGTGCTACAGATATTGTATGTGCCTACACTACACATCACATTAAAAAAATTTCACAAATAATTTCGAACTGTACAAATAATAAAGAAATTAAAATTAATTGTAGGATCTCATCAGGAAAAATGAGAAAAAAGGAGAGATGAAAATCCCACAGATTAGTGCAGTGTATGCATGTATTTTATATTAAGAATATATTATGTCTTCCAACGATAAAATAACCTTCTCACTTCTCAGTTCTCCCTCTCTCTCTCACTACCCCATAAATTTGCACATATTTCTTGAAACACAACTCTACTAGAATTCAAAACCATGAACTCTAATTTTCATAGACCTGTCCTAATTCTCCTTCTTGTTTCCGTTATCACCGCTTCGCCTTCCTCTGCTAGAAAAATGGCATCAGAAATAGGTAGCTAGGTTTCATTTAACTCATTTCTTTGTCTTTTCGAGTTATTATATATGATATGCTAGCTCTTCCAACACTTGAATCTTTGTGCAGAAGTAGATCAACAGATCAAGAGCAATGAATCAGATTTCAAGATTGAAAGTGAAGATTCCCTTTTTGTAAGTTCTATTTGTTTAGTCTCATAATATCTACTTCTTCCGTCTCAATAATGTAATCTCATTTGCTTTTGGCACGCAACATAGACCAATCTTATTTTACTTTAGTGGATCAACATTATATTTTGCCAAAAATGAAATAAGACAATCTTATTGGGACAGCCCAATCGGGAAAGTAGAACTACATTATTGAGATGAGGATTATATTATAAGTGTGATTGAATAGAATAACTGATAAGGGATTGATAATACTTTTGGGTAAATGGCAGAAGGTGATGGGAGTTGAGGAATGTGGAAAAGGAGATGAAGAATGCTTGACGAGAAGGGCTGTTTTGGAGGCTCATTTGGATTATATCTATACTCAAAATCGTGTACCTTAAGCAGTGAAGTGCTTGCTATGTCCTAAAGAAATGTGTTGGAGATGAACTGTGTGTGTGTGTGTGCGCATGAGTTTCTAACCTATGCTGTGTTTAAGTGTTGGTATTCTAAATTAGTTCCTCGATCTTTAACAGTAGGGAAGTACATGTTGTGTATAAGTACTAAGTAGTAAATGTTCACTCTAAATCATTTAAAGTGGTGCTACTCCATTTAAACAAGTATTTAGAAGCCTTTGTTACAAATAATGTTTCATCTTCCGCTTTAATATTATGAGAAATATATATTTATATATGACAATATGAATATGATTGATTCTGTTTTGTTTTTTCCATTGTCTTTCTTTATATGTTTGTGGGAGGTTCCGAGTCTTATGATATGAAAGTATGAAATTTTCTGCTTTATTTATCAGTAGAATCAACAAACTTTTTGCTAGGGTCAATATTAGAAGCCTAGTAAGACTTTTGGTTCAGTGAAGGTGGATTTTACTTAGGGCCAAGATCATGGGGTGGAAAAAGAAGATGGACAAGAACAAAACTTAAAAAAAAAAAGAAAATGAAAGTTTCACTCACATGCCGACAAGTGAAATCCGAATGAAATGAAATCTCTTGTTTATATTGTATTTATAAAATCTTAAGATATGACACGATCAATTATTTAACATATAAAATATATCATTTTCTTATATATACCATAACATTTAGATAATTATCTCATTCGCTATAAGTGATATTTTCGATTCGTAACTGAACTGATTGATTTACGATCCTATTATTTTAAAATTATAACCAAATTGTGATTATTGTGATTCACGATTTGGAATTTAACAATTGAAGGCAGTTCCTCTTCCAAAGAACCGGTACCGATTTCAAATTACCTATTCTTTATATTTCTTTACATTAACTAACAAGTTAAAATATAATTTTATATATTATATATAATTATTCTATATAATATTTTAATAACTTATCTAGAGCAATTTTAGGAGAAATTTTGTTGTTTTTTTAATGATTATTAGCTTATACTCCAGAATTTTAATAGTAGATTATATACTAATATAAATCAGTCGTCACATTAGGAACAGTCATCCTTGAAAACATTCGAAATTATTAAAATGCGAATTAAAAAAATAAGAAAAAACATTGCAAGGAAAATATCGATCACAATGGGATTCGAACCCACGACTTTTAGATTCGGAGTCTAACACGATATCCACTTCGCTATGCGATCGTATAACCAAAATAACAGATGAATAAAAGCAAGGACAACTAACGGTTTCTGGCAGTCTCAAAAATTTTGAAAAGCGGAAGGAAAGAGACAATCCACAACAAATCCAACAAGAGAAAGCAATGAAGGAAGGGGAAAACACACAAACAAATGAATAAGAACAAGAAAAATAATTAATCTTACGCAAAAAAATAAATTAAAAATATATATCTCCAATCAGATATAACAAAAGTTCACCTTTTCTCTTACAAGCGCGATGAATGGAAAGAATTTTAAACAGAAGGAAATGGTAAGTGATTCGACAACACAACGGTAAGGTATCTGAATTGCAACGGAAGGATGCGATAAGCCAGAAAAGAGGTGCTTCGGATCGAGATTGAATTAGGGTTTTGTTTTCTTTCCAATTTGAGGAAAATAATTTAGATCGCCGATTACAGTGGGCAGTGGGAACGTTATTAAATATTATGTTTCCGATTTAAACCTTGAACAATTCATATATTGACGACGGAACCCAACTTTTAGACACCTTTAATTTGGGCCTCATTTTCTTGGGCCTCCTCATACTTCATTATTTTACAAGTCCAACTCAAAAGGTTAGTGTCCAAAAAAATTCATCAAAAGAATCTATATTTTTTTATTCTTTATAAACAGTCTAAGTAGTCTAGTTGAAAAAAAATAATTATATATATAAACAGTCGAACAACATTCGCATTTTAGTTTTCCTAAAATAGAATATAAATCATATAAAATGATTTGAAATGTGATTAGGATAAGGATAGTTGTAATGACAATATTTAGATTTCACTTCTTCTGTTCCTTTTTAGTTGACACATTTTATATTCAATTGAGTCTATTACAATAATAAAGGGTGGCAAATAAAAAGTAAAAAGTAATGAAATGGCTTTTGATTTTATGATGATCTCGTAATGGAGGATGACCAAATTTGAATGGATGATTGTAGTGTTGTGTTATGTGAGTATTCTTTATCTCCTAATAAAAGAATTTTAGTATTTGACTAGTGTATTTGTGCAATGCAATTTCCTGGAACCTTCATGAACTGAAATTGATAGGAACATTGAATTGATAGGGGAATAGAATCTGGATGCTTCTGACTCTGAGTTGTGGTTTTAACTTTATATATAGTAAAAGGCCAAAAGGATTTTGTCCTCGCTCGTTATTATTATTGGTCGACGACGTTCTAAGATAATATTTCAATGGGGTCAAATTATGGCCGGTTTTGGGTAATGTTTTATTTTATTAACTGGAAACATCCTTGTTCGATTCAAGTTTATTTTAGGAAATGGATTGTTATAGGGGCTATCAAATTAATTCGATTTAACTTTAATTAATGTTGTTTAGTTTCCACAAGCTATGTTTTGGTCCCTATTTAATTAATAATTAGTGGTAGAAAGGTCAAAATGGTCGTTTATGTTCTTACAGTTCCAACTTTAATTGGTCGATCCATAATTTAACGGATGAACACTAATAACAATAAGACAATAAGATGTTAGGTACACTCTAAAAACAATATTTATGTTACAGTAGAATATAACTTATTTTCTACGTTTTGAAAATATACAATTTAAATAATACTGAACTTCTGAGAATTTTCTGTATATAAAATATAAATAATAAGTATTAGTTTAAAAATAAAAACTAGCATGCTAAATCGAATTTTCTCCGCTAAATATTATATTAGCATTTTACGGTGACCATCGTCTCCCTCAAAATTATAAAATTTCCAATATATATATATATAAATATATATATGTGATTTAGGGACAGACTATAAAAAATAGTCATTCTTCCTCTAATATTCCCGGCATAATTACATGATCCGCGATAATTACGTGACTAAAATTAAGTCATGCTCGTGTAATTACATGTGTGATTGTAGAGATGAAATTACACGAACACGACTATCAATTGATCAAATTTTTGTAATTACATGTGTGATTGTGAGATGAAATTACATGAGCACGACTGTCACTTTGTCATGTTCGTGTAATTACATGTGTGGTTGTGGAATAAAATTACACGAGCACGACTGTCACTTGGTCATGCTCGTGTAATTACATATATAATTATAAATATGAAATTACACGAGAACCACATTTCAAGAGCATTAGTCGTGTAATTGTTCAATTACAATATACGAAACTCAATGAAGAAATAAATAACAAAACCACATTACAAGATCATTAATCATGTAATCGTTCAATTTCGTGCAATTACGAAAATTTATATTTAAAGAAGGTCATTAAGGTTAAATTAGTAAATTTATAGAAAAAAATAGCTACAATTGACATGTTTTGTTTGAAGTGGCTACTATTTACTAAATTGTTTGAGGAATGACTAGTATGGTCAATTAGTAGTATTTTTTTTATTAAGTTATAATTAAGGGAAGTAATTATTAAGGCAAGTTATGATTAAGACAAGTTATAATTAAGACATTTTGGGCCTAACTTTGTGAAATTAGATATATATTTTAGCCACCATCAACATATGAATTTCATTCAAAAATTAAATTTTTTAATTTTTGCATAATATCTTGCAACCTTTTTTAAGTATTTTTTCAATTCTTAGTATGATTCGTGGCTAATTTATTTTATTTCAATATCGGTTAAGGAAACTCGATCGCGATTATTCTGTATGATCTACTTTGTTATTTATATTTTAATTTATATGCAAATATTTTTTATTTTCTATTTTATCTATAATAATTTAATTATTTCAATATGATATATAATATGTAATATTTAGAAGTTTGAAATTAATTTATAGTCAATTAAATTGGTCATACACGATCTGAACTTTTTATCTCTTGATTGCAGCGTATGATTGTTTTTTTTCATACTTCATATCTATTTTAAAAATAATAATTTTTTAAAAATAATCTTGTGTTTTATATATATATATATGTCCGGAAACAGTAAAGTATAAAAGACTTCATTGGTTTTAGTATGTCTAGAAAGTTTGTCCTTGTTGGAATGGAAAAGAATCCTTGATTAAGCAGGAATCAAGGAGAATCGGTGATTGAGCAGCATGAAAGGAAATGGAGGATTTCATTGATATTATCCTAGAATATATATATATTTTTTTTCCTTATTTACATAGATGCATACAGTATATAAGAACATGTATTGTATTCTGTTGAATGATAAAGCAAAAAACGAAAATCCCCTATTCTACTTCTTTCCAACTTGGTATCAGAGCCAAAGATCCAGGCTCAGAAAATTTTCATCATCGCCCTTCATACCCTTCTCAGCCTCTAAACCAAGATCACTCTGATCTTACCCTTCGTTACCTTTCAAATCCAAGCCCCTAAAAAAAAGGAGAGAAAGATGTCAGAAACCTCAGAAAATAAAATTGGTGGAGAGATGGAAACACAGAAACTCAAAACCAGCAAGAATGTATCGTTAGCCTTCAAACTCAATGGAAAAAATTATCCATTGTGGTCGAGGCTGATGAAGATCGCGATCGGCAGCAGAGGTGCCGTCTCGCATATCCGGGATAAGCCACTCACAGAGAGTGATAAGGGCTACCAGCAGTGGGAAGAAACCGACTTGGTGGTGTTCTCTTGGATCGTCGACAATATCGAAGACGATATCATTGCCGACTTCGCACACCACCAATCGGCGAAAGCAATTTGGGATAATCTTGCTATCACGTATGAGAGCAAGGCTGACCCGTATGCCGTCTATGACCTGGAGGAAAGAGCAAGCAGCATCAAACAAGGAGATATGGATCTCGAAAATTACTACAGGAAAATCCATGGGATATGGATTAACATCGACCGGTGCCAGAAGCAACCAGTCAAGTGCTGTGACAAGGGGGTGGAGGAGTTCAGAGAGTACACAAATCAGAGGCGGTTGTTCAAGTTCTTAGCCGGATTAGATCCGAACTACGAAAGCATCAGGCGAGACATTTTGAAAGAAGATCCACTCCCGACAGTGGAGACGGCGTACGGGATCGTAAAACGAGAAGCAACCAGGCGTCACATAATGCCAAGTGAAACGGTTACCTCAGAGCCGACTCAGGGAGACATCGGCTATGGATACGCCGCCCAGAAGAGCCGTGGAGCTGTGTCCCGACCGCCGCCGACCAAATCCGCCGCCGCCAACAATCCAGCCGCCGTCAAACCAGTTGACAAGAGCAAACTCTGGTGCTCTCACTGTGGGAAGCAGAAGCATACCAGAGAGACCTGCTTCCTCCTGAAGGGGTTTCCGGAGTGGTGGGGAGAGAAGGCTAAAAAGGGTGGTGGATCGGCGAATATCGCACACGGCGACAGGGATGAAGGCGGAGAGATGAAGCAGGAGCGAGAGGGTGGCAGTGGGGGCAACGGCGGAGGCAACGGAGGTGGGGAAGCCGCCAATTTTATCAGCGCCGACACAGAGATGAACAGTGGAGGTAACAATATTTCCGCTGCGTTTCATGAGCAAAATATGATTGGGTTGCATAAAAAGGGATGGATTTTTGACTGTGGAGCCACAGATACAATGACACCAGATCCACAAGATTTTAGTAGTTTTTCACAAATTACTAAAAGGTTCATCAAAACAGCAAACGGGGAATTGCTCACTGTTACAGGGACAGGCACTATTGAGATATCACCAAATCTTCGTCTATCAAATTGCTTACTTATTCCCGCCTTGTCTCAAAGATTGATGTCTGTGAGCCACGTGACACGAGAATTGAACTGTAAATTGCTAATGTTCTCCAATTTTTGTGTGCTACAGGATATCAGGACGAGGAGGATCATTGGGCGTGGCACTGAGGACCACGGGCTCTATTATGTGGATGGGGCAGCTCAACATGGTAGTGCGATGCTAACTCACCGGTCTACAACGGATGAAGTTCGGTTATGGCACCAGCGTTTAGGGCACCCGTCTATCGGCTATTTCAAACTTTTATTTCCCAATGTTCCTATTCCTAGAGACTTTTTTTGTGAGACATGTGTGTTAGCAAAACATCATAGACATTCTTTCAAACTTTCCAATACTCGTGTTAAATCCATGTTTTCTTTGGTACATGCTGATGTTTGGGGACCTGCTACTGTTATTGGTGGGAACGGTATTAGGTATTTTGTGTCCTTTATTGATGATTGCACTAGGGTGACATGGATTTATTTTTTAAAAACCAAGCATGAAGTGTTTGAAAAATTTGTCCTGTTTTTTAACATGATAAAAACACAATTCCACACCACTATTCAAACACTTCGATCTGATAATGGGAGGGAGTTTGTCAATTCTTCGATGTCGAATTTCTTTGCTACACATGGTCTAATACACCAAACTTCTTGCGCCTATACACCTGAGCAAAATGGGGTAGCCGAACGAAAAAATAGGATCATACTAGAAATAACTCGTGCTCTTATGATTGAATCTCGGTTACCTATTTTTTTATGGCCTGAAGCAGTAGCAACATCTGTGTTCTTGATCAATCGTCTCCCTACAAAAATTCTAAACAAAAAAACCCCTCTTGATATCCTGTCTAAACAAACCAAAATACCCGCACCCCTTAGCCTTAGTCCCAAAGTTTTTGGCTGTACAACTTACGTTCACATACCTAAACATGAGAGAAGTAAGCTCGAACCTTGTGCGAGGAAGTGTGTCTTTGTAGGTTATGGGGTTAATCAAAAGGGCTATAGGTGTTTCGATCCAACCACTAAAAAGATTATCACTACCATGAACTGTGATTTTCTTGAAACTGAATTCTTCTACACAAACCAGCCTAGTGGTCAGGGGGAGAGTGATAGGGACCTTAGTTGGCTTGTGTACGAACCGAACCAATCCTTTGTGGACCAACAGGAGACACCAGCAGTCACTACCGCCGAGCATACCTCATCACTGGAGCTCCCGATGTACTCGCCCATTGAATCTCCAACTCCGATATCTGAGGTAACTTCTGAACCAAGTGAGGATGAGGATGTTATCCCAACTAACACTGCAGATTCAGAAGAAGATAATACGATCGATGGTGACACCGGGAGATATATTCTCCCACCTCGTAGCACAAGGGGAATTCCTCCTAAACGGTATTCTCCAGAAAGAATCAGTTCTCGGAGTAAGTATGGAGTAGCGAGCCTAGCTACAAGGAATCTGAGTGAGACGGCGAGATCGTTTGAGGCGGCTCTCTACAAGGAAGATGAGGTTCCTAGAAACGTAGAAGAGGCGATGGAATCAGAACACTGGAGGGAAGCAATGAAAACGGAAATGGAAGCTCTGGAAAGGAACAACACTTGGGTCAAAAGCGAGTTACCAAAGGGCCCGATGGTTTGATTGACAGATATAAGGCGAGATTGGTTGCCAAAGGGTACACACAGACGTATGGGATAGACTACGACGAGACCTTCTCACCTGTGGCAAAAATCAACACTCTGAGAGTTCTGTTCTCGATTGCAGCTAATAAGGATTGGCCTCTTCACCAGTTCGATGTGACGAATGCCTTCCTTCATGGAGAGTTGCAAAAACCAGTGTTCATGTGTCCTCCACCGGGATACACATCTGACTTTGTAGATGGAGAGGTATGTCAGCTCAAGAAGACCTTGTACGGGTTGAAGCAATCTCCGAGAGCATGGTTTGGGAGATTTACCGTGGCAATGAAGAAGTACGGGTACAAACAGAGTAATTCAGATCATACTCTGTTTCTGAAAAGAAAGGGGGAGAAAATCACATGTCTCATCATATACGTCGACGATATGATTATCACTGGAGACGACGTAGAAGAGACAGACAGCCTAAGAGAGAACTTGTTCAGTGAGTTCTCAATGAAGGACTTGGGTCCTTTGAAATATTTCTTGGGAATTGAAGTGCTGAGGTCAAAAAGGGGCATTTTCATCAGTCAGAGGAAATACATTCTCGACATACTTACAGAAGTTGGGATGTTGGAATGCAAACCTGCAAGTACTCCCATGATCCCAAACCACAAGTTACGAAAAGTCGAAGGAGCTGAAATGGCAGACCGAGGAAGATATCAAAGGCTAGTAGGAAGACTCATCTACCTTTCACATACTAGGCCAGATATAGCTTATGCTGTGGGGATAGTTAGTCAATTCATGCACTCGCCTCAAAAGGACCACTGGAAAGCAGCAATAAGGATCGTTCAATATCTGAAGGGGACAGTAGAACACGGGCTGTTGTTCAGGAATCATGGACATTTGGATATTTGTGGCTTCACTGATGCTGATTGGGCTGGAAATCCAAATGACATGAGGTCAACTGCTGGATACTTCACATTTGTAGGAGGGAATCTCGTTACATGGAGAAGTAAAAAGCAGAAAGTTGTGGCTTTGTCAAGCGCTGAAGCTGAATTCCGAGGGATAAAGAACGGACTCACCGAGATACTTTGGCTAAGGAAACTTATGACGGAGTTATGCCTCTTCGCGACAAAGACTTGTCAATTGTTTTGCGACAATAAGGCTGCCATTAGCATCTCGGAGAATCCAGTTCAACATGATCGAACGAAGCATGTTAAAATCGATAGGCATTTCATCAAAGAGAAAATTGAGGGAAAGATAGTTGAACTTCCTTTTGTCAGGTCGGAAGATCAACTCGCTGATATCTTGACGAAAGCTGTGAGTGTCAAGGGATTTCGAGAAGCATTGAGCAAGTTAAGTATTGGAGATCCCAATACTCAACTTGAGGGGGAGTGTTGGAATGGAAAAGAATCCTTGATTAAGCAGGAATCAAGGAGAATCGGTGATTGAGCAGCATGAAAGGAAATGGAGGATTTCATTGATATTATCCTAGAATATATATATATTTTTTTTCCTTATTTACATAGATGCATACAGTATATAAGAACATGTATTGTATTATGTTGAATGATAAAGCAAAAAACGAAAATCCCCTATTCTACTTCTTTCCAACTGTCCTCTTAATAAAATTTCTGGCTCCATGCATGTTTATAGTCAGATATTTGAGTAACTGCAGATTGTGGATTACATAATTAGCAAACTAAATAGATGGTTAATCATTCGATTTAATAAAGAGTTTTGTCATAAAATAAGATTATATATATTAGCAGAAGCGATTAAGAAGATAAAGCGGATTCAATTAGGCATGAAATATTAAAAGAATTGCTTGAGTGCACGCCTCCATCATCCATGCATGGTCCATCACTGTTCAATAAGCAAAATAAATAAATATAAGTTGGGAAAAATATGTCTTCAATTATTACAAAATAATTAATGTAGTAAGTAAGACATGACGACTACGGAATTACTAATGCATCAAATCAAATTTTTGTTTTCTACGAAAACCCAAACATTTATATAGTAGTAGTAGCTCTTTAATTAGTATCTTATCGTGATTGATAATACGTATTGCCTATCAAAATCAAATATATTACTAATATTGTAAAGAAAAATTGTACACTAGATACTAGTTGTTTTTACTAATATACCCATTCAAATTTAAAGCACTTTATTAACAGATTAATAGTTTCCAAAAAAATCAATGGTAATTAATTATGAAAAAATATATAAGTTTAATTAATACATATGAAGTTTAATATTAAATATGCACGTTCTCACTTTCAAGTTATAAAATCCGGAAATGCATTTTTCCACGTAAAGTATATATTAACAGCCATTTTTAATGTGCAGACTCATAATTTGTTCTTTATTAATGTCTTAATTTTAATTTGTATAAAGATGCATATTTACGTGCAATGCCTTATATTGTTGGTACTGGTAATAATATTATAAAATATACAAGTCCAGTCACGACTCACGACCAACTTGGCAACTTGTAATTTAAGACATTTAATGAATTTATTTTTCTCCAGCTTGCAATAGTCTTAACTACAACATGAACAACTATTTTTGTCGTTTTGTGGCCCAATTCTAACTAGGAAAATATTCATCTTAGGACCTCATTATTTGGCTGCACCATTTTGTTATTTTCCTTCAATTCCATGCAATGCAATAATGAGTAGATCATTGCCCATCCCAACTCCTATTTGATTAATTTTTTTAATATCTATAAATTAACGTGCAGTCATATATGAACGATATATATTTATAGTTGAACTTGAACAATAAAATATCATATTTATAGTACTCCATGATGTAGCAATTAGCATGAACCAGTTAAGCTTGTTATATTCTGAATTTGGTTGGAACTAATGACCAAACACAATATGTAATATATTGCTTCATTAATTATCACATTTTAAAATTCTACAAAATTAATGTAATCAGTGTGATATTCACAAATTTATATAATATTCAACGTGTTTACGTGAAGTTTGGTATCAGTTTGCAAATGCTTGCACGACTCTTTATGTCCGCAAAAATCAATTAGGAATTAAGGTTAGATAGTTAAGGTCTCCAATAATATATTATGGTATGTATATATATTAAATCGTGTTGCACGTGGGAATCATCCACATTTCATGATTGATGCCCTAAGAAATTAATTAAAAACCAAATACTATTATCTAATCATTCACTAAATATAATACAATGTTTTTGGTCCCATTAGTCTATTCCAATCTGGTAGGGATTGATTTAATTATTTGTGTGTATATATATATATATATTACATCATCTCTCATGATTATAGATAAAATGGGACATCATTTCATTTTTATTTAATAAAATGTAAAAAAATGTATAAATTAATGAAGAAAATCTTGTTTTGGGCATAAATTAATCTCACTCTATTTAGATTATTGTTCATCATAAAAAATACATATATGTGTTTGGAATTGTATTTAAAGTTTTTATTATTAATGTTTGCACATATTATAAACTAAAAAAACGAGACATTATCACATGGTTACTACTCACCACTCGATTCAATAAAATGGGTCCTACTACCTTCTATGGTCACGTGTCATCCGCGGCGGCGGTCTGCGTACGTGGAAGTTTCGAGTTTGTGAAGAAACTTGCTTACTTCACAATAGTCAAACAAATATTATTGGTCACACATTTTATTATTGACTCCATCAATCTTTTATGCGACTACAACTCTTATTTTAGCTAATAATTATTATTACTACAGAAGAGTGAAGTAATTACTAGTGAAAGCATATAATATTTTAGATTTAAAAAACGCGACACCCCAATCATTTAATTTAATAATGTAGTGGTAATAGTAATAGAATTAAAAAAGGAAAACGACACACCTTTGAACGGTATTCCCATCCATATCCAATAATGTAACGACATATCCTTAGGCCTTCTGCATTTTTTATTTTTTATTAATTAAAAAAGCCAAAATTCCAAAATCCTTCTTCCTATTTAAAATCCCTTATCATCAGATTCACCACCATTTCTTCAATGAATATTCTCTCACTTATTTAACTTACTAATTTTTTTTTATTATTATTATATACTTTCTCTCTCTATCCCCCCGCCGTCGCGCTCTGGTTATGTTCGCCGACGACCGCCGTGATTCTGGAAACCCCTCTTCCCACGGTTTCCCCCTCGTCCGCTTCTTCCGCTACCGCCGCCTGAGGTAATTAACTCCGCCGTCAAATCACAACCATATATATAAAAATAAAATTACAGTATATATATTGGAATGCCGTCGTCGAAGAGTAACCGGAAAGGAAGTAACGAGAAGAACAAGAAGGGGAGGATATCCGGGAAAGCGTCGTCTTTTCACGGTAGGGACGGCGGAGTCATGGCGGAGATGCTTCCGCGGCCGAGGACGGTGCCGGACTTGCTAGCCGGAACGAGAGGGGGTGCAGAAGTGGCGGCGACGGCGCCGCCGAGGCTGACGAAGTTGCTGGTGAATGTGACGATACAGAGGAGTCCCGGTCCAGTGCACGTGTTGGTGCCACCGGAGGCCACAGTGCAGGAACTGATCACGGCTGCGCTCCGCCAGTATGTGAAGGAGGCGCGGCGGCCGGTGCTCCCCTCCGCCGCCGCCTCTGCCTTCGATCTCCATTACTCACAGTTCAGCTTAGAAAGTAAGTCTTCTTTTTTTCTCTTTTAAGTTATTCAAATAATTAAAGAAAATTAAAATAACACAATAGCTAATAATGAATTGTCTGGTAATTGGCAGGTTTGGATAGGGAGGTAAAAATGGCGGAGTTGGGGTCGAGAAACTTCTTCCTGTGCCCAAGGAAGACGGAGGCGGAAGGCGGTGGCGCAGCCGTGAACTCAAGCTGCTCAAAGGAGGCAGAGGTGGGAACCAAGAAAGGCAGCTTGCCTTGGCTCAAATTCATGGATTTTTTACTGCTTTAATTATTCAATTGCAGCCATTACTTTGTTCCACTAGTAATTCTTCAAAAATATATTTAGTTAAATGTATATATCAATGAAATCCTAGAAAATGCCTTAAAGGGATCTATATAAAGAGAGATTAGTTTTGCTTAGCATATTGTTGGCGTGCCCAGAAAGATGAGGATGTGGCTTTTTTGTTTTTTCTCTATTATCTGCATGTTATAATTATAATTTTAGTAAGTTTTATGTATTTGACTATTGAGTTGAGTGAGCCCCTTAATATAAACAGAAAATTTGAAGTGTTAAATTATTTTTGAACCAACGGAAATAGTAAATAAAAAAATTGTGGATGAAGATAAGATTTAGTGCAACTATGAAGGTTTTGAGTTGCAAAAGCAAAATAACCTTTTTATTTAAAAAAAAAAAATCGAAATATGCAATAATTTAGTAAGTGTTATAATATGGGTTTGATTGTACCAATTGATTGTGTAATTCAAACATACAGAAATGAGAAAGAGATATAATGTAGGAAAAGCGGCCCTGAAGTAAAGAAATTGTAGGGCGTAAAATCCTAAAAGTGTATTCTTATTTATAGATATGGTTCACTTTATAAATAATACATATACTAATTTTTTAAAATATTAATATCCACATAAATAATAATATTTATAACAGTAACAGCATAAATAATTGAAATGTGTAAAATCTAAAATAAAAATTACCCATTGATATGCTCATTGTTCTATGGACTTGGCTTACGGTTGTAGGAACTATCTGTATGGTAAAGTTCATCACTCATAACTATTTGCGTGCCTTAATGCAAAACTGGGACCGGCTATTCTCTGAAAACACACAGAATCGAGTAAATAAATATTTGTATAATATGAATGGACAACCACAAATCTAATAAATCTATTCCAGAAAATTGTTTCATATATCGACAAGTGGGGACGATATTTAATGGGACGATCTGGAAATGTAGATTAAGATGGCCCAATAATTATTTTTCCACAAGTTTCAAATACATGCATCAGAAACTTATTGTTTCTTTCATTCACAACGTAATAGGAGTATATATTGTGGACACCCGTCTAAATGATCAATGAAAAGCTTATAATATTCATATTATTCTCGACACAAAATGTTCATTGAGGCGATTTTTTTTGTTGAATTGTTTTCTCAATTATGCATCAATTTATTGATACATTTCCACCACTCTTAAATGAGACTTGAGTCTTCATTACTTCTATCAACTATCATGAAAACATTCAGACCTCTTTTCTTCAGATTAAACTCCATCATGGTCAATCATGTAACAGCCATTTCATGCGTGAATAGGAGAATTTGAATCAACAACGGTTCATAGAAATATGCAGAGTAAGCAATGACTTACCTCTTTCAAGCATCGTATTGAATTCACAAACTACTGAGGATATTTATATTGTCAAAACCTTAATATAGAATCAAATTGTCATGAATTTTTTATATGACGTTTAAACATCGTACTTCATACAGTACAGCCTAGGGGTAGAGAAATAGGAATCGGTTAGCCACAAAACATACCAAAAGCAAGAGAGGATTAGGAAAGAGATTCAAAAGCGATAGCCAGAAAAAGGATTACATGTTTTCTACTACTACCAAAATGGGCGAGTCCAAGAAAAGCATCTGCATCTGCATCTGGAAGACCCTAGATATTGAAAAAAAGAATGATACATTGAGTCTTAATAATTGTCGAGTCTACAAAGTCCACCTCTCCACTGCAGCCTCTCCCTGCAACCAAACTCTTGTTTTCTTCCTCGCTGCACTGCAACCAAAATACCTGTACAATTTCAATGGTAACATCATCTAATTAATACCTGGGCTTAAAATTGTTTTAAGCAGGAAACCTGGACCTGCAAAACTAGTAAATTAGGTGAGCTCTGCAACTACTTTAAACTTTACAAGATTATTCCAACAATAGCGGGAAAAAGAAAAACCACAACCTTGTTGTTTTGTGGCTAAAGGATACCTGACTGCACAAACAAACACAGCCACAGTGTTTTACAGGTACGGGTCACATTAGCAAGGCTCGTAAAGAAATTTTTTTTTGAGAGGCAAATATGCAACTGAGACTATGAGAACCTTCCGATATAGACAAGCATCAAAGGTAACAAACTTAAGTGTAGAGCAACTTTGTGGATAAACATTAGACGTGATATTACATGCAAAGAAAATCATGGGGGGAGCATGGGAAGATTTTGACAATATACAAGAGACAACATTTTTATTTATTTACATAAACAATAGCTTCATGGTACCCAAATGACATGAGAACATGGATGTGTCCACGATGTAAAATCAGCAATTATCCAGATAGATTTCAGGAGGCGTGGGCATAGCAGACGTACAAAAAGAAAAGCTTTAGGATTCAAAAATTTTAGGTGTAATGAAAAATTTTATGCACCCAGAACCATGCACCACAACCGCACAAACAATCAAAAACAGTGAGTGATGTTACAAAGAAACCTAAAGTTAGAAAAAATTATCATGTTTCCATATGAAAGAATCGTAAACCTGCACACCACCTGCACAGTGGAAAATGCGCAGTAAGCTATTTTAAGACAGGTCACTCATAATGAAAGCTCTTTATTGCGAACAAATGCAACATAAAGGTATTCAGGGAGACAGAACAAACCGAAGCTAATATCATCATTAATCAATATCCATAGCCATTCTGCTCCGTTGTCCCCTTGTTTTCTCCATTGTCCACATCACGATGGTGGTCATTGTCATTTTTTACTCTGTGATCCTCACCACCAGTATTTGCCTTGCTGTTAGCACGATCTGCTTCTTCCTTCTCCCTATTCCACTGCTCAATTTTAGCACGTCTCTCTTCACTTCCCTCCCTAACAGGACTACGATATATCCTGCCACCTGGACTTCGGCTTCTAGCCCTCCTGCGTTTTGGACTTGTGCTCTTACGCCTCCTGCTATGGCTTTCATGATATTCACGATCCTCATACCTTCTACTGTGGCTCCGAATACCATGCGAGCGGTCATCATAGCTACGATGCCTATAGGGACTCCTGCTCCTGCTACGGCTGTGTCTACTCCTTCGCCTACCAAACAACTGGTGCCTTAGCTCCCTATATTGGGTAGAGAGATGTTAGTTTAATGCCCAAATCTGTAGCATTTGCTACGTTACAAACAATTAATTCACCTGCTAATCCTCTTCAGATGCATGAAGTTACAGTATCCACCACGGTTGCATGCATCCTCCTCATACTGCCTACAGGTGGCTTCACGAAAATCAGTCACAGGGGAGAAATCAACAATGATGGGGCGTCCTGCAGTAAAATACAATAACACAAGATTCTTCATGTAAAAAGATAATAATACAATCTTCCTTCACTTTAAAGGATACATATTTTAATGCAAACATTAAAAGAAGTACTAAAAGAGGAACCTGAGTAAGAGAAACGGGGGAAAATCCTTACCTGCGTAGAAACGTCCAGTTAGATTTTTAAGAGCATTACCAGCATGCTCTTCCTCTCTAAATTGGACATACACATTGCCAACCTGCCAGAAAAAATAGTTTACTGTTATATTGGGAAGACCAACTCCAAAAGTTACAAATATCGATTGATGTGTTTGAAAATTTTACCATATGATCAGCAAGATTGTCACAAACGTTCAAGCTTTCAATTTCCCCATATTTGTTCAGCTCCTCAAACAGATCTTCATAAAAGTCCTACAACAGCACATTAAAAGGGAATATAAATGCAATTACCTACTCAGGTAACAATAACAAGAGATCCACACACATAGGATAGAATAGTCAAGTACTCAAGTGTAAGTATCAACGAAGATACAGGTTTAAAAATCCATTATTAGCTATGATTACATTTGCTGTACTAGCAAGTAGCAATAGGTGTAAAAGGTTATGAGAGATGTGCATCCCCAAACAGGTTGCATATAACAATATATAGAATAGGAAAGACTTTTCAACTTTTATCATATCCAACATTCTATTCATTGATCTGTCTATCCACCAAGGTAGAAACCCTCAAAGCAAACAATCTCCTTTAGCGCTTGAAATTCATCACCGTAACTAATAAGTCCAATCATCACGCGTATGCTTGCACACAGTTAAAAGTTAAAACACACAAAAAAAAAACAAAAACAAAAACAGCTCCGTAACTAGAAAAACTGTTCCTTATCACTAATTAAACTCTCAAATTCAAAAAACATCAATAATCGTACGTTAAAAAACGTACAACACAGGCACACAAACCAAAACAACGACTAACAGAGACAATGAAGGCAATAATAATAATAAGAAAAAGGAAACCTCGAAGTGTTCCTGCATCTTTTTGGGGTCGATGGGGTGGCCCTGAGCGTCGACGCCAGGGGTAATCATGTCAGGGCGCTGGTACATGTTGGAGAGGAGGATAGTGGGGCTGATGCTCGGCTTCGTGTGGAGGCGGGAGCAGCGATCGCCGTGCCTGCACGCGCCGATCTTGAAATAGAAGGGGCAGTTAACCCTGTCCTTTTCTGTACCAAAAATGGACGCCAAATGCTCCGCCATCGTCAAATTCAAAGTTTATTCTTGATTGATTGCTTATTGGATTGAGAGATCTTGGCGCGATTAGGGTTTCAGAAAGATAAAGTTGGATTATGAGTGGGAGAGTGAAACATATTACTCCATTAAGTGAGGCTACTACCTCTCTAGACTCTTCTATTTCTAGAACAGAAGGTCTCCTATATGGAGCTCAAAATTATTTAGGTGAATAAAAAATTTAGAAAATTAATTTCGTTCTCATTCTACAAAATTTTATATTAAAATATAATAATCATGCGTTTAAGAAAATGATATCAACTATATGTAATGATTACAATATTATTTGATTTTACAAACATTTTACTGAAGCAGTAATTACGAATTCTACGTCAATATTATGTTTAGGTGTTTCTAAATAGAAGTAAAAGTATAGTATATTAATATATACTAAATTCGTATGTGTATTTTTAAGCATTTATGTTTGGCTGAGTCTTAAGTATTATGTTGGGCCTTGTTGGGCCTAATTCACTTAAACCCTCAGGGATTTAGAAATATAGTGGGCTCGATGGGCCAAAATTCGATATTGTTCATGATATTATATTAGTACTTCTAAATTTCTAAAATTGAGCTCAATCATCACACTTATATCGCATCACATAAGTAGTGTCTTTTATTGAATCGATAAAGATCTAGAAATCAGGCGTGCGTACGTTGGCCTAGTGGTAGTGAGGTTAATGCCCAAGGCTAAGGTCTCGGGTTCGAGTCCTCCATAATGCGGCCATGTAATTTAATGTTAATGTAATCCAATTTAAAAAAAAATATATCAATGTATAAATAAGTTACAATTAACATCGTTCTCTCCATTAAAATTAATAAAACGACAAAAGTTCGTGTATTTTAAAATCATTTTCCCTATTATTAATAATAAATTCTCCTTTTCTTGAAAAATACTCACTCCGTCCCACGAAAGTAGTCCTATTTCTTTATTATAATACACTCAGTTGAATATAAAACAGGACCACTTTCGTGGGACGGGGGAGTATAAGATATGGTTTATATAATTTACTGAAATAAAATACTCCATTATAGTAGTTTATAATATAATATGTGGTGCAGTAATAACCAAATCTTGTGATGAGTTACCAAACTATATATTGGATTCCTCTTTCTTTCTCTCTTTGTACTGACGAGTGAAGAGAAGAGGAGGAAGAAGAAGAAGAAGACAAGCTTGGTTCCGCCATTAAAGCTATCTTCACCACCTTCGATTCTCACCAAATATAGCTGATGCAGCAAGCAAATACTCATATCATCTCTGTTATTTTTTAGCGATTGAATTTTTTGAATGGGATATTTTCCCTCTCTTTCCCTCTCCTGCAATTCTGAATCCTCTATTATATGAACCATATCTTATATTTTCAAGAAAATGAGAATTTATTATTATGGGAAAATGATTTTAAAATACACAAACTTTTGCCGTTTTATTAATTCTAACACGAACTTTAAAAAAATTAATGACAATACACCAACTTTGTAACTTATCGAAAAAACGACGTCGTTCTGAGTCCTACGTGGTCGAGACTTGTCCAGGTCGGATATAAAATGCCATGTCAGCTTCGATTACACAAAAAGTCAACTATATGTCATAAATTGAGTAAGTTATAAAGTTGGTGTATTGTCATTAATTTTTTAAAGTTCATGTTACAATTAATAAAACGGCAAAAGTTCGTGTATTTTAAAATCATTTTCCCAATTAAAAATAAATAAAAAAAACTCGTGATATATAGAGTATACAATTTGGTCACTTGGCATATTAATTCTACAACTATTGTGAGACTATTGCAATTAACAAAGCGGCATGCATGTTTTTTAACACTCGTATATAGCTATTTGCAGTCTACATCTTCTTTAATAATGTGACGTGATAAGTTGTCACAAAATCGTCCCATATATATATATATATGGATTAATGCATGAGGCTAATTATATATATTTGATTATAGTGTATTAGTTTTTTACTTTGTCTCTTTTCTACTTTCTTTCTGATTTCATTAGCTTTGACTTCTAAATTGTGTAAGCCGACCAATGATATTACTCCATAAAATCTATGCTAAATCGTCACTAAAGACTCGGTTGCATTTTTATTTTTATACAAGTGAACTAGAGTAAGATCTTTTAATTATGTAAGTTCTACATCTAAATTACGTACGTGTTAAAAGATCTTACTCCGATTCCCCATTAATAATTAAAAGGTTTAATAATTACGTACGTGTTAAAAAATCTTGGAGTATATAAAATGGGGTATATTATAACTAATACAAAATTTTAAGAGAATATTTGATGGGGACAAATGGCAGATAATGCAATAAATGAAGACCCTGACCTGAGTATTAATATTGATGGCTGCACATAAGTACATTTTTATTGTCTCGTTATTATCAATCACTTTTGTAAAATAGGAGTAGTTCAATATATGGTATGGTGTGTGTTCACTCAAGTTACAACATAAAATACACAACTTTTATTTCATGTGCCGAAAGAATAGGGCCTTATAGCCAAGAATTTAAACATATATTTTCTTTTTCGTGACAAAAAGGTGGCCATATTAATGAAATGAATGGAGTATCCTGTTGAAAAGGGGAAATAAAATTGAAGGACACGTTTGTTATGCCAATAATACATAAAATTGACAGCAAAGTTGAGGGAGACACTTGATCAACTAATAATTAATCCAAAAAACCAAAAAAAAAAACAATAAGAAGAAGAAGAGGTAGATCAGATCACATCATCTAGTTTTGATCCACCGCTTAACTGATTATTGGCGTCAATTAACAACATATAAAACATATTATCGAAAATATTATTCTCTCATTCTCATTTCAAAACAGTTACAAGAAATTTGGCACTTTTCATTCTTTTCGTCACGTTAAAAGTGACCTTTGATACGAAAATTAACTCAACGACCGTGCTCCTCGATGTCTATACTAAATAACGCTACTATTGCATTATAAATAAATAAATATAACAATATTCTCTTGATATCTTAGTTTATTGGGGCATTTTATTTGCTGAAAATGAGAGGTAGGAAGAAAGAGAAGGGAGTTGGTGTTCTCTCAGTTTAAAACATTATATAAATAAATAAAAGAACAGAAAAGTCACTAAAATCCAAAATGCCGACACTAGTAGAGTAGAGTAGGTAACATGTTCGCTTCGTAGAAAGGTAATGTTAATTGAATACAATTGGGTTGTTATTTCCTCTCCTCCACTCCGCATGCACTGCTACTCTAGTACTAGTATTTATTAATACTCCTAACAAGTATTTCCACATTTGAATTCGACCCAGATTTTAACAGATACTATAAATGTGTTGCGAGTATAATAAATGTATTATAATATTTATTAATTAAATATGTGTATGTTAGTGAAATAAAAGTTAGTGTTGATTTATAAATAAATTAAATATTTTATGTGTGAACGAGATAGTCCACATTATTTATAGTTAAATATATAATGTGAGTGATTAAAAAGGTAATAGTGGGTCCAATAATATAAATATAATTATTAAAAACAGAAATGTGTAAATTTGTCGTGGACAAATGTGCAATTTTTCGTAGACGTAGCGAGTACAATTTAAAAGATGAATATTTACATTAGTTTGATTATATACTATCTCCATCTCCACTCAATAATTACAGTTTAAAAGATGAATAGTTACATTAGTTTGATTACTTCATATATAGTTCATGCTATATATCTTGCTTTCAATTGCTAGATGTGTAGTTTTAAATTTCTCCAAATGAATGTATTGATTGAATCTCATAATTAAAACTAAACAAAGAAAACAGAAAACTTTCAATAGGTTAAAAGCTGATCATCACTTACCACCTCTTTCGCTCCACAAAGTAATGGACTATATATTTATTACTCCATTAAGGTTCTTGGTCTAGTGTCATAAAGTTGTGTTGTTTTCAACTAATTAATGTACGTTTTTCGTGTAGCTAGCAACATTATTAAGTAATTTATTAATTAGTATTTATTCTGGAAATTTACATATACATATTGTGAAGCATGTGTCACGTTAATTATAATGATTAATTAGCTTAGATTTCTTTGGTGAAACATACTTAGCAACACTGACCCGAATAATCAAATCAAAATTTGGTCCTAATTGTATAACAAGAATTTGTGCGTCTTGACCACACAAAATATAACAAACATAGGTGGAGTGTCTCAATTTGAGTACCTTATAACTTGCAAACTATTACATTGCACAAAAGTGATTTTCATTAAAGAAAAAGGATATGAAGGCTATATAATACAAGGTCTTATGTTCAAACTTTACTGCATGTGTCATTGGCACTTATGCATCTTGAAATTGGAATAATCAAGACTTGGTGTTCCCTATTACAAATGAATCTCATTTCCTTTTCTCAAACTGCAAATGGAATTAAATCAAATCAAATAAACCAAACAGTACCAATCTTGTGTACAACTTTCCCTTTCCCTTTTCTTCTGTGTAGACTAGAAATACAGAAAGCAATGGACTATAATAGTAAAGTAGCAGTATATATATCTAAGAAGTGGGGACTATGGTGCCAACGTATCCGAATCCGGCAATGGTGAAGGTGATGACTTGAAGAAATAGGTATATGAAATAGTTGTTGTTCCCATATAGGAAATCGTAGCATCCACATACGAACAGAAACACTGCAAATCCCAACTCCTGCACTTGTATCCTATCTCCCAGTGCCAGCAGCTTCGACAATGATTTCTTGCTCGCACCGCTCTTGTTGCCCTTGTTGTTTTTCACCGTGTCTCCCAGTTTCTCCGTCACCACCCACTCGTTCACTCTCTTCGCCTCCAACAGCCCGATTATCGTGGCCTTGGTGCGGTGGAAGGACATCACATTCTCAAATAGCACCCAATAGAACAATAAATGGAACGACCTGCCATTACAAATCATATATACACAAATTTAGTAATGTTTGGACTTTATGATAGGAAAATACTAAAAAAGACTATACAAAAACTATTGATCTAAGTTACTAGCTAAAAGAATCCATTGAACTTATATCAATTGTATAAACTGCATAAATTCTCATTATTCACTCAATGTTGGATATTATGAGAAAATGATTCAGGACTATATATACCTTGGAGTCCCGACCGAGTTTAGGGCAGTGATGATGCAAGGAATGTAGATGGCTCCCCACTTTGGGACATAGACTTCAGGTACAAGAATGGAGAGAGGTAGAACCACGCAGTAAAAGAAGAATGTGAACATGTGGGCTATGATCTTTCGCACGAAGAAGAAGCTGTAGATCACGTAGAACTTCTTGTACAACGTTACTTTCTGCCACATCCATGTCAAAAATTCAATACTTCAACATCATAAATCTACAATTCGCGCTTCTAGTTTGACTGAATGACGAGAAAAAGTAAGTTAAAGAACCTTGTTCGTTGCGATTCCCATCATCATCTTCCTGAAGAGATTGGCCGGGCCACACGACCACCTGTGCTGCTGGAACCTGAAGGCTTTGAAAGTACTCGGAAGTTCGCTTTTTACCTACAACAAGTCAAAGAAACAAACATCAGTCTTGTTTTATCCTCATTGTAACATGAACTTTCGCGAATTATTACTAGAAAAACGTACATACATAGCGCTATCTACAATATTAACACGTCTCAGATAACACCGTTATGTATATGCGAATTTCTAATAGATAATATACAAATTTAAGGTCAATTAACTTCACCTGTAGATCTCCAAGGTATAGAAATTTCCAGCCTTTGAGGCCGGCACGAACAGCAAGATCCATGTCTTCCACCGTGGTTCGGTCGTTCCATCCTCCGGCCTCGTTGATTGCTGCAATCCTCCATATCCCACCGGTTCCTAAAACATAATGTCTGATTTGTTATGTTTTATCTCACAAAAGTGACTTAGTTTAGCTACAAAAATGTAGTCAAATGATTTAGTTGAAAAGAAAGGTTAAAGATTCTTACCATTAAAGCCAAAAAATGCATGAGTAGCTGAACCTACTTCTTGCTCAACTTTGAAGTGATAGTCTAGCGACATTTCTTGCATTCTTGTGAGCAAACACTCATTCGCATTAACTGCAAGTAAATAAGTATTCACATTTCCAATCCATAAATAAAAAACTAAGACAAATCATATTCGTTTTATTTTATTTATTTCTACATTTTCTAAGACTATCTTTATCTGTACAAGTGGTCGAACTCCACATGTGTAAATCTAATTAAAAAAAATTATAAATTCTATATGAGTGTTCGAACACTCTTAAAATTAGACCTTCAATGGTCTCTCTCTTTCCTCCTCTTTGTTTCAATGGGATGGAGACACTTGTCTCTATTCTACTACATAGTTTGATTTTTATTTGATATATAAACAAAATTAAAATAAATATTGTATAATATATTTAAAAAATATGTAAAAAATATCAAATATTTTATTTTTTCACTCTCTATAAAGAGACCAAACTTCATATATTTTCATACAATTAAAATTTTTGTATTTTCTACACTTGTATTGTTTATTATCTCGTTCTATAATTTATGTATTGCGACAATAACTCTTTATATAATTTTTAAAATTCTGATTGTTCTTGAGATTATAATGTATTTTTTGTAATTTAGAGACTTAATTTTGTTATAATATACTTTTTTAAAAATTTATTTTATGTGAAGTGTTTTTTTAATATTAATAATTTATTTTAATTTTAAAGAAAAATCAATTATAATATTTATAAGAAAAATATAAATAAATAAATAAATATTGTGGTTGAATGATTGATATGATCATTGATGAATTACAAAAAATTTAGATAGTTGGATTGATGAAAATTAAAAGAAAGGATGAGTGAGAAATTAATAAAATATTAAAATGGTTGGATTTAGATGGTTATTGATAAAGTTAGTCTAACCGTATATTGCACGTGTATATGAAAACATACACGCTTCTATTACTACAATATATTTGTACGGTTAGAGCATCATCAATATACTAGAGCTACATTGTAATCTGAAAATAATAATAGAAAAATTGTCACACGAAATAAAACAAGAAGGCAGCATTTGATTAGGACCATCAATCATGTGAGGAAAAAGAGTTATTACTATTTCTGACACCACGTGACTACAAATTTAAAAAGTGTGCCACGTCCCTTAATTAGGAGCAGTAATTACCACTTTAGAAATTTCTTAATCTATAATATTTAACCCAAATTTGTAATTAGCAACCGTCGGTGGGATTAATATGATTTTTTATAAATTGCGGCTCCATCGACGCCAGAGAATACAAGCACATGGATGTGAATTGACGACAGTACCCTCAATGTAAGATTATATACCTAAATAACATTTCGGCTGCTGTTTTGTCGGCCTGCGACTAAAAGACAAACCTACCCCGCATATCTAGCACTTCCTTACCGATGATTAATCCGGGATCTATGGATCCTTCCAATAAATGACCAGGACAGTTTCGTCATTTACTTATTTTAGCGACAGAAGCGAAGATCATTCGTAATTAAGTTTTACACTAATAAACTAAGTCGAATTAAGAAATAATTGCTAGGTCAACTTATTACTGCAGCGAATCAATTTACTAGTAGAATATTATTTTCAACATAATGGTGATTGTTTTGCTACCAACTAGAAAAGAAAAAGGTAAATTACCTAAGGAGAAGGGAAATGATCATACTAATAATAGCAATAATAAATTAATAATAGATCTGTCCTAATGCCTTGTTACGTGTGGTAATAATAGAAGGATAGAAGAAAACAATTATTGCAGAACAGTCCTCCAAACCCAAAGATGGGCCCCGCCTTTTCCCGCAAAAGTAACTTAAATGCAAACTAACTAAGTAATTACATTTACACCCTCACGCCAAAATTAGACTAACAGAAACAGTGAAGAAGGGATATTAAGTAAGAACACCGACACTTTTATATGCTACTACAAATTTATCAATTTAGACCAACTCAAACTTTATAGTAAAAGTTTTGAGACAATAATAGTAGCAATTAAGGTATTATTAATTAAAATTATAGTAAGCAAAAAAAGAAAGTTCGGGCTTACCAAATCTCCAACGGGCTTGTACGAGTGCAATATCGGGGTTGTGAATGAGGAAAGGCACCGATCGCCTCAGAAAATCGGGCTCGGGCCGGAAATCGGCGTCGAAAATGACGACGTAGTCGCATTCCTTAACGTAGTCGTGTTTGAGCCCTTCCTTAAGCGCACCGGCTTTGTAGCCACCTCTCGATTCCCTGATTTGGTACCTGATGTTGACACCTTTGCTTGCCCACCTTAGGCATTCTTTCTCCACCAAGTCCTGACCCATTCATATAAATTAATCACTCATTTATATAAGCTTAATGACAATTATAGTGTAATTAAGTACCCGATTGCGAGTTTAAAGGATGGATGACTGTGTCGGTTATGCAATGAGTTTTCTATTAATAGAAATAAGTGGTATTATTGGATTTACGAGATAGAGACAGCTCAGAATTCAGATGAAATATGGTGGTTTTTGAGATTTGTGCATCGGGAAACTGCCCAATGACGAAGGACAAGCCCCAAATAATCATGTGATTATGTTAATTTCTACCTTAATTACAAAATTGGTAGAGTCGTCAAGAACTTGAATGACGAGCCTATCAGCAGGCCACGAAAGGTTGCAGGCTGCGCCAATTGAAATCTTATACACCTGCCATTTTCCGATTAAGCTAAATGTTAGTAAAATTGAAGAGGGAGAGAAAAAAAGGAAAAAGGAAGAAGGAAAAGGAGAAAGAGCGGACCTCTCTCTCGTTGAACATGGGGATCTGAACGAGGACCATGGGGAAAGCGGAGTTCCCCAACTCCAAATCATCTTTCATGGCTTCCCATTTGTATCTCTTCTCTGGCTTTTTCCAGAAAAGCTTGACGAGAACGATGACGACGCCCATGTAAAGGCGCTCGAGGAACACCATGATTGACATGGCCAGACATATGTACACGCAGACGGTGAGTAACGGCACAATTAACGGCACTCTGATTAGCTCCCATAGCAGCCCTAATTGGCTCCCAATCTCCGAGGAATAGCGCGGGAAGGATTCCGGTATGAAACTCTTCCCAGAAATTTCAGCCATTACTTTCCGATTGGGAAATGCTCTGTTTCGCACAGATCTGCTCTCCCTCACCCCCTCTCTTTCTCTCTCTCTCTAGTTGCAGATTGAGGTGAGCAATACTTATCTTTTCCCGGGTGGGGCGTTAGAAGGGAGGGAAGAGAGAGAAGTATTGCGGCATTGTGTAAAGAGAAAGAGAGAGAGAGGCAGTGCAGACTCGAGAGTGGAGCAAGTTATGGAGGAGAGGAGTCGGTGTGAGTGAGTGAGAGGGAAGGAGATTGTTTTTATAATCAAAATCTGGTTTCTCATTTCGACTTCTGTTACTGCTCAATATTTTTAACCTTTTTTTTAATATTTGTAGGTACGAGTAATTTGTAGTACCAACCAAAATAACACAACCTTACCAATCAATACTCGATACGACTCCCATAATAATATTCATTTTAGTTTTGTTACTTCAATATCTTTCCAAATTCACAGTTGGGTTTTTACTATCCTAAGATTTCATCCATGTCTGTTACATGAAAATTTAGCGGCAAGCCAATTATAGCAAAGATAATCACTCCTCCTAAACCTAAAATACAATATGGCCGTGGTTTCATTGTAGCCGATACTAAAATATTATACTAATTTTCATTAATAAAGAAGATTTGTGGTTTTAAGATACCATTACTAATGATACGTAAATATAATACTACTTCATATGTCCTTTCATATTTCCTTTTAGTCTTGGTCGTTTTATATGTCCTTTTATTCTTGGTCCAATAGTTAATTTTACAGTTTTGTTCAAATAAAGTCAAGAATAATACGAGGAAGGGAGGAATTTAAATTTTGGAAGAAAAGCTAATTATTTTTTTTGATTGCATGTTTTGTATATTGAGTGCATATATAATTGGTCATTACCACGGAATAATTTATCATTGTTGTTGTGTTATTTAATTTCTTAACAATATTAGTAATTTTTGTATGATTTGTGTTTTAATGTTTACTGCATATGTAAATGATTAATTTATGAAAGTCATTTCTATTATTTGCAATTAGTGTACGGTTTATAGTTTCACTTTTTTTTTATTCTAACTGCTTAGTTTGTGTAATATTACTGCTTATTACATAAATAAACGCGGAACAAAAATAATTATAAGATCAATGAAAATTTCAAGAAAGCCAATCATCAGACCAACCTTTCCTTGAAGTTAGATTATTAGCTAATCTAGCTAAGATGCTACGTTATTAGCCTTTTCCTATGCATATATGATGAATTGATAAAAAATTTAATAAATAGATTAACTTCAATTTAAATCGTAGAATCACGTTACGGAGGATTCGAATCTGAAATTTATAATCTCTTACATTAACCTCATACCACTAGTTCTAAAACACAATCTAATAACACGTCATCTAGAAGGACTGAAACCTGAAAATTCCAGGTTGAAATCCCAGCTACCCGGATCCAGATTCCGGCACCGGAGTTTTTTCCTAGAATGTGGTGTACCCTGTCATGATTGTATTATATAGTGATGATTGGGATTACCAGATTAGCTAAAGTTGGAATGCTTTTTTGGCATGTTCCAGTTATTTCCTTTTAACTCTATATGAGAAAATTGAGACATTGGAACTCAACTGTGAGAGTGTACTTATTTGGCCAAATAGTATGCTGAACATATTACAGTAGATTAAATTTTATCTAAATAATAGGAGTACTGGTTTATTATTAACAGATTAAAGATTTTACACATTTATTAGAATATTAGTACTAGTCATTTATAAAAAGTTATGGGCAGGTGAGGTAAGTAAAATCACAAAATGAAAAGCAAGCATACACCTGAAAATCTGTTGAATACAAAGTTGGAAGGGGATCAAGATTCATGTGATAGAACAGCAAGAAACCAACCACAAACAAAAAGTTCCCTATTTTGAGGAGAAAGCAGCAGCTGCACATGAATGAGAACAAAACCACAGCACGTGTAAGAATATTACAAACACATGTAAACCAGTTAGTTCATCATAATTAAACTTGCCCACGAGAATATCTAATGTTGTTTTTTCTATTCCCATACCATCAATTTACATAAATTAATAAATAAGAGAATTATTTTGGCATAACAATCATAATGTCAGTGAGTGATACATCAGTTCTTCCTCAATTATTGAAAAAATTTATCGTCAAGTTATTTTTCTTTTTCTTTTTCTATTTTTATTTTATTTTGTGTTTTTAAAAGGTTAATTAAAAGAGGATGGATGTGCGGGGATATGTAGTGATAGGATGTAACCTCACTAACAGGCCCAAATAAGACCAAGGCCCAAGAGCCAGGAAGCTCGGAAGCTCGGCCCAAAAGTCCAACAGCTCGGCCCACGAGCCCAGAAACTTGGTCCAGCCCACGATCCCGGATTTAACGCCACTAGTTACCTATAAATACAGTCTCTAAAGCTAGATTAGGGACGGATTCGGTATTATTACTCTCAAGAACTCATTATCAATACAAAGGCATTCCTCTCTCCGTGGACGTAGATCTAATTAACGATCGAACCACGTAACTCCTTGTGTTCTTGTTCTTTATTTTGTCATCGTAAAATCACTCTAAAAATTGACGATCGAACACTGGCGCCGTCTGTGGGAAACGTATAAATTTTGTGAAATCGATCAACGTTTTCTGAGTGAAAATACAATGGTGAAACCTACCCGCTCCGCCATAGCTGCTGCTGCTAAGGGAAAGCAGAACCAAGCCGAACTACCTGCCGATCCACCTCGTACCTCTACCAACGAAGGGGATGTACGCCAGGTACAACCTGATAGGCAGCCCGTAATCTGCCGAACTCCTGATGGTCACATGGAAGATGTCCACTCGAACCGATCTCATGATTTTATCAGTAGCGGAGGGCTAAATCAAGATCATCAACGAGGGAACACCTCGCTCCAGCCACAGCTCGGAGACGCGCTAAAAGCGTACCTAGACCTCCACGAACAAGACTTCCTTAAGTTCACCGAGCAACATCGGCAACGAAGTCAAGACGAAGCGGACAAAATTGAACCCCTGCGACAGCGACCTCGACCCTCTAGCCTTCAAATTGTTGAGGGAAGAAACGACGAGCTCCCCCAGCGATTACGTAATCGCCGAAGTAACAATGACCTCGTTTCACCTCGGTGAGATTCAACGTCACCTCGTCCAAACGTCGGCCCCTCCCGACGTGACGAGGATGACCACAGAGAAGGTAGATTCACTGTCTACAGTCGAATCGCTACTCCCTTCACCAACAAAATACTCTACACCCCGCTTCCGTCTACATATAGGGTACCACCAATCAAACCCTATAACGGTTCTTGTGTCCCCAGCAACTTCTTGTCACAGTACCAGTACAACATGTTGAACCAAGGGCTCACCGAAGACGTTTACATGTGCAAAGTCTTTCCTGAACTGCTGATAGAAAACGCACGAAAATAGTTCGACAACCTCCCGCGCTGCAGCATAGGGTCGTATACCGATCTTCTAGACGCCTTCGAACGGCGTTTCTTCCAAAAAGCCGAAGCCAAGATCAGCTCGGCCCAACTCCTTACGATGAGACAGGGACGAGGAGAATCAATTAGCGACTTCCTGGCTAGGTTCTACAACGAGAGCCTAAAGGTCGACCGCCTATCAGACGACGTCCTCATCTCGGCATTCCAAAATGCCATTCACTCTGGCACTCTCTTCAGGGAGCTCGTAAAAGAGCGTCCCCAAACCTCCAAACAACTATGGAGAATTGCTGATACATTCGCCGAAGCGGATGAGGCCGATAAGAGAAAAAGGGCAATAGATCGACCCGAAAGCCATGACAAAAGAAGAAAGGAGGAACGCAGTGATCATGGGTCGAGCCGACGAGGTGCCCTGGAGAGGATACAGCGAGGTCCACTAACATCTCGTCTCGAACCTCGGCCCAGTCAAGAGCAAGGTCAATTCACTCCCCTGACCAAACCTCGGGCAGAAATCTACGAGCTTCAGCCCGTTTATTTCAGAAGCCTCCACCATTGTCCTGAACTGGATCGAAGAGACGATCCAAGGACAAATACTGCCATTTTCACGAGGACCACGGCCATGACACCGAGGACTGCCGAAATCTCACCTCGGACATTGACTACCTAGTGCGAGATGGTACCCTCGGAAAATACCGAGGTCACAATAAACAAGATACCCGACCTCGGGGCAAAGGCAAACGAAGCAGGAATAGAGGAGGGGAAAGTTGCAAACCTCATCAAGACAAGAAGTCGAGGCACGATGATGAGGACGAAGATGAAGATCAGCCTCAATATGACGGAGTCATCGCTGCCATCACCGAACTGCCTCAAGGCGCGACGAAGTCTTCGTTAAAAGCCGAAGCCCGAAGTCAGCCAAAGGAGGAACCTTCGCAAAAAAGGTTCACAAAGGACGAGGTCGTGACCTTTTCCAGCGACGACCCAGTCCCTCATATTTCGCCTCACCAAGATGCCACCATCATCAAAGCCGTGGTGGCCAACAAATTAGTTCACCGAGTGTTCATCGACAGCGGAGCCTCGGTGAGCGTACTCTTCAAAAACTGCTTCGATAAACTTGATATCGAAGAAGCTCGCCTAAAACCAGCACCCGTCTCGTTGAAGAACTTCACACAAGAAGAGACCTCGACGGATGGCACAATCTCACTCCCCGTGACAGTTGGAAGGAGTCTGTTATCTTCCACGAAGATAATCCACTTCTTCGTCGTCAAAGCCAACTCCCCCTACAACATCATCTTGGGAAGAGATTGGCTAATAGCGACGAGGGCGATCTGCTCGGCCTACCACCTAACGATCAAGATCTCATCTAAGAACGGGGTTATCACACTTAGGGGAAACCAAACACAGGCCAAGGAATGCATGCAAGTCGCACTCCGAGGTTCTGGTGTACAACATCCTCAAGCATAGCAACCACAGAACCCCTAGGTGACGGAGTCGACGTCACCATCTGTGGAGCCCGTTGAAGACATCACACTATACGAAAATGACGTATCTAAGGTCGTCAAGGGCGGGTTCATCGGAGGAAACGAGCTCCGAGGTCAAGTGGTCCAATTGCTTCGGGAGTTCAGGGATATCTTCGCCTGGTCACCTTTAGACATGACCGGGGTGTCACCAAGCATCATCACTCATCACCTCAACATCGATCCCGAGGTGAGACCAGTTCGGCAAAAGCAGCGAGCCTTTGCAGCCGAGAGGAATCAAGTAATACATGACGAGGTGCGCCAACTACAACAAGCTGACATCTTGTTCGAGGTGAAATACCCGACGTGGTTGGCCAATCCCGTAATGGTGAAGAAGCAAGGAGGAGGATGGCGCATGTGTGTCGATTATACCGACCTCAACAAACACTGCCCCAAGGACTGTTACCCGCTCCCCAACATCGACAAAAAGGTTGAAGCCCTCGTCGGTCACGAGGTGTTCAGTTTCTTAGACTTGTACAAGGGCTATCATCAAGTCCTCATGAGCACCGAAGACGCTCCGAAGACAGCCTTCGTCACGGACTTCGGCATTTTCGCGTATAAGAAAATACCCTTTGGACTTAAAAACGCTGGAGCCACGTACCAAAGAATGGTCGATAAAATATTTGAACTTCACATCGGTCATATTGTCGAAGTATATGTTGATGACATCGTCGTCAAGAGCAAAGAAGTTGATACTTGCCTAAACGACCTCCAGGTCGTCTTCAACCTGCTCCGCGAAGTAAACCTGAAGTTAAACCCGGGAAAATGCACTTTCATGGTCCAGTCCGGAAAATTCCTAGGGTGTTGGGTCTCTCGCGAAGGACTAAAAGCCAATCCAGCAAAAATTAAAGTTGTCCAGGAGATGCAAGTACCGAAGTCTATTCAAGACGTGCACAGACTGACAGGCTGCTTGGCCGCACTAAGTCGATTCTTATCTAAAGCCGCCGAGAAGCAACTCCCATTCTTCAAGATTTTAAAGAAGGCTCCGAACTTCGAATGGAACAACGAGCACAAGTTAGCCTTCGAGAACTTAAAAAAGTACCTCGCAAATCTACCCACTTTGTCCGTCCCAAAGGAAGGCGAAGCTCTCTCCCTATACCTCGCCGCCTCGGACGAATCAATAAGCGCAGTCCTAGTACGAGAAGGACATCAGCAGTTACCTGTGTACTTCATAAGCCGAGCCCTAAAAGGACTATAAACGAGGTACCAACCCCTGGAGAAGGTCGCACTCGCCCTAGTGAACACCGCAAGAAGACTACGACCATATTTTCACGCTCACCCAATACAGGTCTTGACCGACCTCCCACTCCGGCAAATACTCACAAAGCCCGAAGCCTCAGGACGAATTGCCAAGTGGGCGGTAGAGCTCGGCGAACATACAATCTCCTTCGCACCTCGGCAAGCCATCAAAGGACAAGCACTAGCGGACTTCCTAGTAGAGGCAGTATTCGCCGAACCGACGAAGCCCACTGAACCCGTCAAGGACATCCAAGAGGAAACACCGAATTCACCTCCAATAGATTGTTGGAAGATCTATGTAGATGGAGCATCAGGCCGTAAAGGAAGTGGAGCTGGAGTTTTGTTTGTCAGTCCGGAAGGAAAGGAAATCCCTTATGCTTTACGGTTCAACTTCCCGACAACAAACAACGAAGTGGAATACGAGGCCCTAATAGCCGGACTTCACCTCGCGCAAACCCTTCAACTACGAGCTGTCCAAATCCACAGTGACTCCCAAATTATAGTGAGTCACGTGCTGGGCAGATACGAAGCACGAAGTGAACGGATGAAGAAATATCTCCACAAGGTCAAAAGCCTACAACAGAGCTTTTCATACTTCGAGTTGATTCGAATTCTGAGAGGTGACAATGACCGAGCTGACGCACTAAGCAAACTCGCGTCGTCATCCACAACCTCTCCCGTAGAAGAAGTAAAAACTCGAAGTATAGACGAAGCCGAAGTGAGTGTGGTAACCGATGACGAGCCGAACTGGATGACGCCACTTCGCAATTACTTAGAAAGAGGCGAACTCCCTGCTGATAAGATCGAAGCTCGGAAGCTTCAGAGCAAATCAGTAAAGTATATTTTAGATCAGGGAGTGTTGCACAGAAAGTCGTACCTTCAACCTCTTCTAAGGTGCGTGGGATCCAACCAAGCAAATTACGTATTGCGCGAAGTACACGAAGGGTCCTGTGGCAGTCACATCGGAGCTCGAGCCTTAACTAGAAAGGTCATGAGATGGGGATATTATTGGCCGACCATGCTTCAAGACGCAGTCGACCTCGTCAAGCAATGCCCGAAGTGCCCGCTCCATGCAGCAGTAATAAGGATACCTCAAACCGAGCTGACCAGCATGCAAAGTCATTGGCCATTCATGCAATGGGGGATAGACATCGTTGGTCCGTTCGAGCAAGCTCCTGGCCAGCTGCGATTCCTTATAGTAGCCATCGACTACTTTACGAAGTGGGTAGAAGCCGAACCTCTGGCAAAGATTACAAGCAAAAAAGCCCTCAACTTCGTTTGGAAAAACATAGTCTATCGCTTCGGCATTCCCCACATCCTCATCTCGGATAATGGAACCCAATTTACGGACAGGACGTTTAGAGAATGGTGTGACGAACTCAACATCCAACAGAAATTCACTTCGGTAGCACACCCTCCGGCGAACGGCGCGGCGTCTCCTCGGCGGCCGAAGAGGTCCTCGCCCTCTTCTTCTTCCGCTTCAAAACTGCTTGGAGAGCTTCGTGGTTCACTGCAAATACAAAAGGAAAGCACATCAGTATCCAACTCGACTACATATCATGACACGACACTTAAAACGAGACCTCACCCGAATCCATGTCGGTGGAACGCCGTATGGGCTTAGCCCATACCTCGACAGCTCGGCCTCGGCGTAGTCCCTTTTAATGGCACCGAGGTCCATCAAGCTCACTTCGACCTCGCCGACGGGCTCCTCAGTGAGCTAGGGCCCGAACTTGGCCTTCGACCAATCATTCAGTGGCACCCCCTCAGCTCGGCAGAAGAAGAACTTCTTCTGCCAGTTCGTCACCTTGGACGGGGTCACTAATTTAAATTTATTAATGGGGGACAAATATACCCACCCCGTGGGTCTGCGCTTAACTCGAAAAAACCTCCGAAGCGACTCTATCGACATCGAGCCACCTCGGCGACCGACCTCCATACAGAACCCTATAATTTGCTTAATGGAGGGCGGCGCCAACTGTCCTAGAGGCAGCTTAAATACATTTAAAAACTCAACAAAAATGCGGTGTAAAGGAAAATGAAGACCGAAGTGAAGGTAGTCTTCGTAAACTGTAAAAAAACCTACGGGCGGCGAACTACCCCTATCCTCACCCCGAGGTAAAACCATCTCTACCGACTCTAGAAATAGATATTTTCGAGCCAAGTTCTGCATATGGGATTCACTCATGGTGGAAGAATACTCAAGGGCCGCATCCGACCCAACCAAAGGTAAAAACTCGATTACACGAGGAACAGGAGGGACCAGCGCTCGGGTAAACACACTCACCGTAACCCTCGCCGGAAAAATCCTAGACGGCGAAGGAGAACCCTCTATGTTCTCCATATCTACATCAGTAGGAGTACGAGATGAAGAAGACGCCATGAAGAACAAGAGATTACTTACTTGTCACAAAAATTTCGGTTAAGTTTGATGGTATGGAGATCGACGACAGCAAACGCCAAAGATAGTTTTTGTTTTAAGAACTTGTACAGAAAAGGGAGTAGGGTTTAAGCAGATGGCAGAAAGTGTTTCTGAGCGTCCAAAGCAAGCTTTTAAAGGCAACATTTCCGCCTTTTTTCCAACTGCCTTTTTCAAACTCCCACCTCTTCGTATGCACCAATAAGCAGTCGACACGTGTCCCACATGGCCCTCCCCCAACAGCTGTCTTCCACTCCAAAAATTACCACCTCGACTTCGTTGACAACAAGATCGTCACTTCGTCAAGATCTTCACTTCGGCAATCATTTGAACCTCGTCCAAGATCTTCACTTCGTCGACGATCTTCTTTTAGGGGCGCCGGCCCGACGTGATAGGATGTAACCTCACTAACAGGCCCAAACAAGACCAAGGCCTAAGAGCCAGGAAGCTCGGCCCAAAAGCCCAACAGCTCGGCCCACGAGCCCAGAAACTTGGTCCAGCCCACGATCCCGGATTTAACGCCACTAGTTACCTATAAATACAGTCTCTAAAGTTAGATTAGGGACGGATTCGGTATTATTACTCTCAAGAACTCATTATCAATACAAAGGCATTCCTCTCTCCGTGGACGTAGATCTAATTAACGATCGAACCACGTAACTCCTTGTGTTCTTGTTCTTTATTTTGTCATCGTAAAATCACTCTAAAAATTGACGATCGAACATGTAGCTTTATATGTAATTGCGTGATCGAATTGCGGTTGTTCAACTGCTATTATTATAAAAAATGAAATATATAACCAATCAATTTATATAGGACATATATGCAAAACTAGAAGGCAGTATTTCATTTCACTTAAAAAAAGGATGCCTTGAACCCAGTTTTACATGGAATACGCTCTGCATTGATAGATTAAAAAAATAGAAATTAGTAGTTTAATTATTGTTGAATGAGATAAGATAAAAATAAATTAAATAAGTTATTGAAATTTGAGAGTCATTTAATTTATTATTTTTAATTGATTGTGTCACTATAAAAAAAAATGTAATTTATCAACAGAATTTTCCGTTACTAAAACAAGAAATTATGTTTTTAAAAATGTTAGTAACGGATTTATTCATAGTAATATCAATGATTGTTAAAAAAATTTAACAACGGAATTTTCGTTTCTAAAATGATTTTTTAAATTTTAGTAACAAAATTGTAACGAAAAATTCTGTTACTAAATTTTAATAACGGATTATTCCGTCACTAATTTTGTTACTAAAAATTGAACAACAATTCCGTTGTTAATTCCTTAAAATTTAGAAATGAAAATTGAATTCTGCTTAATTAATTATTTTTAATTTAATTGTGTTTACCGAATATAGTGAGCTCATTTATTATAAGTGAAAATTTTGAAATGCCAATTTTTTTTTTATATAAACAGATTAAAATGTAAAATGTAAAGAATTTTGTTTGACTATGAAATATTTATGCGATTCAGTATTTATGATCTTCTTCGCCATTAATTATCTTCTTCGCCATTAATTATCTTCTTAGTTTTCACACCAGAATTAGGATGGTGTGTTGCTTTATCCATTTTTAATTTGTTGCGAGAAAAAAGGTACAAAATTTTGGGCATAATTAGAGCAAGATTTCAAGCTTTATATTCTTTCTTTTTGTTGTTTGTTTGATGGAAAATTAAAGTGGTGGTATTATAAATTACAATTCTTTTATTATACCAAACATATGTAGAGAATTCTCCCCTATTTTTAAACTATCACATTTATTTATCAAAGGTGAATAATTTTTTTTATAAAATTATACATGTAGATTTATATATGTTTTTTATTCTTGAAATTGGATAAAAATTAGACATTTTGAAAGAGAGAGAGTGAATATAGGTAGGGGTGAGAATTTGGGACCGGGATTTGGGATTTTCCGGTCCCGACCCGAGTCCCGAATTTTTCAGGACTGGGACCGGGATTGCATAAATAAAAAATTTCGGGACTCGGGAGTCCCGAATCCCGATCGGAACTCCCGAAGTCCCGAAATTAAATTGAAATTCGGGAAATTTGGTCCCGTTCGGAAAATTTTGGTCCCAATCGGGACCAATTGGGACATAATTTTTCGGGACCGGGACCAAGCATTTCTCAATTTCGGGACTCGGGAGTCCCGAAATCCCGATCGGGATCGGGACCGGGACCAATTTTTTTTCAATTTTCGGGATCGGGACTTCGGGATCGGGACCGAGACTCCCGGTCCCGTCCCGATTCTCAGCCCTAAATATAGGATAAGAAATTAATTTGAAGATATTGTACTAATCATATACCCCTTATTTGTAACTACACGCACTCCAACATTCCAAGAATATGGTGCAAATGTAGAAACAAGTTATTCTACTTACTATATCAAAGAATATTATTTCAAAAATAAATTTTATACTAACCATTCTAAAATGCTAAATATAGTCATATTTAATTATTATACGGTAGGTTTAAAAATGACCGCTTTTTTTAAAATAAAAAAAGATTTACATTAAAAATATTAACTCGAAAAAAAATGTTCCCACTTTGATCCGGCACGAGTTTTAATAAATTGTTTGACTTAGTAGATAGTGTATAAAGTGTATTGAGTGTTGTGTAGTTAGTGGATAATGACACTACAAAAAAACCTTAATCTGGCGACGGAATGGACGACGGATT
Organism: Leonotis leonurus; assembly: GCA_026898415.1. Taxonomy (NCBI): domain Eukaryota; kingdom Viridiplantae; phylum Streptophyta; class Magnoliopsida; order Lamiales; family Lamiaceae; genus Leonotis; species Leonotis leonurus. The sequence goes on from JAPKLX010000007.1 coordinate 2,215,093, forward strand.
TGATTTCCGTCGTCCACTGGCGACGGACTGGCGACCATTTTTTGGCGCGTATGATGGTGCCAAACTTAACGACGGACTGGACGACGGACCAGTCCGTCGTTAGGTTTATTTATTATTTTTTTTTATTTCGGACGACGGACTGGTCCGTCGTCCAGCCCTTTAAATCAGTCGTCCCCTTCCTTTCGCGAAAACAGCCACTTCTACCCTAATTCCCTCCCCCACCGGCGATTTCACGACGATCTGGACTTCCCACCGCCGTAATACCCCATTGTAAGTCGAATCCTTCCATTTTGGTTCCCCTCTTTCTATTTCTATATATTTTTTTTAATTATTCGCATGTTGAAGCTTCTGCCGCCGTCCCTGCGCCGCTGCCGCCCGTCTCCCGCAGTGCTCCGGCCGACGCCAGCCCGACGCTGCGCTGCTAGCTTCAGGTAAGTAAATTTTTTTTTTTTTTAATTAATATTGTTAATTTGTTAATATAATTTTGATTATGTTTTTATAATTATTGTTAATTATTTCTTGTAATTGCTTTTGTTAATTGTATGTTAATGTATGTTAATTGTATGTTATTTTTGTTAATTGTATGTTAACTAACTTAGTTATAATTATTGTTATTTTGTTTACTTATTTATAATTAGGTTATGTGATAATTAGACATAATTAGCTAATTAAGTTGATATAAATTAGGGTATTTTATTAATTATAGTTGGTTGAGTTTTGTTAATTAGGATATTGTTAGGGTATTTTATTTCTGCTATTTACTTAAGGTTTAATTATTTAATTTGTTAATATATATATCTAATTAATTTGTTAATTTGATGTAAATTGATTTAATTAGTTGAATTATATTTAACTGTTGATTTTGTTGATTTATTACTTGTTAGTAGAACTTATTGGGATAATTGATTAATTTGTTAAACCTAATTTTTGGTTAATTAATTTTAATTTGTTTAAATGAACAAATTAGTTTATAGTTTAGTTAATTGAATAATTGAATAAAATATTTTCTAAATTACTTAGGGTTAAGGATAATTAATTAATTAATCTTCAACAAATTAGTGTTAATTACTTTAGTTAATTCACTAATTTGAATTTTGAGTATATAATTATTGTAATTAATCCATAATAAATAAATTAGTTTAGTTAGTGTTAGTGTTTAAGATAATTGACGGATTTCTCTACTTGATGTAAATTATTATATCTTAGTTTAAATAATTGTTGATTAATTAGTTTAAATTGTTAATTAGTATTAATACTTTGTTAATTGAGCGTTAGTTTAATTATATGTTTAAATTATTTAATTAGGGATTATTTTATTACGCCTGTCGCTGCCCGACTCTTCTCTCAGCCGTTCCGAGCCGCCTTCTGCCGCTCCGGCGTTCCGTACTTCGGTGAAAGGTAATTAAATTATAATAATGTACTTATTTAATTACTTAGGTTAATTATTTAAATTTATTAGGTAATTTTTAGATTATTTAGCATTTATAATGAATTAGTTAATTTTTGTATTTAATTTGATTAATCATGTTAGTTAATTGTGTAGGTTGATTATACTAATTTACACCCAGGATATTTAGACTAATTTAGACTAAGCTTTGTTAATATTTTCTCTAAGTCTGTTTAATTTCATAATGAGTGAATTCATTTTTTAATTTAAATTATTATTTTAATTAACACAAACATATAATGTACGCAGGTTAATTAGTTTATAGTTGATTTTTTCTAATTTATTAATTCTGGTAATATTGTATAACGAAATGGGGGATTTATGACATTGGGATAGACGTAATTAATTTCTTAAGGATCTTCTCCCTTCGGGATAGATTTTGATTACGTCTTAAGGATCTTCTCCCAATATGTGTAATATTATGTTGTGGTGGTTTGATGAGATGCATGCATGTGTTGTGATATGTTAATTATTATGTACGAATGTTTTGATCATGAAGTGTATGTTGGGATATTTTCATGATTGTGTCAGCTGGCTGTTTTGATTAGATTTAGTGATGTGGGATATTAATTTGGATGCAATCAACTGCAAATCTCCGAAAATGACCAAATTAAATAACCGAAAATAACCAAATGCAATCAATTACAAATGAACTTATAATATTCGCCGGCAAACCATAATTATCAACCTGGGATCATAATTTTCATAATTCTCGTCCTCTAATGTCGTCCACTATTCTACTCCAGATCAACTTATAATGTTCTTCCTCTATTTAAGTTCAAATAATTCAACTGAATCATAACACTTTCCTAAGTGAGTCTATGTTTACACATTTTCAATCTTCATTCAAATTAATGTCTCATTTAATCGACCACTAATATATTCTTGCCCTCTCCGTAACTAATTCAACTTCATTTTACTATGTAAATACTTATTAATATTAATCAGGGTTATAAAAATGAGTCGAGATTGGATGTATCTGCGTTTACTTCCGAACGGGGGATTTAATCCGCACTTCCTTGCTGGGCTTGACGAGTTCTTAAGATTTGCAAGTAGTCAGCCTCAGTTAATGGATGGAGAAAAAATCAAGTGTCCGTGTGTGAAGTGTAAGAATATATACTTTAGAAGTACAGATGTTGTACAGCTTCATCTGGCTAAAAAGGGTTTCACACGGGGTTACGAGATCTGGAGGTTTCATGGTGAAAATGAAATACCTTTATATGCTCAAGAAACACGTGTCGACGTCGATGTAGAACCCGAGGAAGAGTACGGGACATACCACGCGATGGTTCATGATCTCGGGGGTCCCTCTTTCAACAACCCAGACACAGAGGAAGATCCAAACGCTACAGCAAAGTTGTTGTACGAGTTGTTGGACGCTGCCGATCAAGAGTTATACCCTGGGTGTAAGAACCACACTCAGTTGTCTTTTGTGGCTCGTCTGATGACTTTGAAGGCCCGTTCTGGGATGCCACAAAAATATTTCAACGAGTTGTGTGTGTTATTGAATGAGGCATTCCCAGACCACCACAAAGTCCCATGAATTACTACAGCACACAGAAATTGCTACGGGCAATGGGTTTACCTGTAGAAAAGATAGATTCGTGTAGGAATCATTGCATGATCTACTGGGAGGGGGATTCTCATCTTGTGAATTGCAAATTTTGCAATGAAAGCCGATACAAAGATAGGAGTCGGGGACGTAAACAAGTGTTCCTTAAAAAGATGTACTACTTCCCTTTAACACCTCGTTTACAAAGGTTGTATGCATCTAAAGCTACGGCCGGCGACATGATCTGGCATTCAACCTCAGCTGATGATGGTGTTATGCGCCATCCTGCAGATTCGCCGGCGTGGAAGCACTTTAATGTGACTTACCCGGGTTTTGCAGCGGAGCCACGGAATATACGATTAGGACTGTCAACAGATGGGTTTCAACCATTCGGGCAATCGGGACAACAGTACTCATCCTGGCCTGTTATCCTTACTCCTTACAACTTACCTCTGTGGTTGTGCATGAAAGAACAGCACATGTTTCTCACAGTGCTTGTTCCTGGTCCCCGAAATCCAAAAGATAAGATAGATGTTTACCTACAGCCACTTATATCTGAACTCAATCAATTGTGGACAGTCGGTGCCCATACTTATGACGTTTCAAGAAGACAAAACTTCCAGATGCACGCAGCATTGATGTGGACCATTAGTGATTTTCCGGCGTACTCGATGTTGTCTGGTTGGAGTACAGCCGGAAGATTAGCTTGTCCTCGATGCATGGAACAAACAGAAGCATTCTCTTTAACACATAGCCGGAAGCAGTCATGGTTTGATACACATCGCAAGTTCCTACCTTACGATCACCAGTTCAGGAGGAATAGGAGGGCCTTTAGAAAGAATAAGATTGTTGCAGATGATCCTCCGGAGAGGAGATCAGGGGAAGAGATACTTTATCAGATTGAAGATTTGGGACTAGTAAAGGTAACCGAAGATTATGATGATAATAACAAGCGCATCTTAAGACAAGTTACCACTGGATGGCGGAAAAAGAGCATCTTTTGGGACCTTCCGTATTGGAGTTCTCTGCTCATTCAACACAATTTAGATGTTATGCATATTGAGAAGAATGTGTTTGACAATATTTTCAATACTGTTATGAATGTCCAAGTCAAGACAAAAGACACGGCAAAGTCGAGGGAGGAACTGAACCTCTATTGTCATAGACCCCAGCTGATGCGTGACCAGTACACTAATAAATATCCTAAGGCATGCTATACACTTGACAAAAAGGAGAGAAAAGTCTTGTGTGAGTGGGTGAAAACCCTTAAGTTTCCTGACGGTTACGTCTCAAATATGGGTAGATGTGTAGACATGAGTAAACTTAAGATGTTTGGGATGAAGAGCCATGACTGTCACGTTTTCATGCAGCGCATACTACCCATTGCATTTCGAGAACTACTCCCACAAGTTGTTTGGAAGTCCATAACTGAGTTGTGTCTATTCTTTCGTGATTTGACATCACGAAACATAAAGAGTGACAACATGGAGACACTTAACAATAACATCCCACTGATTTTGTGTAAACTTGAACGAATATTTCCACCAAGCTTCTTTGACTCAATGGAACATTTACCTATCCATCTAGCCGACGAGGCAAGAGATGGAGGACCAGTCCAATATCGATGGATGTACCCATTTGAGAGGTACTTTATCAAACTGAATCAATTGTGTTTAATGTTTCCTGAATTTTAACTATTGTTTCATGCTTTCTAAATGAATCCTTTCAATACAGATATTTAAGAAAGCTGAAAAATAATGTGAAGAACAAATCAAGCGTTGAGGGATCGATATGTAATGCATACTTAATGGAGGAAGCCACTGCTTTCTGTTCCTATTATTTTGAGGATCATGTAAGTACGAAACATAGAGAGGTGCCTCGCAACTACGTTGGAGGATGTTCTACTAGTGGGGTAGAAGATCAATCAGACTTGCCTTCTGTATTCAAACTTGCCGGAACTGGTTTTGGAAAAACAACGAAAAGATCGTTGGATCCAAGGGAATATAGAGCTGCGCATCTATATGTACTCCATAATTGCGTGGAGATCGATCCATATATCAAGTAATCTTTTACAAATCATATTATACGACTATTTAATACAATGTGTGTTTTTTATCAACTAATATGTTCTTTTCTATGAAGGGAATACGAATCACATCTCAGACACTCAAATCCATGGATAACTGACATGGACATTGACAAGAAAATGTCTACAGAATTCCCTGAATGGTTTTGCTCCTATGTGAGTCAAATTTTCACTAAGATACTTGAAATTATTTAATTAAGTACTATATAAGGGACATACAACTCCATAACTTGATAAGTATAAACTTCTGTGTGATGTAGGTACAAAATTGTGTAACTGATCCTGTTATGTGGGACATTGCACGTGGACCTTCACCAATGATTACATCATATCATGGTTATTTGGTGAATGGTTACAAATTTCACACGATATCACATGGAACTCACAAAGCCACTATGAGTAGTGGTGTGTGCATAAAAGCGGGTAACTATGGGGACTCGAGTCAGACGAATTTTTATGGACAATTAGTCGAAGTGTGCGAGCTCACATACCCAGGATTACACAATAAGAAGGTCGTTCTCTTCAAGTGTGACTGGTTCGACATCTCTCCGGCCGGTACAAGGGTTGATACACAGTTCAAATTAGTGTCTGTAAATCATACGCGCAGACTTAGAAAATATGAACCATTTGTATTAGCCATTCAAGCTACACAAGTGTATTACTGTTCATATCCGAGTATGAACCAACAGTGTAGAGAATGGTGGGAAGCTTGTTCTATAAAGGCAAGGGCCACTATCAATGAGTCTCGAGCGGATGTGTCTACGTTGGAGTCACCGTTTCAGGAGGATGATGACGCTCATGTGGTAACTACTGTAGATGTAGATGATATTACATCAGTTCACCGAGACGGTGAACATATAGAAATTGAAGATGATGATGACCACGTGGACTCTGATAATGTCCTCGAAACAGAAGATGAAGATGACGAGGATGATGAATATCAAGAGGATGAAGCTTCAGATGACGAGGAAGAAGATGAAGATGAGGAGGATGACTATGAAGATGAGAATGAGGAAGATGAAAATGATAACGATGAAGAGGACGAAGATTAACACTTTGTGTAGAAAACTTAACACATTCAAATATTACATTATTAATTATAAATGTAACTTGTAATTATATGTTCAATATAAACCTTCTATCATGAATCTTATTTATCTATTTATTTTCAACATAATAGATGTCTTACAGTCGGCGAGAGGATGTGGGGACTCCTCGTGGTAGGGGTTCACGCCGATCACAGCTCTCCCTTGGACGGGGTAGTTCCCCGGGCTCATCGTCTGGATATGAGTTCGGGACCGGCGGTCTAAGCCACCATATTGGTGGCATACACATAGGCGGTCTGTCTTCTGGCTCTGACGGTGATGGTCAGATGGAGCGTAAACCCACAGGTGACTTTGTTCTATCTGTGAGTGAGCTGAGGTACGCAAATGCAATCACATCTTTAATTTTGACAATTATTTAATTAGTCATTCAAAAATCTAACATAAATCAATCTAAAATTACTTATGCAGGGGATTTTACCCGCATGCCGACCCGGCAGATTACATTTGGGAACTATTTAAGATAGTTCCCAACCCGACTGGCTACAGTTGGAAGCTCACGCCTGAGGACGTGAGACAGCGATATTGGGAGGAGTTTAAAGTTCGAAAATTTACTATTACTTTCAAATTCATTCTTAATTATAACTTATAACTACAATTTCTAACATACATTTTCAATGCTAGAAAAAATTTACTTGGGAACCGGCACTCGATGCCAAGATTCGGGAGCTATGGTATAATAAGATCCGGGAGAGATATAAGGATTATATCTGCGGGATCAAGAGGAGGAGGAATGATCCGCCACCCAGAGGTGGGAAGCCTAGGTGGTGGACTGATGATGTGTGGATGGGTTGGCTCGCTTACTGGTCCCGGGATGATGTTGTGGCCAAATCCCAGGCAGCGAGGCGCAACCGGTTGTCTGAGCCTCAGGGACCGAGTACTGGTCCTATCAAGCATAGGGGAGGGTCCAAGTCGGTCATGCAACGAGCTGAGGAAAAGGTAATAATATACTTTAAATAATAATTATAATTATGTGGTACAATTTTAATTCATATACACATGTTTCAATGACACGACTCCATTGTGATCTGATGCATAGGGTCGTGAGCGGGGAGTAGCTCCGATTTCGTGCATGTTTGACTCATTTCTGGACGAGCATCGATATGCGGACGGGACATACACCGATCCGAAATCTGAGGCGATAGCGGTAAGTTTTAATTTAAATTTAATATATATATATATGTATTAGATTTTCAATATTTATAATATGTATACTAACAAATGTTCATTTCTCGTTTACATGCATGCAGACTGAGGTGTTTCGCCGTGCTGACGAGGAGCGGGCCCAGCTACCCGAGGGGGACCACGATGCAGTCGACATCAACGAGCTGTATCTGGAGGTTCTTGGTGGCCCGGACAAGAAGAAGAGGATGTTCGGCACGGGAGGCGCGGCGAAGGCCTTGAGAGCATCCAGATTCTGGGGATCCTCGTCCACATCACGCGCATCCAGAGATGAGGTTGAGGAGCTGCGGCGCCGAGTCGAGGAGCAGGATCGCGAGCGCCGTGAGTACCTTGCTGAGCAGCAGAGATTGGCTGAGCAGATGGCGCTCCTGCAGTCTCAGTATGCCGACATGATGCGTTGGATGCAGTCTCAGCAGGGAGGAGGTAGTGCACCCTTCTTTCCCTCTTATCAGCCTCCCCCGTCTGATGCCCCTCCCCAGTTTCATCCTAATGATGACTACGATTCGTAGATGATACTGATACACTTTACTATTATTTTATTTTATGGTTTATCGTGGGATGTTACTGATACAATTAATTATCTTGTTCATTATATGAAATCCGCGTTCATTTTGAATTTCATTTGATTGGTTCAATTTTAAATTATTGTTCAATGTTGGATTATGTTTGTATTGTTTGTTATGACACGTTTTAGGTAATGAATAGTTAAAAAAAATTATTTATTAAAATAAAAAAAATACCTGGCGACGGACTGCAGTCCGTCGCTAGGTCAATGGTCAACGCTGGTTGGCGACGGACTGCAGTCCGTCGCCAGTAACGACGGATTTAATCCGTCGTTAGCTTTCTGGCGCCGTCAACGTCCTCCGGTAGACTCTGACGATGGATTTTAGTCCGTCGTTAGCTAACGACGGACTGTATTTTCCGTCGTCCGAGGAGCTAACGACGAACGAAATACAGACGGAAAAAATTCGTCGCCAGTCCGTCGCTAGCCCTCCGGGACGACGTATTTCTTCTCCTCACGACGGATTTTTCCGTCGCCAGAAGGGCTTTTTTTTGTAGTGTGAGGTTCACTTTATTAATGATGTGTAAAGTGTATTGAGTAGTGAGTGGAGTAAGGAACCTACATTAATGATGATATATATTGAGTAATGTATAGTTAGTGGAGAATGAGACTCACATTGTTGATGATGTGTTAGAGTTGTGAATGGAGTAAATGGTTGCCAAAAAAAAAGTGGGAAGAAACTTGATGGACGGACTAAAAAAGAAATGTGAGAAAAAATTTAATGGACGAAGATAATATTTCTTAAAATATAATACTTTAATTTTTTTAATTTTCGTGTCAAATCCTCTATAATTGCTTTTCGCCAAACGGATGGCATTTGAAAATTGATCATATAAAGGACATTTCTTCATCATTGATTTTTGATATAAATAAATGTGTTAGTTACATAAAAAATCAAATCACGGTCTTCATATCTATTAATAAAACATGGCCTTGTGATCATTCATGTCGTAACATCGATCTATTAATATTGCAACCAGTGGCGGTTCCACGCCTACTAAAGGTTCAGTCCCTCCCAAAAGAAATTTGATATATTTTATATTTAGAAAATCTTAAATTTATCGATATCTTTACAAATATATACAATAATCTTTATTATCGCCTTCAATTATAACAAAATTAATTTTTTAATTAATATATTGAAACTAAACTTCCACTAACATTTTTTTTTGCTATCAGGCAGTGATTGCGTGACTATTTTTACACATCAATGGAATTGTGTCCCCATTTGATCATGGACTATTTCCACATGTGAATCATGCATGCATGTGTATCACTAAGAAGGTGATTGGTACGGTGAAATGAAATAAGGAGGGAATTGAATGGTGTGCGGAATGGAATGAGGGTAGGAATAAAATGACAAAATATGTTTGATTCATATGTTTGGTATGTGCAAGGAATACGGATGGAATGAAATTGTAAAAAAATATATGCTTCTCATCACAATCTGTCACACATTACATAAAAATAGGATATGATTGTGATGAGAATTGAGAAGCATATTAAGAGAATTTTGTAAAGGAAACGACGTCGCTTAATCTGACACAATTGATATATAAATGGCGTCTTTAACTGTGCACACATATATATGAGAATTTGGGATCTACTGTACAACGTTATCTGTGAAGTCACACTTAAATATGATCTGTAATAAATTATTGGGGGAAAATTGACTAGTAGATCACCTACCTAGTGCACTCACAATTAGAGGTGAAATATGATGTTATTATCTGTCCGATTCAGAGCCATATACAATCGCAATTTAATTCGAGATGAAAAATCTGTATTCGATTGAATTCGAATTCGGATTCAAGATCGAATTCAAATTACATAATATTCGTCTGTATCCGAAATTTCTCATATTTTGTCGTATGTTATCCGTATAACAAATTCGGATATTCGAATTTTTTAAATATATTTTATTTATATTTTATATATATATAACAATTCGATTTTAATTTATATACTAAATGTTATTTTAAAATTTATTTTATTAAATTATACTCCATCCGTCCCACTAAGCTTGTCACATTTCTAAAATAGTAAAAGATATCCATTTAAAAAGTTGTGGACCCTATCACATTTATCATTCTTACACTACTTTACTACAAAAAAAAGTTTATTTAGCAACGGAATTTTTCCGTCACTAAAATAAGAAATTCCGTTACTAAAGATGTTAGTAACGGAATTGTAACGGATTTATCCGTAGTAATATTGATGGTTGCTAAAAAAATTTAACAACGGCATATATTCCGTTACTATATAACAACGAAATTGTAACGGAATTTCTGTTTCTAAAATGAATTTTTCAATTTTAGTAACGGAATTGTAACAAAAAATTTCGTTACCAAATTTTAATAATGGATAATTCAGTCACTAATTCTGTTACTAAAATTGAACAACAAATTCCGTAACAATTCCGTTGTTAATCCGTTAAAATTTAGAAACGGAAAAATTTTCCGTCACTATTCCATTGCTAGAAAATGTGTTTTTTGTAGTGTTTATGCCATGATTATTGAGACGGAGGGAGTAAGTGTGTGGAAAGTTTAATTTGTTCCCTTAGATATATATGTTCAATAACTATGTTGTTTTATTTGCTATCACTTCATGTTAAAATTTGTATGATACACTTATGGTTCTTAAACTTTCCAAACTACTTTTTGCCGATTTTGAATTCTCGAATTATTTCAAGATGCATATTTCATTATTGCTATATATTTTGTGTTAATTATTTAATTTATTTTGTACTTTCTTGATCCTAAAAATTGTATTTTTTTTAATAGATAAAATTCTTATAATTTGTATTAGTTTTTCTATGAAATATTGTATCAACAGTTTTTGTATGAAATATATATATTATTCAATTATATTTATTCGAATCTGGCCCGGATCCGTACCATATATGTACCATGTCCGTATCCCGAATATTCTGAATTCATATCTGAATCCAGTTTTCTCATATCTAACTCCGAATTCAAGAAGAAAATATGAATTAGAATACGAGATAAGCATTATCCGCCTGTATCTAATCCGTTTCTACCCCTGCTCACAATGAAAAATTAGATTCATTATAAAATCAATAATAATAATAATAAATATAAAATCCATTTGTTTTTCTTTTGGTCAAAGTAGGGCTCAAATCGGCCTCAGAATTGCTTGCCTAGATTTGGTGTTGGCATTAAGCAGAAGCAGAAGCAGAAGATTTATTGATTCTATTTCGTCGGTCCATTTTAGTTTATTGTATTGTAGTTATAAATTTATTGTAATCAAACTAGCTAGTAACGACTACTTACATGTATCTACCGTTTTGTATTATATTGAAGTGCGTACAAAATACTATATGTAGATTCATAACTATAGATATTAATATAGTTTAGCGTCTAGCTATACATATAAAAGTTTATAATATAATTAAGCAGCAGCACATCACTTAATTACACCTATGTGACAAGATCAGCACATATGATCATATATCAATCAAGATGATACCAAATTAGTGAGTAATCAAATCAAGATTGATAGGATAATACTTTCAGATCTCTACATTTGTATCTATAATCCTATCAAACAAATAAAACTACCCTTTATATATACATATGTATGTTCAATTTTGTAAAGATATATAAATTAATATGATATTATAGCTGTCCTTGACTTTATGTACAAGTATTTGGTGGGTGGAAATGAGGGTCTACCATTTTTTATATATTAAAATTTGCATGGTGTAATGAGGGAGGGAGTACTCATTCTATATGCATACTAAAATATATGATAGGTCGCTTCAACTAATAAATAAATATCTTATTATATTTTTGTTAGTAGATTAATTTGTGTCGGTTGAAGCAAATAATTAGAAGCTATGTTGGTAAATTAATGAAAATGATCGCTTCACGTAGGATTGTAAATGAATCGAATCGAATATTGTTCTAAATGAATCAATTCGTTATGAAATATTTAAATATTCGAATCGAATCGAATACGTAAAAACCTTGTTCATCGGACTCAACGTATGATTTATCGAAAGGAGCGATAGCCACTCGATTGAGCAAAACTAACCATTCAGTTTAATTTGGTTAATCCGGTTCATCTAGTAATCGAGATTAAGGAGAGAAACCTACCAGTCAAGACAACAAGCTAATTCCAGTATTGAGGATCCGTCTCATGCTCCTACCTTTCGAAATAAATCTGAGCTGAAAGAGTGTCCGCAGGAGAAGACTAGCTCGTAGAAGAGGTCCACCCATCTATATTAGGCAATTATTTGATTTTATTTTTTAATATATTAAATTTAAAATTTGATTAAATTTAAAATTTATTTTTTAATATATAAAATAGGTTTTGCATTTAAATAATTATATGTAAATATATTTATATAAATATTAATATTAATATATAAATATATTATTTATATATTTAAATGAATATTTACGAATATTGAATCACTAAATTTCGAATCGAATCAAAACTACTTGATTCGTTTACAACCTTAAGTTACTCGCGGTTAATATGTTGGCAAATGATGTGATTAATGTTATGTATATAAATAATTATTTTTTTATAAAAAAAATTTTATTCTCATTTTTTTAATTATGAATTATTAATATGATGTAATGTAAAATTTATTAATACAAAATAATATAAATATAAATATAAAAAATAATTATAATAAATTAAATCCTATATTTATATGACGTTATCCCGCGTTACCACATTAATCATGTAGATATTAACTTATGTCCGACGATAGAACGGAACTATAAGCCTACACTTCTCTACTCACTTGCCATAAATTGGATATGTTCCTAAAATTTATATGTATATAACAATTACGGAAATATATATATAGATAGATAGATAGATAGGAGTAAAATCGGGTGAGATCCAAATCTTATATATGAACTAAAATTTATGCACATTACACATAGAATATTATTGTATAACATGATAATGCATTTTTATTCATTAACCAATGCTTTATTCATTTTTATTAGTGTATAACCAATGCTTATATAGTTATATATGAACTAAAACTTATGCACATTACACATAGAATATTATTGTATAACATGATAATGCATTTTTATTTATTAACCAATACTTTATAATTTCAACGCATTTCTATATATAAATTTGATACATAATTAATCTAAATCATACATTATACAAAAATCAACAATTCAGATTAGTTCATACTTCCTATCTAATAATTAGGGGTTATTCATGAAAAATGCCATCTTCTCTAAAACTAAAATGAGAAGTGTCCTCTTTTGTAAAATTTTATGAAAAATGTCCAAAAAGACTATTTTACTCATGCTTATATTTTCAAAATTCTTAATTAAAGAGCAAATTTCTCTATTATATATATGGTTAATTAATAATTAATATTTCAAAATGATTTCAATTAATAAGATGCTCAAAATATTTGAAGATGGTAAGGAAAAAATTAAAAGAAGGAAGGTTATATATATATTTTGCACTAAACAATATATATATAATATATTGTCTCCCTTTTGCACTAAAACTAAATATGTGGTTTAGTTTCATATAGAAAGTTTTAACTACTTTTCTTCTTAGACAGACAATCTCCTCCTCCCTTTCTATTCCTATTCCTATTCTTAGAAAAGGGCTCATAAGTGGAATATTACTTTTTATTCCTATTCTTACAAAAGATATTCTCTACTATATATGATTAATGTAGTTGATTTCAGATTTGTCCAGAAGCCTAAAACATTTGAAATGAAATATAGATTTATCATAACCAGTGGCCTTAATTTTTCTAACAATGATATACATCTTGACAGTGATATTTACACACATTCAAAAGGAAATATGAATCCTCAGAAGTTAGTTAAATTACTTGCTAATTAGCTTAATTTCTCTGCTAGTAAAAGGAAAGAGGAGAATTTTACAAACAATGAAGAATTTGATTCAGACTCAATAAATCAATGGTTGAGAGTTGTATGAAAGAATGAACTGCTGTGTTAGGAGTGATGCTAATTAAGTAGGAATTATTCTTCCAACAAAGCCAAATCCCACAACTGTAAACGCAAAGGCTTGAATGATGAGATATATAAAGTAGTAGTCCTTTCTGTATAGATATCCATACCATCCACTCATCAAAAGAAACATCCCAAATCCCACCTCAGCCACATATACTCTGCATCCCAAAATTATGCCTCATTATCACTTCATTGCATTCCATTCCAAAAAAAAGTACCAAAAGTAAACAGAAATAACTTACCTGTTCTTGATTACTTCATAGAGTGATCTCTTTGGTGCAGTCGATTCACAGGCCGCCTTCCTCATCGCGCTGTCTCCGAGTTTCTGAGTCACTAGCCATTCATTAGCGCTGCTCGTCCCAAGCAGCCCCGTAAATACGGCTTTCGTGAGGTGGAACGACATCACACACTCGAACAGTACCCAAACTACCACTAGGTGGAGTGACCTATAATTTGTTCATCAACTTTCATCACTTCAAGATTTGCAAAGGACAGTGTTTAAATAGAGATATATGATATGATTATAGTAGACCTTGGAGTGGCGAAAGCCGCGTTGATGGCAGTGATGATGCAAGGCACGAAAACTGCACCGCCCTTCGGAACATCAACTTCTGGTACAAGAATTGTCAATGGCAGCACAATGCAGTATGAGAAGAATATGCATGTGTGCCCAATGATCTTTCTGACTATGAAGAAGTTGTAGATCATGTACATTTTCTTCCAAATTGAGATTTTCTGCACAAGATTAAAAGGGCTATTGATTCATCTCAGCAACTCAGTTGGCAGTTCTAAAATTTGAATTCTTTTTTCTTTTGTGTGCTGAACTGACCTTGCACCTAGCAATATCCATCACAGTCTTCCTAAACAAGTTGTTCGGGCCACAGAACCAACGATACTGCTGTGAACGGAACGCTTTGAAAGTGCAGGGAAGCTCACTTTTCACCTATTCATAACACAAATGGCTGATTAGAACTACAAAGTTAGAACAAATCTAACTGTGATCCTTTTACCTCGAGGCTTCCTGCGTAGACGAGTTTCCATCCTTCTAAGCTTGCTCGGATTGCGAGATCCATGTCTTCTGCAGTGGTTCTGTCATCCCACCCTCCAGCCTCTTTCATTGCTGCCAGTCTCCATATTCCACCACTTCCTACAGAAATAGTGATGTAAGTACTTTATCTTAACCAACATAACTAACTCATTGCTAATGTTTCATAATGTCATATCTTGCAAAGTTAGAGAAAACTTAATCACTTTCAAAACCAGATTCTGAAAAGCTAATGATACCATTGAATCCAAAGAAGGCGTGCATGGATGATCCGACTTCTTGCTCAGCTAGGAAGTGATAATCCATAGACATTTCTTGCAATCTTGTCAGTAAGCATTCATCTGCATTCACTGCACAAAAGTGTCCATGTAATAGCTTCATTTAACTTTTGGTATGTTGCACATTATACACTACGATGAAAACAAACATAACACATAAATGAATGATACTCTAGCTGGTAAGTGTAACAAGCGAGTCTGTGCTTACCAAACTTCCAACGGGCTTGAACTAGAGCAAGGTCCGGGTTGTGAATGAGATAGGGGACAGCACGTCGGAGGAAGTCAGTATTGGGCTGGAAATCAGAATCGAAAATGGCAACGTGGTGGCAGTCTTTAACATAGTCATATTCCAAGCCTTCTTTGAGTGCACCAGCTTTGAATCCTTCCCTAGTGTTCCTACTTTGGTATTTAATGTTAATTCCCTCACTCGCCCACTTCACACATTCCTTCTCCACCATTTCCTACAATTTTAACTACTCACTCAGAAAACTATGACTCAACATTCTATGTTTATCATTGCTAGTCCTATATATGTGAAACATTGGTCTCAAATCAGAGTCATTACTAACTATGAACTGAAATAAAATCAAATAATCCAAGATGATGATTACTAACTAGTAATATACCTTGACGAGAGTATCGGTAGAACCATCGATGACTTGAATGAGCAGCCTCTCAGCAGGCCATGAAAGCTTGCACGCTGCTCCAATCGAAAGCTTGAAAACCTACAAAAACAAAACAACACATTACTCCTTTTCTCTCAAGATCAAGATGAATATGAAGTAAATGAAATGAAAGCGACCTCTTGCTCATTGAAGATGGGAATTTGAACAAGAACCATAGGGAAAGCCACATTCCCAATTTCTGGGTCTTCCTCAATCGCCTCCCATTTATACCTCTTCTCCCCCTTCCTCTTACACACCTTCACGTACGCAATCACCAACCCTATATAAACCCACTCCACAAACAGCATCGTCGACATTATCAAGCAAATAAACAACCCAATTCTCACACTCTTCCCTATTAACGTCACTCTTATCACTCCCCACAACCTCTCCGCCTTCTCCGCCGTCATTCCCACTGCCCATTCCATCACAAAATCTTTCGCAGACATCTCCGCCATTGTTTCCGGCGACAAAGGTCAAGAAACAGGGGATGCTCTGTTATATTTTTCCTCTACATATCTGCTGCGGTTTTTTATACCCAGATTCAAGAATGAATAACATGGTAAGAAATTGAAGTGGGTTGAGAGCAGAAGTATGCTTCGAGTGATTAAAGAAAGAGTTGTTCAGAGTCAGCTCACCAATCAACATAGGATGAATATTAATACGAGGAGTGCATGAGAAATTAGTGAGAGCAGATACCCAAAATAAGAAATAATGAGTGCATGAAAAGTATTTGAAGATCATAAAGAAAGCATTTAGAGAGAGGGTGGGGTAGTTTGTTGTGAAGAGGGACAGTATTGTTTTGATGTATAGTGATTGAAGAAGCATCCGCGAATCTTCCTACCTCTGTTCTTATGTTCTTCATATTCTTCCAATCCCATACCTCTTACTTTATAATATAATCATCGCATCATATCTTACACTACTATCATAGTTTTCAATCACACTATTATTCAATACTCACTCCATCATATATACATCCAATTTAACTAGAGTATCTATATACACTATATTTGCACATACTATATCCTAAACTGTGTATATATATTCGTCTTATCACAAATTATTATAGACTTATTAATAATATTAATAAAAAGCTTCAACCTTTGAATTTCGAAACATTAATTATTGTTTTTGGCGCTGATGCTGATTATTGAACAGGATATATATTCGCCACAAATGGGCCATGTGATGTGACATAGCAAGAAGTAACAAGCTGGTCTCCAAAGCCCATATCCGATCATAAAACTATCCTAAAACCAAATCTTTGTCCACACATTATAAATAGCATCAATATTTTATTTCACTAGAATCAAAGAATATGCTTTGCAAAAATAACATACCTTTTGTTCGGTTATACAAATTTATTATTCATTTTATCATTTTTATTTGTACACAAATTTCTTGTCAATTCGTTTTCATTTATAGCAAATTATTTTTCATTCAATACACATAAATTAAGTGTGAGAATCCGGATCAAATCAGATATCCATCTCAAAGACCCAGTTTGGAAAAATTTTATTTTTTATGGTTTGATTCCGTTTGGAATTTCAGGACTCCTGATTTCTGAAATCAAATTTTTTTTAACCTCAATTCCGATCACAAATTTTTCGAATGATACCTAATTTCACGAATGGAACCAAAAAAATGTTGAGTAACCTTATAATTTAATTTAGTTTAATTTTGGAATATAACTTTAATATAAATTGAAATTAAAATTAATTTCAAGAAATCAGGAGTCTCGAGTTCCAAAATATTCCAAGAGTTCGGTTATGATAAAAAAAATCGGGATTCGGATCGGGACCGAAAATTTTCCAAGTTTTAGTCTTAAATTCTCACTCTAACATAAAGTTAAACTACTTTATTAAGACACAATATCTCATTCGTGTGTCTCAAAGTCTACATTCCAATTTTTTAAAAAAAATTATATGTTTTTAGTTTAATTTTGCATTTAGCACTAACATTCATCTCATTCAAATGGAGTATATGATTATTTAACATTTAGTATCATTTTTAATTAACTTTTTCATGATTCATAATTAGAAATAGGTTATATGATTTAAAAAAAATAATTTTTTAAATAATTGTTTATTATGATCTATTATATTATAACAAATATTTATCATTCAAAATTATTAATTAAAATTGTAGAACATAGAGTATAGGACAAAAAATAGAATAACATTGATGACTTTACATATCCTGAACTCTTTGTCTCTATATATGACGTATTTCTCTTTCATTCACTAAAAGTATGGAATCTTGGGTTATTAATTGGTCGAATATCGGCCAATCCGATATTTTTTTGAATGAAATTCAAGAAAAAATGTATTCTAGAAAGTTCATAAAATTAGATGAAATCATCTTCTTGGAAAAAATGATCAAGGAATACTCGGAGACCTATCTACAAAAGTTTATTATAGGAATTCACAAAAAAACGATCCAACTAATCAAGATACACAACGAGGATCGTATTCATATAATTTTACACTTCTTGACAAATATAATGTGTTTTGTTATTCTAAATGGTTATTCGATTTTAGTTAATGAACAACTTATTACTCTTTAGCTCTTGGACTCAAGAATTTCTATATAACTAAGTGATACAGTAAAAGCATTTTTGATGTATTGTACTATTTCATTCTTTGGGTGTAACTGTAAGTGTGTAAGACCTTTTCTTAAATTGTTTGGGCCTAAACTCTCTATTCTGAAATATTTTGGGCCTGGGCCTTGGACCTTTTCTGTTTTGGTGATGGAGTACTCTTTTTTTCCCTTACATACATAACATCATGGTTCAATCCATAATAAGGAAAATTGCATAAACTGAAATTTTATACAATTCATCACATTTATTTTTATTAATGATGCAATTATAGTTTTACTAATTTCAGTGAACTTTGTTTATTATTATAATCTTCATTCTGTTTTTTGTCAATTAAGGGATTTTAATGAAGTATAGTGGATTATAAAACTAAAATTAGTTTATCCGATAGATGGAAATCAAGTGCTTGTACAAAAAAGGTAACACGCCATTTTACTAAATATATGGGTCCTGATTAAAATCAAAACTGAGTCAAACTTGGATCTAGTAAATAGTTTTGATTCTTGATCCGGAACTGGTAAAATTATTTCATTACACAACAAATCGAGAAAAATTACTTTAAACTAAGAAAACTTCATTTTTACAGTTATTATGTAAATGCGTATTCAATATAATTTTAATAATAATAAAAAAGTTAACTAGGTCAGTTGAAGATCGAAATTGTATCAAACAGATCGAGTTGGACCGAAACTGGTCATGACCATGTCTAGATTGAAATTTGAAACTGTGACTGAAGCCACAACCTTATGTAAGGGGTTTTGATCAATTCCGATCTGAATCAAATTCAAATAAAACTCATCCGTCTACAATAGTTGTGAATCTTGTGATGTAGAGGCACGTTCTAAAAATATCAGATAAAGTTTTACTCTATTGGTGCTGTAAAAAAATGCACTTAATATAAAATTTGTATATTTTGATGAACAACAAAACCCCATTATCATTTAACTCATGTTCCAACATTTTTTTAAAATGTGGATCTCAACCATTTTTGTGATCCTTATTTTGTCGTGTTGCCCCTTATCATGTTTTTAGAGTGAGTACATGTTCAACGTTTTTGAGCTCAAATACAATACATGCATCCAACTTATTTCTGGAAGACTGGACCAAACTTACAAACACACAATTTGTTATGACCAAACTTCTAAATTTAATTCCTAACTTATTATGAATACTTTCAATGACATTAAATGGATTTTCTTAGTATATATAGTATTACTGAGTCCCAATAAACTTGACTAAATTTATTATTTTAATAATTTAGATGAATATAAATTGTTTCATGTTTATTGGGATGGAAGGGGTACATAAATTTATTTATTCTCAATTTATGTATTCCGTATGGCAAGATATTCTTTTTTGTTCTCTTTGTCTCTTTCATAATATAAAATCGCTCTTAGATTTTATTAAATGAACAAAACTAGCTACGTTTCATCAAACTATCTGTGATTCTGTATATAATATATGACTATTAATGAGATTTGAAAACAAAATACTCAATCTTAAAAAAAATATGCACACTACTTGTAGGTTGTAAATCATATCTAGGAGTATAATTAGGTAACGAATTATTACAAAGAATTTGATCAATTAATACATACTAATATTTAACTCATTGGGTTTTTTAAGTTGTTATACATCATTTATTTTCTTAAACTTATCAAATATTTGATCCGTTTCATTTATTTAGACACGTTTATTTTAGCATGTAGATCAATATGGAGTTATAATGATTTTAGAGGGAAGGGGAGAATAAAACAAAAGGGAAATATATAGTGTAAAACAAAATAGATTTAATTTAAATGATCAAATAACAAAACGAACATTTCAATTTAATTTTAATTAATAAGTATGAAAATAATGTTATTTAATGTGTCTATATATATGTGTATGTGTGTGTTTGTCTTAAAGTGATCGACAGAGCAGCAAGAACTAAGAAGAGAGAAAGATCGTCAACAAACCCAAAAATACAGTCAAATAAAACAACAGAAGAAGAGTCAAGAGAACTTATTAGGAATTTGCAATGGGAGGTGTCGGCGCAGAGGTTCCTCCTCCTCCTCCGCCACCTGCAGCCGCTGCAAAGGAACTAGACGCCGGCGCACAATTCGTTCTCAAGTCTAGAGGTAATTAATACGAGCGAGCCATTAATTAATCTGCAACTATTGTATTGGGAATCAAATCAATTGGTATTTTATCTCTTCGATCGATCTGTAGTTCTGTTCATACTCTTTGAGTTTCCGATCCTATCCCTTCCTTCATTTGCATCGACCACTGTGCACTCTACTACTTGATATCATCTACTTCATCCATTTCCTTTGGACTATTTTTTTTTATTAATTAATTGACGTCTGCTTTGCTTCTACTCCATCTATTAGTGGATCCGAATCCGATCGCCATTCCTTTCTCTTTCTGTTTGGCCTTAATTAAATTTGAAATGCGAATGAAAGAAGAGTAAAAAGGATTGGAATTAATATTATATTTGAATGAATGAATGGTAGGGTCGTGGATACATTGTGGGTACCACTTGTCGACATCGATCGTAGCTCCGGCGCTGCTCAGCCTTCCATTTGCATTTGCTTCATTGGGATGGACGGCTGGGATTGCATGCCTGGTGATCGGAGCGTTGGTGACATTCTACTCATATAACTTGCTCTCTCTCGTACTGGAACATGAAGCTCAACTGGGTCGTCGCCACCTCCGCTTTCGTGACATGGCCAATCACATACTTGGTTCGTACTCTTCTTTTTATTTTTTATTTTTTTTGATTTAAGTGAAAAAGTAATCAAATTAGGTTGCAAAGAATGAAACTGAGTAAGTAATTTAAGAGAATACATATGTAATATGTTACATGTTTTACGTGAATTCACATGGACCACGTGAGATTTGATTTCCTCTTTGAAAGTTGAAAAGTATTTTCCACTAAGATAGTGAGAGCTAGGTTTACTTTTCTCATTAATCATTAAAGCACAATTAATTAATGAGGAATTATCTTTCTTTTCACTAAAACACAACACACGCTTATTAATGCTTGCTAACTCCACTCTCCAGTCTCCAGTCTCCAGTCAGAATTTTATTTTGTCTTCTCTTCCATAAAACTCCTACGCTAATTACGAGGGGTTGAATTTTTTCCTTCTCCAAACCTTAGCTATATGTATTTAAATAAGTTTGAGAATTCAATTTTTGTTTCATTTAGAAATTTAAATATAAAACGAAACAATTACTATATTTTTAATTTCGTTTCGCAAAAAGATTGAAAGTAGGAAATAGAAGGTTGACCATTCCCATTTATATGGAAGATGATGGTATGATTAAAAATTACTTTGATTTTCCTTTTCCTTTTTTTGTCTTTTCCACACTTACATTTATATACGACCAATCTATTAATCAAGAAATCAACTTTCGACTACGTGGGGTCATAAAACCCACATATCATGATAAAAGTGAAATCTATATATTAAATTATTAGGCACCTATGCTGTGTCTGACTATATATGATTTAATAATGAGAAGAAACGTGGAGTATCTGAAGTCAGAGCCGTAACTATATTGGTTTTGTAAACTTAAAAATGGAAAGGATAATTGGTTTTATAATTAATGCTGCATGCTGCCCTTCATCAAACTTGGACCACTTGGGGTTTCTATGGATAATATTTAATTTTTTTAAAATATTTTTCTTAGCACATACACACACTATATATAATTAATGTTAACTAATCCTAGTTGAATATTGATCTAATTTAATCAGAAATTAATAAATCCTGATTGAAATTGGTCAATTTTAAATCGCCTTAATTATTTAGTCATATCGGATCTTAAGGAAAGGTTCCACTAACCCAATTTTTTGTTGAATACCTACCAAATAATGCAATATATTCACTAAAAAACATAGATGTGTTTACCGTTTATAGAGTTAAGATTCTTAGATGGGTAGCTATAAAGATACACCAAACCAAATTCTTGAGACACGCCATAGAAATTGTCTGAGTTCAATTATTTGAGGCCAAAGATTTCGAGTGTGAATCCGTCATGATGCGAACTTTCAATTTAGTTTTTGTATATTTTTCGTAGCACACACACTATATAACTAAAGAAACTATAATTATGAATTGTTTAATGTATATTTGACAGGACCTGGATGGGGCAAGTACTATGTTGGACCAATTCAATTCTTGGTGTGCTATGGTGCTGTAGTTGGTTGCACTCTTTTGGGAGGACAATGCATCAAGGTCTCTCACTATCTAAATATACATCCAATCTCATTACATAATACTGTATGTCTGTATTTACTCACCTAATGTGAATCATTAATTTCAAAATTGCATTGTAGTGAAAGTAAAAAAAAATATTGCACAAGGAATCCATATAAGCACTAGAAAAAGCAAAATGAAACAAGAAATATTTTCTATAAATCTATAATGCTTAGAGATGGAGGTATTGATGAGATTCTTGAATTATTCAGGCAATATACTTGCTGTCAAAGCCAGAGGGAAATATGAAGCTGTATGAATTTGTTATAATGTTTGGTGGGCTAATGTTGGTTTTAGCTCAAATCCCATCTTTTCACTCTTTGAGGCATATAAACTTGGTCTCTTTGGTACTATCCCTCACCTACAGTGCTTGTGCTACTGCTGCTTCTGCATATATTGGTAACTACTAACTACTAACTAGGGTATTGCATAAAAATATAATCAATTATTCTAACATGATTACTTTGAGATTCTTAAATTGACTAGGTGATCATTTTTGCAGGGAGCTCATCTAAGGGGCCAAGAAAAGATTACTCTCTTAGTAACAATACCGAGACTCGAATATTTGGCATCTTCAATGCAATGGCCATTATCGCCACCACTTTTGGCAATGGGATTATCCCCGAGATACAGGTTCGTATTTCACTTCATAGGTACATGTCGAGACCAAGTTGATTATGCTCAATTTAATATGAAGATATGTGAAATACGAGATGTAACAATGCAGGCGACCCTGGCCCCCCCGGTGAAGGGGAAGATGTTCAAGGGGCTTTGCATTTGCTATGCAGTTGTGATGTCAACTTTCTTCAGTGTTTCCATTTCTGGGTATTGGGCATTTGGTAACTTAGCTGAAGGCCTAATTTTAAGCAACTTCATAGAAGATGGGATACCACTAGTGCCCAAATGGTTCATTTTGATGACTAATGTCTTCACAATTCTGCAGCTTTCAGCAGTTGCTGTGGTGAGAAACACACACCACACACATTAACATTTATTATCTCCACACACACACACACACAAGCGACATACTTACCCTTAGTTCAAAATGTGGGTGCAGGTGTATTTGCAACCAACGAACGAGATTCTTGAACGGGTATTTGCTGATGCGAAGAGTGGGGAATTTTCTGTACGAAATGTCATCCCAAGACTGATCTTCCGATCAATCTCTGTAGTGGTAGCTACTACCATTGCTGCGATGCTCCCATTTTTTGGGGACATCAATGCAATGATAGGGGCGTTTGGGTTCTTGCCACTCGACTTTGTGCTGCCTGTTATCTTCTTCAATGTAACATTTAAACCATCGAAAAGGGGAGTTACCTTCTGGGTGAATGGCGCCATTGCTGTGGTGTTCTCAGTTATAGGAGTTATAGCATCAGTTGCAGCAGTAAGGCAAATCAGTCTCGATGCAAAAACATTCAGATTATTTGCCAATGTCTGATTCTATACCATATGTTTCATCTTTGCAAAGGAAATTTATATGGTAAGTCGTTAATATTGCAGCAGCTAAACACAATTCAGAAAAATGTGAGTGAAATGCTTTGGGGTTAAGAGTTAGGCACCAAATAACTTGCAAAAAATGAGATTGGTTAGTAATTTAATTAGCTACACAACCCAAAGTGTTGTAATCATGGTTTTCCAACCATTTCCACAATCAAGAAAGAAACTCAACAAAATGCATATCTACATCTCGCTACATTTGAGCTTACGGGAAGGTAATCTATAATCTATTTCCAATAGGAATATATGTGGCAAGCTACTCCACCATATAAAGTACAAACAAACAACGTTACAGTAAACATTAAAATGAAATCTTCAAACATAACTTTATTTGCTCCTAATATACAAAATAATTTCACCTGTTTAGATGATGATGATGAATCTTCAGTGCGAAAGCTCCTTCCCGAAAGCATTAGCCATTTTTTTTTTTTTTCCAAATCCATCAAATATTGGAACAGATATTCTGCATGCTTAAACCCCTAACTAGCTTCCAAGGAATCCCCAAAGTCGACTGACGGAACATGACATCAATTGACTAATTTCCAAAATAAATATTCTTATTACAGGGAAACTGCAGGAGCATCAGTCAGTACCTAAGTGAAGAGCATTTTTAGTTCTTCTAGTCTTGCACTTCGCACTTCTTGGTCAGTCAGAGCACCAGATATCATCCTCTGCTTCCTTGCTTGCACTGCTTCCATTCTCTCCTCAACTGTACCCTGTCACATCATAATCTTCAAATTAGCACTACTTGCACACAAGCTTCATAAATTTCGGACATAATGGTTTGGTTTGAATTCTAAAACCACATCTCGTTAATAGAAAAACAACCATCAAAATACCTTCACAATAAACCGTTTGATTACAACTTTATTAGTTTGTCCAATACGATGAATGCGCATGACTGCTTGTTCTTCAACTGCTGGATTCCACCAGGGATCCTACAGGAAAAAGAAAATGCAGGCCCGAGAATATAAATTATCCAAGTAGTATTAGAAGTTAAATAATCTCACCTGATTTAAAAGACAACTTATGTCACAGAACATAGTGAAAACTGAAAACACAAATAATACTATATATTTTCTTTACAAATAGGACTCTAAATACGCCTGAAACCTTACCATGACAAATGCATTAGATGCTGCAGTGAGATTTATTCCAACTCCTCCAGCCTTCAGAGACATGAGTAACACCTGTGAAAAGACAAATGTAAACATGATGGAGGTTACATTAATGATCTCACTTCTCTATCTTATGAGCAAATATAATTATTAGAAGTAAAACAAGTCAAATAAAAATCGAAAAGTGAAAAGAACAAAGAATAGACAACACACCTTGATGTCACCATCCTCCGAGAATTGTCTTATTACTTTTTCGCGTTGTTGCAGATTCAGGGTCCCATCAAGACGAAGGAATAAAATATTACTCCTATTAATAAAATAAATCAGCATACAATCACATTAAGAAAGACGCAAATAATAAGCATGGATAAATGAATTATGACTAATGTAAAGGGCAAAACAGTAAAATGAAAAACTAGTAAGAGATGTGAGTCATTGCTTCAAAATGCAGAAGTAATGCACTGCCATGATGTTTCAGATTCATTTTTTGACCATTTCACAAATTGTTTCACATATTCCCATGCAAAGCAGTAGGGAAGAAGTTATATAATTCACTGATCTTGTTCGGAAATAATTCTGGATAAATTGGAATGCAAGAATCAGAAGTGGAGGGTTACCGAGAAAGAGGAATTTGCAATAGATCCAAAAAGGCAGTCCACTGGCTGAAGACAATGCTTTTTGAGCCAGCAGACTCCAAATTTCCTAATTCATTCATAAGTGCAGAAACTTTTGAGGATGCCACCCAGTTTTTTTCAACATCAACCTGGAAGCGACTATCAGTTGGGGCAGTAATCAGCTCCTGCTTGCTAATTGTCTTCCTGTAAAACAGTCAGAGCTACATATCAGCACATCTAATACCCCAGATATATTCTAAGCTGTTCAACACGCAGACCTCCTATAATTACTGATCTAGTTCAATGATGTTCAATCTACATAGGATTAGTTAAGATAGACAGCATGTTTACCTACACACTGGACAAAGGCCAGATGTAGAGTTTCTCCAGCTCGACAAAAGACACTCTCGGCACAATCGATGAGCACAAGGCGTCAATACTGCGTCTTCATAAGCTTCCAAACATATAGGGCATTCTCCTTCTTCACCTTTGCGCAACTCATTCACAACTTCCTGAACATAAGCACGTGAGGGTGTGTCTTTAGTTTTGCCATTCACATTTTCTGGACCGTCCTTCAGGAACCGCTTTGCCAGTTTATTCAAATCAGAATACTCTTGAGTGTCACCTCGGCTGGACAGATGATAAACAACATCAGAGCATAAATTAATATGGAAATGACAAGTTTATACATGTGTGGGTGAATCAAAATGTAACCAGAAATTAGTAGTAAGTTCATATATGCAAGTAATAGCATTGATCCATGCACGTGCACATGCATGAATACTGCACACAATAGTAAATGTAAGTCATTTAGAAACATCAATCATTGGTGATAATGCATCTCGTATACTTCAGACACTAGAAACAAATAAAAACTCTTAAAAGAAACATACTATTTTAAAATTACAGAAAGTCAGGTAGCTTACTTTCCTGCCAGTCCATTGGTAAGAATTGGCAAGAAGTACAAGGATAGACAATTAGACATGAATTATGTTCACCTCATTACAAGAAACGGGTGATCACAGCATTGACGAAGACGTAAAAGCAATTCCAAAATAGAAGCATAGTTGTGAAGAACCCGGCCTTGCTCCACAAATTGATCAAACTTCACCTATTGATGCATGAAAAAGAAAAACATAAGTCAAACAGCAATACCAATTGTGGCTTTGATATAGAAGACATGCAAAAAGTGTACCTTTGATTTCTTAAACAATGCTTCATAGAAATCTTTTTCAGCTTCAGTCAGATTGCAATATACTACCTGAATGTCTGCAGGTGGCAGAACTAAAATCGGCCTGCAGACCCATAAATATAATAGAAAACCCAAGACAGCCACATTGTGAGTAATAGGAAAAAAAGAAACAACAAAAACAAAATAAATTCAGAAGACCCACCTTCCTTCTCTATCTGTGCTAGACTTGGTTCTTCTTAACATAATTGGCTTCAGGATAGATTGAACCAACTTCAATCCCCTCTCATCACCCTCTTCAAAAGGTTTCTGCACAAGCTTGTTCCACCTATAATGGAAGAGAAACATGTTTATCACCATGGTACATTATTAAGACTAAACCATTAACACATGCAAGAAAATACAACTTAAAGAAAAATGGTTATTATGTTATAAGATCATGAAGATCATAACGTGTTCGAAGATCGAGACATTCAATTAACAAGAGCAGGACCAAATGACTGAGGTTCATTCATAATTAGATGAAAAATGAAATAAACAAATCAATCGATTCAATTCTAGTACCCAAAACAAATGATTTCAGAACTTGCCCAGATAAAAAGTTAAGACTCATAGGAATAGAAAGAAGAAAATTATTCAGAGCAGACAAGAAAATATATATATATATATATATATAATCTAATTATCTGGAAAGGTGTATGAAGAAACACATGACCAAATAGTGACTCTTAGAGATGGTCACTCGTGTTTACAAGTCTTAACATATTAACTACCATATTTAAAGATAAAGACCTACCAAGCCCAGCTTCCCCATGGTTCAATCTTCAAAAATCGAAGAAGACTATAGACATCCTCCAGGCTGTTCTGTTACAAAGAATTACAGTCTGATATATTACTAGATTGTGCAGGTAAAGAAATTGATGCAAGTATCTCTATTGAGTAAAATAGAGACCTGATGCAGAATGAAGTAATATACATTGAGGTATCAAAGGCACTCCAAATTTATATTGTAAAGGATGACGTTCATCATGTTTAGAGTATAAGTGAAATCTAGCAGCAAACATGCCTTAATAGCATTGTAATAGCATAAAAATGTACAATCATTACTTCAGGAAATTCCAAATGACGTGCCAGAAAACTTTCATGTTTGAAATTTGAGGAGAAAGACGAACTGGAGCAACATAGGAGTCCAAGCACAAGAGGAAGAACGTATAAATGAAATGTAGAGGCTTATATTACATCGATATTATTCACTGAGCATGTAGTGATACTGAAATTCATTGAGGAAAAAGAATGGAGCAACATAGGAGTCCAAGCAAAAGAGGAAGAACATATAAATGACATGTAGAGGCTTATATTATTCACCGAGCATGTAGTGATACCAATATGCAAGAATAATCATTCACCTGGATAGGCGTTCCAGTAAGACACCATCTGCGATCAGCAGCAAGAGCAGCCGCAGCCATTGAAATTTGGCTCTTGGGTGATTTTATAGTATGTGCCTCATCAAGAACCACTCTAAACCATCGAACTGAAAATAATCCCCCATTGTCCTCAGCACCCTAAGAAAAGAAGATGACAGAAAAGGTGTAATCAACGTGGGAGGGGTGGAAGGGATGAGGCAATCTTCCAGGGGCAAAATTACCGTTTATTCAAAAAGAGAAGCGCACCTCTACTGAAAACTCAGAAGCTAACACTCCATATGTAGTCAATACAACATTACTTTGTGCAAGAACTTTTGCATCCTTTGATCTACTTTGTCCATAATGAACATAAATTGACAAAGTACCAGGCTGAGCATGAGTTTCGATCTCTGTCTATGAAAGAAAAGGTTATACAATCAACATATGAGCTTTATGTTCCATCAAATCAGACAGGTAGCACTTATTTTAGTTTATCTCCTAGATAGCCATAAGCATGAAGAACTCATACCTTCCACTGGCCTATGAGTGTCATTGGGCATATAATGAGACTGCCGCCACCAATAAGCAGGGGCTTTTTCTTCATAAGCTTCTCAAATCCAGCAAATTTTGGAGGTTTTTTCTGAGGTATTGGTGATTCATCTGAATTCGAGCTTGCTTCGCAATTGTCTTTGAGAGACTGACTGGTTGACGAACTACTCAGTGACCCATCCCTATCGGAATGCGTGAGAAGAAGAGATATAGTCATTATAGTCTTCCCAAGTCCCATAGAATCTGCCAAAATCTACAATTGTATTTTATGTTCAGATTTGTCTGGTCCAACTCAAGGAAATACATGTAATAGATAAAATTGTCAACATACTCCTCCTCTAGCCATTTGAAGCGTGCTAGGGAATTCAATCGTTGCATCACCTGAAAAGGCATTTATGTATATGACTAAACCCCTCCTACAAGCAAACAAAACCAAATGGCAATTAAAATCCAGTTTCTTAAGTGGTAAAATACTTATCAAATTGCAACTTAACATACATGTCAGCGAGCCGATAAGCATCCCAACATGGGTGCATAGTTGTTGCAGCGTCGTCCATATAGTGTCCCCTCTCCAGTTGAACCATCCAACTAAGAGCCTGCTTCTGGTAAGGGCGAAGTTCACATAGTAGGGTACTAGGAGGCTCCATTTCCTAAAACAGAATAAATCAAATTATGCAAAGCAAATAGCACCAGAAAGAGACAACAGAGAGATTTAAATATCCTTACCTCTAACTCAGAATTGTTAGTTACGCCTACAATATTGTCCAAGTCATCCTCAGAAACTGAGGCTTCATCCTCACCATTATTTGCATCCCCAGAAGATGCACTCTTGAACTTGTTTATATGTGAAATTGATGTCGGTGAAATAGAGTTGTCCTGTTCATTTATAATTAAACACTATAAATACTTGCTTCATATACATAAATATAGGTTTCCCGTAATGTTGCTTATGGTACCTCAGAGTTCAAAGGCCTCTTCCTTGTGTAGAGATCTCCAGGAGTAAATTCTGCCTAAAACAAAGGTAAAAGTCAGATATCATGTGGAGCCGACATATTCACATTTGCTGGAAAAGGTACAACCACTTCTTACTAGTGAAACTTCGTAGATTGGATCTTTCAATTTTATAACACAAAGCAACTAAACTGTCATCGAAATTGATGAGAAACTTCACCTTCTTGAAAGGAGCAAGTCCCAATAATTTAAACAAAGTTGGAAGGGGGTGAACAATTGAGTCCTCGGCTGAATTACTGGATGCTTTGAGTGACATTTGTTGGCTCTTTTGGAACATACAACTGTTGATATAAATGCTACACCACCATTAAAGAAAGTGAACTAAGTACTTCGCAGTGTAGTTGAATAGCAATAAACAAGAAGTCATGGAACTGTTTGGACATATGCTTGTTTAATAGAACTAACAGAACCAGCATACCTAATAGATAAAACAACAGAATCCATAATTCCCAGCACAGGGGGAGCAGACTGGCAACACCCCTTAACACAAACCTTCTTAGCCCTCACAAGAGGTAAAATACACCGGCCCCATTCATTCGGAATACGACCAATCTGCATCATTCAATCAATTATGTATCAAACAACAAGTAAAATATGGAGTACATATTTATTATCAAGGTAAACAATCGAAACCATTCCTTTTTTTAACATTAAAAAGACATAAGATATTTTCCAAATATTATCAAAATCAGACTTTTCAAGTATCTGTATGTACTAAATCATCTTAGTCGCTGCATTATGATATAAAGACTTTAGGGAAGAAATATTATCAAAATCAGACTTTTCCAGTTCGATTTAGCCAGCTTGCAGTGGATCAATAAATAAAGTCTTAACATCGTGCATACATACCTATAGATGAGAAACATCCATCCTTTGATTAAATAACAAAAACGCAAAGCATAAATAAACCTGGTGGACATAGTATTGTGGTAGTCGCTAAGAATTTTTATAAGTAAACTCAGTTCCGGAAAGGATACCCACAATACCTCTCCACTTGCGCTGGTAGAAAACCTTATAATCTCAGAGCACATAGCCACTTGGCGACCTCTCCCGGCCCCAAACTTCCCAGGTGAGGGTGTTGTCGATTTTCTTTCAGCTGGAAAAGTCAAATTGACCTCATCGCCAGGATTCAAGGTCCTCCCTTTACAAGTAGACAGCCCAGTGACCTCACTACTTCCCACAAACCACCACTCACTCCCCATTTCTTCCGACTTTCCACTAACTACACAGCCATTCCCGTCACTCTGCCCCCTTCCACTCGTATACTTTGAAATCCCGTTCGAGATACTAGCAACAGAATCAGAATCCTCTAGCCGGCTAATGTTCTGGTTTACGGTGGGCTCGGCGACTGGAGAAGGCTCCATACTCGGACTGCTCTTGGAGGGCTCGGACTTCTTGGGGAGATCAGGCTTCCTGAAGCTTCTTGGCGTGTCGAAGATGATGTTAATGGCGGCGGTTGGGTCATTGTTGGCCAAGTGCAAAGCTCGAATTATGTCCATGTCGGCGAATTCGCCGCCGACGACCGCCCGCACCATCGAAATGACTTCATCGGAGGCCTTGTTTTTTCCCATCACTGCCGCCGGCAATTTGAAAAGAAATCGGAGACTTCAAACATG
The DNA here is from genome assembly GCA_026898415.1 of Leonotis leonurus. Taxonomy (NCBI): domain Eukaryota; kingdom Viridiplantae; phylum Streptophyta; class Magnoliopsida; order Lamiales; family Lamiaceae; genus Leonotis; species Leonotis leonurus. Next base: position 2,246,852 of record JAPKLX010000007.1, read on the forward strand.
CAATTGATATGCACTGATCAGATAAAGCGCGCGGAGACAAATTGGGTTTAAAAAATCAGGAATTTATGAACCCTAGAATTTCAAATGCATTTGCCAGTATTGTGAAAAAATTAAATGAGTTTGGAGTGGCGGGTCGGTTCAATATACTAATGAGAACAAAAGTGTGCGAGGGAAGGCAGTAGGCACTGGATATTTCCCGCCATCTTTATTTACTGTCTCGTTTTCGGCTTCGCTTACCCGTAATCTCTCCCTCTTTAACTAAAAAGTAACTCATTCTCAAAAGTGAAAACTCGGACCAATTTGAGCAATGAGCCCCTAATAAATGCAGTTCACAGTTCTGCTGGTGTAGTGTCGTGGTTAGGGCTGATCATTCGGGTATTTAGTTCAATTTTTGGCAAAATCAAACTAAATCAAATTATAATTCGAATTGGAAAAGAATAATCAAATTAAATTAACCAAATTTGTTGCAGTTGGTTCAGATTAATTCAGTTTATCTAAATATTTTCTAGTAACTAATTTTATTCAATTTTAATAATAATTAATTATTAAAATATAATTATATATATATTTGTTTTTGAGTCATCAAATTTTGAATTTAACCAAAATTATTTGATGCGTGTACAATTCTAACACGCAATTTTTCATTGAAGCTTGGACGAAAAAAATAGACATCACTCGCTCAAAAAAATGGGAATGATTCATTTACCATTAAAAATATTGTTAATTTAACAAAAATAAAATTTTAATAATTCGTGAGCACTTCTATTCTTAATATCGTGAATATAATTGACATAATGAGATTTTTCACTAACTTTCAAAAGACAAGAAGAAACCAACAAAAACTACTCTAGTAATAAAGTTTTACTCTCACTTGAGATTCAATCAAATAAACAAAAATCAATTATTATGATTTAATTTCATGAGAAAATAAATGTATTTTAATGTAGAAAAACCCAAAAATTCTAAAAATAAGAATTAAGAAATCTCTAACTTGAAAATATATCATTGAATAGTGTTAGCACGGATGAACAAACGTCTTTGATTCATATTTTGGTGTAGTTTTATGTTTTTTTCCCTAATTTTTCATGCATAACATTAGACCACGCACTAGTATCAAATATAATTCAATACAAGATGATACTCCTATTTTAATGAGCCACGTAACTCGAGTTTAATATTCATATATAAATAAATAATCTTTTAATTTGAAATCAATACTTCATATATTATTTCTATCAATCCATCATTTATCTACCAATTGCCTCTGTGCGTAAACTTTAATAAAATATAAATGGAAAACATTAATTAACTAGTTTTAAAATAAAATAAAAAGCTAGCAACGGTATTATGTATAAAATATAAATAAGTAGATAAAAAAATACGAACAAAAATAACAAATATATAAATAAATAAATAAGAGATCGATAAAGTATTATAAAATTTAATTATTTAGATTTTGAGTAAAAGACGTGGGTTTTTGGGGGTTGGAGCCTTGGAGGTGTGCAACATGCATGCATAAACCCATGTATAGAGTTTTCGAGTTAACTCATGGGTCCGCTCGGAAACAACCGAGTTACCTTATGGAGTTAAGACTCGGGCAGTTATTTCGGTTAGTACAAAGGACTTAGCGGGAAATTGATGCCGTTGGTTTCACGCCAATATTGTTTTCTATGAAAGTTAAAAGACAACATAATTTTCTTGAACTGTAACTTGTAAGTTGTAACCACATTGGCTAATATTATACTTCTTCCTTCTCAGTCCCACTAAATGTGACACAATTTTCTTATTTGAACGTTTCACTAAACTTAGTACATTATTAAAATAGTAAAAGTTATCAATTTCAAAAAGTGTGGACCCTACCACCTTTATCACTATTATACTACTTTATACATTTTTCTTAATAATTATGTCAAAAAGTTTTGTGTCATACTTATTATGACGGAGAGAGTACAACAATAAGACAATAGTTGGAATGGGTGTTGTATGGATATGCAATTATGCAACCCAAAGAAATATGATTCGGCAAAGTTAATACATTCACAAACAATGTAACGTTTCATAGATAAATATTAAATTGTTAATAAACTTTTTATTAGTTTTAACTTTTTATCATGATTTATTGATTATGATTTAATTTAATATTATTCAATGTAAAATAAAATAATAATACAAGGATTATATTAGCTTAATTATATGTTGGTGTGAATTTCCGCCTTAGTTATGTGTGCATTAAATTGTGCTTACCACTAACAGTTGAAGATCCTAACTTTTTTAATCTCAATAATAATAATTTGCTAATAATTTAGACATTACATGTTATCTGTTTTTAAGAATGATTAGTTGCACCAAAATATACAGACTTTATGTTAACTTCTATACAAGAACACCAATTTGTATATTTACGCATTAATTTTCGTATAATCACAAGGATATTTGGTGCATATTTTTAAAACACAAAATAGTTTTATACATTTTTCCCTAAAAAATTATGTATTGTGAGTAGATCAATATGAATTTTAAAAATATAAAATATATTTATAGTTAAAAAAGATATTAAGATACTGACCAAATATAATATACGTAAAATTTAAAATATATAACTATTTTGTATGATAACGTTAAAAACAGCCCTCTTAGTTGACGATCCAAACAGATAATAAAAACACACTTTAGATATATGAATCGAGTATTACTTGATCTTAATAATAATTAGATGATTTAGTATAAATTAAATTGTATTAAATTATGTAATCATAATCAAATAATATAATTATATATGTGTTAATTATACAAAATAACCAAAAAAAATTGTGAAAGACAAATAATAATCACAAACATAAAAGCCTTTAAATTCTAACCATTTTATATGTATATAACCACAAATACCATTATACTTAAATTTAATTGTAAAAATTGTATGAAAGGTATGAATGATATGCATTCATACGATTCATACATACAATTCAATAAACTGAATTTCACGTATGAATAAGATGATTCAATACGATCATACTATTCATACTCATAAATGTATAAAATAAGTATAAGAGTATTTTTGTACAAAAAATTGCAAGTCGTTGTAATTTAAATATTATTATATTGGTGACTATTATTTGATTATATATTTTAATGGTCAATGCATGTCCAAGATATTTTATAAGACAAAATAATATGATTGCACCAAGTTGTTCAAGCACATCGTGCTTAAGGTTATTTTGTATCGGATCGTGCCAATATGAAATTCAATTAGGTATCGTATTCACATTCCATATATTTTTCAATGAATCTAAATATGCATTTTAAAGAATGCGTTGAATGTGTTGTTTGATAAATAAAATGTATATCGTGCATCAATCAAATATGAGTGTTGTAAGTAAAATAAATTAAATTACGAATGGATTAATAAATGAGTTAAATATGATGTGATTTAATAGATGAATAATAAATAAATTAAATATGATTAAAATTGAATAAGGCATGCATTATTTAAAATTAATTATGTATTGTGAACGAATAAATAATAACTAATGGCATGTCTAATAATGATAATTTAAGTAAACAATAATTTATATCGCTGATAATATTATAAAGAAGTGTTTACTCCATTGGGATTATTTTAATTTCACACTTCTAGGTGAGATACTTATCAAATAAATAATCTCTTATTGAAATATTAATCACCGACTTTTTAGTAATTACTTCATTCGTTCAAACTAGTTTGAATCGTATTCATTTTCGGATCGTCCCAACTAGCTTGAATCGTTTCCTTTTTTATAATATTTTTATTACACATACAAATTTAATTAACGTGCCAAAAAAAATATACCTTAAATTAAATGGAATGGAGGGAGTACTAAATTAACCTATATACTTTTATCTATCTATATTTATCTCGTTTAGTATATGCCCCATAAGCATATTATACATCACAATCTAGGTAACGATAAACAAATTATAAATTATAAATAAATAATATATGTAATGTGAATATCATCTCCTTATTAGATGAAGCAACATGTTACACATATTATATCTATCCATAAAAATCGTATAGTGTATAGTGAAGCTAATCAATAAGGGTATATTTGGTATCCAAGATACGATAGTCATATTAGGATAATTACACTATACTGTAGTGTAATTATCCTAAGATGATTATCGTATTTTGGATACCAAACATAATCTAAATATATTTTTAGCATAGAAGAGCGAAATATAAGTGCATATAAACGTCTATCTTTAATTTTCAACAGATGATATATATTATTTTATAATAATGTTACAATTACTATTCAATTACTCATACATATCTTGTTAAACGTTAGTCGACGGTAACTATTTAATATTAGTTTCCGAAAAAATACAACATACATATTTCATTATTTCCTCCTATTTATTTCATGTTTGTAAATTAATAAATTTTGTAAAATATAATCGGATAGTACTAGAAAAAAAAATACAAATTAACTAATAATGGTATAGAATTAATACATAAATAAAAAAATGAGCGATACCTTATATGTTAACAACCCACCTATAATTATTTGCAGGGATAACTTATGATTAAGAAGACTTTATTATTTGTAATTTTAGTGTATTTAACGTGTTCGTGACTGATGTAAAAAACAACACTTATATTACATTATTATATAAATTATTATAATAATAATTATTTTTCTACAAAAACAAATATTATTTCATCTGCTGTTAAAGTTTATTTGTTTCTTTTGGTATCTTAATTAATGAATGATGTAAAAAAGATAAAATGTGGTAGGTCCACAGTTTTAAAAAAATTATTTTTCACTATTTATATAAAAAAATTAATTTTAATGGAAACAATTCATAAAGGGAAAAAAAAATCAACTTTAGCAAATGAAGTATATTTATAGTTGTATACCATAATCAATAAATATTAATTAAAAAGTGCAAAATTTAATAATTTTTTATTAAAACTTTGTTATTATTTTGCGTGATATAGTTAGAGCATTCCCAATGAGGGTCTCTCAAATGAAAGGCTCGGTGACATTTCCATAAATAAATGAAACTTTTTTGTGTGGGGTCCACGAATGTTGGAGAAGTTGTATTGGTAGGTAGGAGTGAAAGACTCTCACTTTCGGACTCCGGAGTCCCATCCTTATTTTGTTTTTTTATGATGTATATTTTTTTTTTATTTTGGATATTTGTTATGTATTAAATTTATTAATTTAAATTACAAATTTAAATTAATAAATATGTAATTAAAATTTATTTTTTATTTTAATATGTTTTATTTAATTTAAAAACATTAATTAAAAATTACGAAAAAATACATTTATTTAATAACATTTAATATTTATTTAATTAAGTAACATTTAAATTATTTAAATAACATTTAATATTTATTTTATTAAATTAAATAACATTTAAATTAAATATTTAATATTTATTTAATTAATATTTTACATTTAAATTAAATAACATTTAATATAATTTAAATAAAAAAAAAATGGGTGGGGATGCGGGTGTCCCCCCACCCGCAGCGCCGTTCCCCACCCTGGCCTCCGACGTCTGCAACGACCTTTGTCCCCTGCGCCCGGATGCTCGTGTCCGCCTGCCGCAGCGGGGATCTCGCGCCCGTAGCCTCCCGCGCCCCGCTGCCCGCCTCTGCCGTTGGGGATGCTCTTAGAGCATCCTAGTGGAGACTTTCATTGGTATTTTTGTAAAATTTTAAAGCTTTTTGGTAGAGTCGATCACTTTTTGAGAGTTTTACAAAACGGTTGTGTAGGAGACTATCAGTTTGGACTCTAGTATTTAATTTTAAGTTTTTCATTTTCATTTCTTAATATTGACAAAAGAGCGGGTTAGAACCTAAATATTTTAGTTCATAATAAAAAAAAGATCGAGCCGAAACTGAGTGAATTAGGGTCAGAGCAAAAATATTTTTTCTCCGAAATAAAAAAATTCCGAATAACCGGAATCAAAAACAACACAAAATTGAATGAACTGACTCGAAATCGAATATGTTGGCTCGATTGACATCCCACCTATAAACATATTAGTTTGAAAAATAAAATACACACAATTAATTTGTACACGTATTAGGAAAACAAATTAATTGTAAGTAGATATTGAAAGTTGAAACGGAACCGGAGGCTGAGTTAGTGACCCACCCGACTCAGAGTGTCACGAATGTGGCGGCGAAGTGGGAACTATTTGTTAGGGCTTTCGTTCTTTTCCTATTTTATTTGTTTTTTGAATTTGGTGAGGTTATTTTATCATCCCAACTCCCACAATTTCATCACGTCGCCTGCTCAATATCGACTCTCCCAGAAAACAAGATAACTTCAATAAATTTTTATCACTGTTTTACGGAGCAGAGCACGCATAACTCTACGTTGTTCGGTTCAGAATCCAAATATCACACATTATCTTTTTTTAAACTTATCTGCAAAAACGTATGTTTTTAAATATTTATTTTGTACATTGCTTCAGCTTTTCTAAACGTAAAGGAAAATATTCAGCAGTTTTTAATTGCTTTTAACTGTTAATGTGATGATATGCATTGGGATTCATCACGTAAGGTAAAAAGGTGTTTGATTTATGTTTTCTTTTTTGTTCCAGTGCAGGGTGTTGAATCACTGTTAGTATTGAATGGAGATGGTGGAGGTTGAGTCAAAGAGTCGCCGTGGGAGAAAACGGAAGATAAATAACGTACAAAATGCCATAGCAGGCGTTGGCGGCAGAAAAAAAATGATGCACACAAGGTCATTCGAATTGATTGGAAGATATGTGCAGAAAGAATTTAAGGGAAGTGGGGTTCTTCTGGGAAGGATTCAGAGTTATGATTCACGTTTGTACAGGATATATTATGAGGATGATCGGTGTGAAGATTTGATCAGCAGCAAAGTCAAGTCAATTCTGGTGGAAGATGGCGAGTTGACTGATGAATGGTATAAGAGGAAGGAGATGTTGAACGAGCTGTTGTCGAGTAAAGGTGTTACTACTGCTAATGACACGCAAGAGCTGGAGAAAGCAAATTCTTTTAATTCGTCATCGTTGAGCGGAGTGATTAATTCTTGTAGTGCTGATGGGGTTGTCAGAGTTCACAATGAGGTTGATGCTGATTCATTGACTGTTTCAGATGTGATAGTTCCACTTATTCCACCACAGTTACCTCCTTCCTCTGGTGATATTGGTGTTCCAGAGGAGTGTGTTCCCGATCTTCTTTCAGTGTACAGTTTCTTGCGTTCATTCAGTGTACGGCTGTTTCTATACCCTTTTGTCTTAAATGATTTTGTGGGTGCACTCAATTGCTCTGTTGCAAACACATTATTGGACTCAGTTCACGTTGCTCTAATGTCTTTCCTAAAGCGTCAATTTGAGAAGACCCAGTCAGATGGTTTTGAGCTTGCTTTAAAAGTCCTCAGGTACTTTTCGATCATTTTGCTATGCTTTATTTCGTCTCCTGATTGATGATTTGATGTCACTTTTTATGTACTTAATTCTAGTTACACATTGGTGGAACTTTGGAAGAATTTATACTCTGTCATTTGTTTGAATCAAGCATGCTACCTTTTGTGTGCTAACATATGTTTTTTCCCTGTTTGCTCATCGTTTTGGAGTCATTTGACTGCCTTTCTGCATCTCTTCTAGTATGTAGACTGTCGTGTGCGACTTACAATGTAGCTTCTTTTTCCTTGAAGTAGTTATGGATGTTTGCCACCACTTTCTTTGCTGACGTTTGTGCCATTACTATTTCAATATGTTAATAAAAGATGGTCATGTCTACTATCTTTTGTGCAAGCCATTTTTACTTCAGTGCTGCCAGCCTGACACATTAAATCGACTCTGCGATCAATCTAATTTTCTTATTGTTGCTACACTCAGGTGCCAGGATTGGAGCTTGCTTGATACATATACTTGGCCAATTTATTTGGTCAATTATTTATTGGCGAGAGGTTATGGAAATGGAGATGACCGGAAAGAGTTATTTGTGCATTGCCTGGAGAGAGATTATTATACTTTATCTGTGGGTAAGAAGTTAATTGCTTTGCAGATTTTATGTGATGACGTTCTGAATACGGAAGAGCTAAGAGCAGAAATTGATATGCGTGAGGCATCAGAAGTTGGAATGGACATAGATACAAGCACAGTGTTGGAGACATGTAAACCTGTACGAGTTCATCCAGAAGACTCCAAAACTTCTGACTGCAAGGATATTGAAGATAGACGAGAAGTTGAAAAGCATCAGATGAAAAATTCTCTTGATAATGACCATATGGAGTCTCAAGTTGATATAGCAGTTGAAGATGGGAATGGTGATGATTGTCGCCTCTGTGGTATGGACGGAATGCTAGTTTGTTGTGATGGGTGTCCGTCAGTTTACCATGCAAGATGCTTAGGATTGAGCAAACCGCTTGCGCCCAATGATGCATGGTACTGTCCTGAGTGTAAGATCAATGAAAATGAACCCAAAATTTTGCAGGGGACAAAATTGAGGGGAGGCAATGTTTTTGGTGTCGATCCATATGAACAACTCTTTGTTGCTTCTTGTGACCATTTACTTGTGTATGTATCTACTTTCATGCTATCTTCTTACTTATATTTTAATGCTTTGTTATTTCCTTTTGCAGTAGATAAGCAACTGTGTTCTTTTATTCATTCATTTATTTGTGCTGTCTCTTCCTTGTTTCTTACCTTTTATTGATATTACCATGATTGTTAATCCCGATTTTCAGAGGGAAGGCCTCAAGTACTTCTGGAAGTTGCACAAGATACTATAATAGGCACCACCTTCCTGGAGTCTTGAGTGCTCTCTATGAAAATCCAGAGTGTGCTACTGTGTATGAAGATATATTCCAGGGAATAATTCAATATTGGAAATTATCTAGAGATGCAGATTCTGCTAGTGCTAGACAACACTGTGAAATTTTGAAAACCCCGATGAGCGAATGCAACTCAAATATAGCCGAGTCTATATCCACAAAAAGCAATAATATTAGTTTCCCGAGTGATACTTCTTTTGGAGACAAAGTAAGACAGGAACTTAATGATAGAGTTGGAAATGCTTGTGAAAGTCCATCTAGTTGGTACTTATACAGGAGTTCTTCATTCCATAAAACGGGCTACATAAATCACTATTTGCATGGAGACTTTTCTGCATCTGCAGCCACTCATCTGGCTATTCTCTCAAATGAAGAAAAGCAAGGTTCAGAGTGTATCAGCTTAGTGGATCAGGTAAAGGCTTTCTCTTTAGCTGCTGTGCGATTTTTCTGGCCCAATGAGGAAAAGAAACTTTCAGAAGTCCCTAGAGAAAGATGTGGCTGGTGCGTTTCTTGTAAGGATCCTGCAGCAAGAAAGAGAGCTTGCCTGTTAAATGCAGCTGCTTCAAATGACACCAGACAGGCTATGAAGGTACTTGCTGGCGTTCAACCAGTAAAGAATGGTAGTGACGAGAGACTTTCTGGCATCACAACATACATTTTATCTATGGAGGACAACTTGAGTGGCCTACTTGTCGGGGCCTTCCTTAATGATACTTTCAGGAAACAATGGCGCCGACAGCTTGAACAGGCTGCCACTTGTACTGAAGTAAAGATCCTTTTGCTTGAAGTAAGTAGTTTAATATGCTTTTTAATGATTTTATAGTTGTATAATCATTTACATGCCTCTCTCTCTTGCGGCTTGTTGTATTTCGCATGTTACTTTTTCTATGATTTGATTTCTAAGTGATGGTTGTTTCTCTGATAGAATAGCAACAACAAAGAAGGGAATTCAGTTACCATAATTTTAGTATTTCCATTAGTTAGTTCCAATAATTAAGTACTTATGTTTAGTTGAATTAGTTAGGGCTTAGGGTTTTATTATTAGTATAAATAAGTCATTGCTGGAGTTTAGAAAAGATAGATTGGAATTATTATTTGTTTCGGCTTCGGCTTGGGCAGAACTTCGGTTCTGAGGGCGTAACTTCGGTTACGAGTTCTTATTTTCGTTTTTATCCTTCAATAAAAGTTTCATTATTATTTTCGTAATCTTAACTCTATCAAATTGGTCCGACCATGCCGCCTACGAATTCCGAACGTATCGAGGCGGTAGAGAAGATTACGAAGGACTTACAAACAACCGTCGAAGGGCTCGGAGCGTCTATGAGCTCCGTCGAACACGCTCTTGCCGACCACACCTCCCACTTCGCGGCCATCATGGCCAAATTGGACAAGTTGGCCAGCAACCTTTCCACTCCGGGGCACGGCGACTCGTCGGACGCGCTCGGAGGAAACAAACCCTTGTCCGACGCCTCCTCCTCCACTGCTCTCCTTCCTCGCATGGATCTGCCCGGATTCGACGGTGCCGACCCCATCGCTTGGCTCGCCCAGGCGGAGCAATATTTTCTGGTGCATCAAACTCCGGTTGAACGACGCGTACAAACTGCTCTCATTGTCATGTCCGGCAAGGCTATGTTCTGGGCTCAATGGCTGTTACGCCGCGCTTCGTCCATACAGTGGGCAGACTTCTCGCGCGAACTGATCGCTCGCTTCGGGGACAGCTCGGCCGTGAATGCTTACGAGGCGCTGCACCTTACTCGCCAAATAGGTTCGCTAGAGGATTACTTATCGCTATTCGAGGAACGTGTCGCCCAGCTTCCATCGCTTCCACCGGAACAGTATTTGGGTATCTTTCTGGGGGGTTTGCACCCTGATATTCGCGATCGCCTACCCGACTCGGAGTTAACGGACGTCTTCGCCGCCATTCGAGCAGCCCGACGAATAGCTCGGGCCACCAAACCGCCCGATGACCTATCCCGTGCATCATTTGCTTCCAACCACACTTCACGTAGCACGACAACGTTCTCTCAGCCAATTCCCATGCCCGGACAGCCCTCGGACTCTACTTCAGTCCGTTCTCTGCAAACTTCCGAAACCCGCAACTCCCGACGTCTCACCCCAGCACAACAGGCGGAGTATCGAGCCAAGGGTAAATGCTATCGTTGCGGAGGCCAGTACGGGCCCCTTCATAAGTGTCCGGCAGCAACATTGGCTGTCCTTCTCGAAGCCGACATTGACGACGACACGGGACAACTTACGGAGTTCCAAGGACCAAACCAGGAGTCCCGATTTCAGCCTTGCGGACAAGGCTGTTTCGCCGACGGGGGCAATTGATAGAATAGCAACAACAAAGAAGGGAATTCAGTTACCATAATTTTAGTATTTCCATTAGTTAGTTCCAATAATTAAGTACTTATGTTTAGTTGAATTAGTTAGGGCTTAGGGTTTTATTATTAGTATAAATAAGTCATTGCTGGAGTTTAGAAAAGATAGATTGGAATTATTATTTGTTTCGGCTTCGGCTTGGGCAGAACTTCGGTTCTGAGGGCGTAACTTCGGTTACGAGTTCTTATTTTCGTTTTTATCCTTCAATAAAAGTTTCATTATTATTTTCGTAATCTTAACTCTATCATTCTCCTTTACAAATTTTGAGTATCTTTAAATTATATTATAAGAACTTTTTTGCATTTTTTTTTTGTTTCTGGTATCACCCACATACTATTTTCCATGATTTTGTCTCTTTCAAACATTATGTCTCTAGTTGTATAATCATGTTTACCTTCATAGCTAGAGGAGAATATGCGCTCCATTGTATTTTCTGGAGAATGGGTGAAGCTTGTCGAAGATTTTTCTTTTCAAGAATCTTCCGCTTCTCAGATTGCAACTGGATCAACTCAGAAATGTAGGTCAGGCAGGAGAGGCAAGAAGCGATCCGATATGGTTGATACTGTAGCTGATAGTTTCCAGAATAAATCAACTAAGTTTACTTGGTGGCGAGGAGGTCTGATGTCAAAGCTTATGTTCCAAAGAGGGGTTCTTCCAAGGTCAATTATAAATAAGGCAGCCCGTCAAGGTAATGTTTATATTTTCTTTGTTTGGTGATGGTTGTGATGTTTTTTGTCTATGCTATAAGTTTAGATTCAAAATAGTTCACTGATAAGTTACGAGTATATCAGGTGGTAAAAAAAAGATATTTGGTGTACGTTACGTGGAAGGGAATGAGATTCCCAAAATTAGCAGACAGCTCATATGGCGTTCTGCAGTTGAAATGAGTAGGACTGTGGCGCATCTTGCACTTCAGGTGACACATTGAATTTGCATACTTGTTTCTATTGCAAAATTTGCTTTCAGTAGTTAAATGCTTTGTGAAGTGTGAACCACTACTAATTTCCCTTAACAAATCATAAACACTTGCACCAGGTTAGATACCTTGATTTTCATGTAAGATGGGGTGATCTTGGTCGTCGAGAGCAAATGCCTGTTAACGGGAAAAGCTCAGAGGGAGAAACATCTGTTTTTAGAAATGCTTCTATTTGTGGCGTGAAAATAGTGGAACATGAAGTTAGATATTGTGTTACGTTTGGTAGTAGGAGACATCTGCCATCACGTGTTATGAAAAATATATTACAAAAAGAAGAAATCCAGGAAGGGGGAGGCTGTAAGGAAAGATACTGGTTTTCTGAGACATTCATTCCCATGTATCTAATAAGAGAATATGAACAAAAAGTGGAGAAAACCAAGTCCGTAAATGTGTTGTCAAAACTGCAAAGAAGACATCTGAAGGCTTCCCGTGAAAGCATATTCTCTGTTCTCTTGTCGGAGCAGGGCAACACAGTCAGGAAATGCTCTTCATGTCATCATGATGTCTTCTATAGGTATTTTGCTTCACTTGTTTTTTTTTTCAAGTTTGGTTTTTCTGTCTTTTTGCTAACTGGTATTGTTTGGATGTTTGACGTTTAGGAATGCGGTGAAGTGCCATGCATGTCAAGGTATTTATTGATAAACCTTGTTTGTTTTTATGACAATAAATCTTGTTCCTTTTTATGACCAACTCTATGGACTTTGTCACTTTATGGGTTTTATCCATGAGGTTAAAAGATTCTTACTACATGAAGAAATGAATAACAGTGAACATAGAGGTGATTGCCATAAAGCTAAGCTATTCTACCTTTCGGTTAAATCCAACACCCTTAAATAATCGTTCCTCCAAAACTAATCAGATTCCCTACACTGTTCTTTATTAATGGAAAATCTTATTTCTTCATTTTCTTATGAGATATGGCAATTAGACCAACCTGTTTGATTAATTTGTAGAGAGTAGTTTTCAGTGTGTAAATATTATTATTATATCAGTCATGTATGGAAAATTTTATGCCCTCTTAAAGTTTATTTTGATGATTTGATCAATGATGACAATAACATCAATATTATCTCTTACCCATTATATATATATATATATATATATATATATATATATCATTTTCTTTGTACCCTGTAAAAGTTTCTTTTGACAAAGATGTGGTTTTATTATCTGTGGGAACTGGGAACTCATGAAAAGCTTAAACATGCTTGTCAGGATTTTGTCATCTACAATGTGCCGCCAGTTCAATAGTTGACTACTATTTAGTCATATGCAAGCGATGTTGTGAAACTCAGGTGACTACTCAAGCTAAAAATAGCAATGGGTCTACCACAACTCCTTTGCTCCCTCAACGACTATACGTCACTAAGCCCGCTATATCTAAGGATGCAAACTCAGTGTTCTCCAAAGGATCATCAACATCTTTTGGAGCTTCAGAGTGTTACTCTGAAGCAGAGTCCACCACAACTCCTTTTCTCCCTCAACGGCTATACGTCTACAAACCAGCTATATCTAAGGATGCAAACTCAGTGTGGTCCAAAGGATCATCAGCACCTTCTTCAGTTGCAAAGAAAAATACAAAATCAAATTGGGGTATTACATGGAGGAAGCTCCATTGTGGAGAGACTGGCTTTGATTTTAGATCAAGAAACATTCTCTTGAGTGGTAACACGAATAGGGAATTGATGAAACCTATTTGCCGTCTTTGTGATCAGCCATATAATGCTGGTCTAATGTATATTTGCTGCGAGACATGCAATAGTAAGAAATTTCATATCATATTGTTTCTTGACTCCTTTTCATAATGTTTTCCTTGTTCCTAACGTTTTTCCTTTATGCCTTTGCAGATTGGTTTCATGCTGATGCAGTAGAGTTGGACGAATCGAAAATTTTCAATGTGGTGGGATTTAAATGCTGCAAATGTCGGAAAACCAAATCTCCTGTGTGTCCTTACTTAGTTACTCAGAACAAGGATGCATTAAAGCAAAAAGTACAGCACCTGCTGGCTACAAAACTGGAGATTTCAGCAAAAGGCTCTAAACCGCAACAGTTTGCTCCCAAAGAGTCCGTTCATCTTGAATCTGACGACAGTAACCATGTAAATATAAAGAGGAAGGATCCACCCGAAAGTTTATCAGAGAATACGACGATTTCTCATTCATCATTCCATGATCAGAAGAAAGTGATGACATCTGTAGAAACTTCTAATAAGCAGATATGGGCTTGCAAGTTTTGTTCAAAAACCGAGCCAGGGACGGATCTCTCTTGCCAGATTTGTTGTATAAGGATTCATAAAACTTGCTCACCTTGGTACGAATCATCGTGTCATGAGGGTGACTGGAGGTGCGGTAACTGCCGCCACTGGAGCTAAGTAGAATTTGCAACTCTATATTTATACTCCCTCCGTCCCGCTGGATTAGACACGCTTTGACCAAAAAACTTTGATACCGAAGGATAAGCAAGTTTTTTGTGTGTGCTTATCTAAATATTTTTGCCTATTTTAGAAGTGATTCATACAAGGTTCTGTTTTTGGATAACTGCATACAGTCACCATTTTTTGTCATCGAAATGTATCCATGCAACATTTTTGCTTTTGCATGCTGTTCTACTGTAATCTATATAATATATTAAAGTAATACATATTGGAGCTCTCTCTTTAATTTGAGGCTTATGTGGCAGTACCAAAAGTCTTCTTGATATTCATCTTAATTCTTAGAATTTTCAGCATTAATTCAATTATTAATTTTGGTATGCAAGATCACATTAATCTATATCTATATTTATATATAATATATTAAAGGAACACTATATCTATATTTATATATAATATATTAAAAGAACACGTATAATTCAATGATTTAGAAATAATATATATATGCATATTTCTTTTTATTTTAGTTTAAATATATAAGTCAAATTATAAAGTTTTTAGTTACAATATTGTTTTACTTTTTAAGATAAATTTCAGTAGATGTCTTCTAATCTATTTTATGGAAATTATTTTTATTCTATAGTTTATTAGTTTCATGTCTATTTGTCAATAATTTCTGAATAATTTATAATTTTTAAATTTGGTTTCATGTCTATTTTTCAATAATTTCTGAATAATTTTATATTTTCTTAAGATTTGATTCGTTGTTTTTTTTTCTAATCTATATAAAAATATGAATATTAAGTTTTTACATAAGTAAATAATCTATAATAACTACTTACATATATTTTTTATTTCATAATTTATTAGTTTCATATTTATTTTGTATATATTAAATCAATAGAATAATCTAATATAATTAAACGAACAAGTTAGTTATCCAATGTTGAAAATTCAATAAACTTGATCAACATGAGAACTTTATGAAAAGACAAATATGATAATAATTTAACTCATATATAATTTGAGTTATCGAGCCAATTAAATTAAGTCATTAATTCTTAATACTTTATACCTTTTTAAGATTTCATTAGTTGGTTTTTTCTATCGATTTTAATCAATTTGATCTTATTTTAATCAATTTCATATTTCGCAGTTTAAGTTTCACATATTTTTACATGATATTACGTCAATAGAAAATTTTAAATATAAATAAACTAACATTAAAAATGACAGTGTGTATGAATATGGATAGTAAGTTAGTCACTATCCATGCATGTCTTACCTGATTGTCATGCCTAATTTTGACTAATCAACGAGAAAAGTTTTGATACATATAAGATTAATTATTTGATTTGGTTAACGAATTGATTTTTACCAAACAAATATAATGTAATGTGATTTTTTACCAATATAATCTATATACGATAAATTACAGTAAATAATATTTACTTCTTATAATGTATCAATTTATATTACTTTTAAACATATTATTGCATTTTTAATAATATTTTTTTGTGATTAGTATATATTATTTTAAAATTTATATTTATAAATCATAATATAAAATAATTTTCAGTCGATTTTCGACGGGTTATACATAGAGCTGGCAAAGTGGTGGGTCTGGCCCGCTTGGACCGGGCCCGATGGGCTTTTCAGAATTTTGAGGTCCGCCCGAATATTTTTGGGCTTCAAAATGTTAGGCCCAACCTGACCCCGGGCGGGCGGGCTTTTTTCTAGACGGGCCCGAAGTTTAATTTATTTAAAATAAATAAGAAAATTCTTTGAAAATTTGACAATTACAACGTAAAATAAAATTATGCAATTAACACATTTAAATGTTAATAAAATTTTGAATAAATAATTAAAAATATAAAATATAAACACTATACGTTCATAATTTAAGTTATATAATAATCTAAAAAAAAACAATTAAAACTTTAAAATTCTTTTATTCATTATTTATCAAAATTATACAAAATATAAATATTATAATGATAATTTAAATTAAATAACAATTACAAAAAATAGTGTTTTAACATATACTATTGGACGAGCTTTTTAGCCTGAAAATCCCGGACTTTTTAGCCCGAAAATCCCGGCAATTTTAGGACGAACTTTCTAGGCCCATTTTTTTCCGGGCCTCCTTTTTTCAAGTCCAACCCGTCCAATAAGCATAATACTATAAGATAAGCATAATACAAAATTTTTTGGCACAGTTATTAATGAGAGTGTATAAAGTAGTGTAAGAGTGATAAATGTAGTATGATCCACACCTTTTTTAAGGGATAACTTTTATTATTTTAGGAATGTGCCAAGCTTAATGAGACATTCAAATAAGAAAATTGTGTCGAGTTTAGTGGGATGAAGAGAGTAAAAGATTATAGTAAAACTATAAGATAAGCGTTCTTATGAATCATAAAGAGTGAAATATTGAAAAACGCATGTCATGCTGTAATTACTATTTTAGTTGTGATAATTGTATGTAAATACACGAACTAACCAGGTATTGTAGATGATCTTTAAAATCTAATCTACAATACACTAACTATTATTTTATTGCAATTAAGTACATCAGACTATATTTAGTCAAAATCAAGCATTTGTTGACCCGTTTAGACACGTAAACGTACACATCAGCTAAAACAACAGCTAAAACAACGTCGTTCTTACTTAAGATAAACATATTTTTGAAGTTGTCATTTTAGTTAATATGCACGCCTACGTGTCTAATCGAGTTCGCATTTCGTTAGTCCCACATAGAATTTTAACAAGTTCGCTATTTTAGTGCTTTTGTGTTGGTTTATGGTTTGGGTTATCACTTATGTAAACATGTTGGTAGTGGAATGGACTTTTTTACCCTAAGTTAGTTATAATTTGTAATATCAAGAATTGAGTAGGAATTTAAATTATCAAGAAAATTTAAATTACAAAATCAAGTCAAATCCGAAACAAAGATTCACTAAATTCTTATAATTATGAAACAAAATTCACTGCCTCATAACATGAAATCGAAGCAATGTTCATACACATGAAGCTTATTTATTCCTACACTGGGTGTAGATTAGTCTTATTAATCATTCCTATTAATACTCATCAATTTATCCAACCGTAGGAATGAAGTAGCAAGTGTTGGTTTCATCAACAAATAGAAACACACGGTTGCAACAAGCTCGTGTATCTATCGTACCCCCTTTACGTGACACGATCACCACTGTCACGCATGGATTATCTCTCTCTATGATCACCTTGCATTCATTCGCTCGTCGTCCCACTAGCTCCGACTATGACGTTTTGTAACCTAAAATATAACATCGAATCACAAAATTGATCTCCTAGTGCATATGTAGCACAATGAAGAATCCCACAAAAATGACCTAAATTTGGTCCATACATATCATTAGGGTTAGGGGTAACGGTTCTTAGAAAGAACCGATATCAAATTTGTATCAAATCGGAAACTGATTACTTGAGTATTGATTTTTCAGTAAATAAGCCGTTAATCGAGTTATTACATTAACTATTAAAATTAAAATATTTTATATTTTTATATCAAATTATATATTGTTAGGAAAATATTTATTTCAAATTATTATGGACTTAAATTAATTTATTAGAATATAAAAGAAAATATAGTATTGCAAAAAAGAGCTATTTAACTAATTTTGCTAGTTAATTGGTAATGAATCGTCCTAAAATCAAATCCACCAATACCATAAAACATCTCTTTTACGATATTGAATCGATTGAAACCTCTCCTTATCATTTTTTTCATGATCTTTGTAAATCATTTAATGTGTTTCCAAATTTGACCTAACATTTCATGTGAATTTTCCGACGCCATTATTTTAAAAAAGTTAAAAAGGTGTGTACTAATTTATCAAAACCTAAAAACAGTGTCATCATTGAATAAAAATACTCTTAATAAAAAATTAATTAATAAAAAAATAATCAAATTTACCAGTGTAATTGCAGGGCTTTCTGGCACATGGTGGATAAGGAATTAACTTTCTTCTATTTTTCTTGTGTATCCGTTTTTTTGTTATTTTATTTTCCGTTTTTAATTATTGAATTTGAGACATTTTTCTTTTCTCTCTATTTTTCTTTGGCCGTTAAGAATTTGTTCGTTTGTTGAAAAAATATATTGTGATTGGACTCCTTAAATACTTTTTTTTGAACAAACATTAAATTGAAATCAATCCGCAAGCTAATCATTTTTGTAATCCATGCATTGATATTAAGTCAAATTTTGGAAAATAACATAAGGGATTAAAATAAATTAAACGCACGTATATATACATAAATTGATGAATAATTTGAGGTTTTATTACTCATTTTGTTTATAAAATTAAGAGATTAATAAATCTCAATTGAATTTGGGAAATATTTGGATAATTGAGATTAATATATATCAGTTTATCTTAGTAAATATCATATAATTGAGATTATATTTCTTAAATCACTAGGGGATTAACTTAATTTGAGAAATTGAGATTTATTACTCTCATTTATAATTAGGAGATATATCGGTTAAGCTAATTAAGAGGAATTGAGAAAATTTGGTATGATTTACTATTGTGTCATACGTGAGAACTATATTTTACAATAGCACCATAATTGTTTAAAAATTGAGAAAAGTTTCATCGTCGCAGCTTCCAACTATATTTGTTCTTAATCCTCACACCGTATCAAATTCTGGAAATTGTAACTTGAACCATGAAAAGGAAAGTAGTGACTTCAAAACCACAACTAGTTTATAGTAAAAGGTTCTATCATTACACTTTTATAAACACAAATCAGAACCAAGAATCTTAAACCTCTCTCGATGCTTTACAAACTGTCCTCTTGTAAATGTGTACAACTTTAATAACACAATATTAAATATGTATTTACTTGCATGAATGTTTTGTGAATTATGTGAAACCGGGGAAAAAACTCTAGTAGATAGTAGAAAGTTCGATATTATCGATTGCATTATCAGTACATTATAAACTAAGGTACTACTCTTCTGCTAGACTTTTTTCCCCAGCTTATTTCACCATCTAAACCTATGTTTTTGCTACAATAAAGAAGCTTCATTACCTTTCACCAACTATGGCACCGAACATGGACAAACACCGCGTCGTCGACTGCAAGAAAGCGTCCCTGTCTACTTCTGTCAGAGAACGAAACAAGAAAATACGAACTTCTGATTACCAAAATATATTCAAAACTGAGAGAAGCTCTTTCTATGTCGAGCATTTGTGATAGATGTTCGTGCCTGCTCGACTGATGCTCTTGGAGTTTGTGATACACTCTCAATGATGTCATCTTGTGCATTTGAAGCCTGAGGAAGAAGTTTGCATCCAATCCCTCTTGGAAGGAAGCGTGGAGAACTAAGGTAACTGTGTGACTTGGTTGCCTTTTGCATATCTTCCTTGATTTTACTGAACTCTTCTTCGAGTTCGCCAACTCTCGATCTCATCTGTTCCATATCTACTTTTAAGACTTGGTTCTCACGCACGACTGCTACCCATCCCTCACATGGGACCCTTTGACCATTAGTGTCATTTGGAACTGGCAGAGAAGCTGCAGGGGCACTTTCTGTATCGAGAACATTCAAGCAGCCAGCTAAGGCCGTCCGCAACTGCATCTGCTCAAAGAACAAGACCTGTAATACGACTCTGAGCGGAAGCCTTTCGTTTTGAGATGCATGCGCACATGCATCAATCGAGAGTTTCTGAAAATCAATGATGTTACAAAGCTGCTCCCGTTCTTTGTCCGAAAGCCAGGGATGTGCCTGCACAATTTCAGGAATATTTGTCAAGAAACTTTTCTAGTGTTGCCGTATATGTACTGTTCTAAATTATATTATCTACAAGTAGAATGCAAACACCAAAAGTTAACGGCAGTTTTTTAAAAGATAATACAAGGACTTTTTATGACAGGGAAAAACATATATGAGCACCCACAAGTGAGACCAAAGGAAACAGACCTTAAAGTATATATCTAGTGCTCGGTATAGCCCATCATGCAAAGATCTTGAAGAATCCGGTAATGCTTCTGCCAATGCACGCAACTTTCCAGGTTTCAAGTTAACATCAGAAGCAACCTCAGCTATATAATTATCTACCAATTTAGCAACTCTCTTGAAGCGCCCAGATAATGGCGATGTGTCAAGGTCAACTGATAATGGAGATACAGAAGCTACACTTGGCTCCGAAGATATGAAATGATGAACCATCCTTTCCACACAATCAGTGTTGTATAAAGTATCTGAATCTGAATAATTAGGTATCAGTAGACCATCCAGGGATGCCAAATCTAGCTGTAGACCTATTCTCCTTTCCAAAGAATCCTGGCATGTATGGTTAACTCCCAAGATCAATGCAACACGTAAAAGTCCCAGCAGAAAACGACAAAAGGATTTACCCTTCTTCTCCGGCAGTAGTTTGATAACACTTATCAAAAGAGCATTCTGATTAACATTGGCAGGTGTCATGCTGAAACTAGCAACTGTCCTAGATAGACCACTTTTTCCTCCCTGCCATCGGCCCATTCCTGGAAGATATTTTTTACAATAGTACATTATGGCACGTGCTAAATTCTCGGGACTTATCCCTTTGGCTTCCGTTGTCTGGATTAGCCTCTCAAACAACTCAACACAGAGATAGGAGACGTCCTCAAACCACCAGTCAGATTCATTACTGTGGATCTTCGCACCAGTGTTTATTCCATTCCACAGAATGCTCCCTCCGGGACTCTGTAGACTCCCATACATCATCATAGGCCATCCAAACAATGAGGGATCTGTGCAGATCATTACTGACAATGCATTTATACATCTACTTACAATTTGAAGTTTGTCTGCTCTTGGAATAACTAGTTCACAACTTTGGAGAGCCAAGATGCAGTCCTTCCAGTCCCTAAGGATATGCTTATGGAAATAACTTTCTGATTTGGAGATTAGATTGTCTTCACCGTAATCATCACACATAGAAAGATAATCTGCGGCACAGTACAAAATTACTATGTTCCTGGGTGTGAGTTCTACCCTCCCACCATAGCAGAATTTGACTACAATTAAAAAGGTGTCGGCACCACCAGGAAAATCTTCGAGAGGTACTGTCGGTGATTCCTCTGTGGAACTTTCAGAATCTTCAAAGATAGTTGCTATCATCCCACATCTTGAAATAAGAGGAAACTGAAGCACATACACTTCTGTCAGATTCCAAATATAATAAATGGATGGTACTGAAGAATATTGTGAATCCAAGTCTAGGCTGCCAAAGGACGCTCCACCTTACATATAATACATGAATTAAGTAAATCAATCCATAAAATAAATGAAATATATATGCTTAAAGGTTACCTTGTGAAGATGGAACTTTACTTCGTCCACCGTCACTGTTATATCGCTTGGCAAACTTGAACTGCAAAACCTGATAGAAAAAGTTTCTGTACTGAGAATACTTCCCATATAATCACTTAATGACATAATTAACATGTATTTCACTTTTTGGTATGTATAATAAGACATGCATGTTCTTAGTGAATCCCGCGCCCCACATAACTAGAATAATGTATGAACTTGGGGCCTTTAAAGAAAAGAACGGATTCCTTTTTCTTTTCCCATAGACACATAATTACAATTACTTCTCTATACCTAATCTGCACAACCAGTGGGATGTAGACAAAGCTAATAGAATACTTCCATAATAGAATTGAAACACCCAGGCTACAGCAGATGTCATTTGTTCTGCAGCTTCTGCTTGCCTTCGGCATATTACTAATGCATGTAGGCAAGAGCTTTAGTAACACTGATTCACAACCTGCATTGCACCACCAGATCTAGGGTACTATTTTATATGAATCAACTGGTTCATGATATGGATCAATCAAATTAGTCAGTTGACTTTAATTATAACTTTAAGCAATACCACAATCTCTACTCAGCCCAACAGTTTAAGCAAAGTTTCACAAACTTAAGGATAAGCACTAAGCAGGTTAAGGTAGCGAATCTAAGAAAGAAAATAATTTCTAGCAACAAGAGGTCCTTCTTAACCTGGGATAATGGTTCACTAAGTGAGGATTGAGGAAGACCTGATTTGATGATTAATTCATTGAAAACTACTCAAGTTCACCTTTTAGCCACAGCAATCCATGAAAATTGCATATTGACTAACACCCCCTTCTGCTCCTAGAATCATACTATGATCCGTAGAACTACAAGAAGGAGCCAATATTTGCATATAATTATTCAACCTCAATAAACTGAAAATCTTGGAGTTGAGAAGAGGAAAAGATGAATCACTGCATATACACCCTCCTAGTTACGGCATATGTACGCAGTTATGCTAAACTACTATAAATTTAAACCTTAATAAAAAAGAGGATAAAACTGAAACGTAGTTTATACGTCCTCCTAGTTAGACCGCTTGTAATCAGCACCCTTCCGAAAATCATAGATTAACTACTAGAACATTCCCAAAATGCCACTGAGCCATAACAGACTAGTTCACTTACTTTCTTCAGGTAAATCTCAACGGGTCCACCATCACCTTAACAAGTGAAAAATGAACTGAACAAGGCAGAAAACCAGTGTTTTAAATGTGTCTGCACCATGCGCCTTATTGACCACAATACCAAGCTTCTCAAGCAGCTAAATTTCTTTGCCATAAGAGTTTTAATTTGCAATGATGATTTAATTGACCATGTGTGCTAATAGCTGGCATATGCACGGGCTGATACCCCACAGATAATGTAACTTAAGATAAAATCACCGAAGTATATACCAAATTGCAAGGCAATGAAGTCGAACCAAATTCCAAGCAACTATAAAGGTTGGTAAGCTTCTTGCTTCCAGACATCTATATACATGTTACGGGGAATATTGGATTCTTTTGACAGCCAATAAAGTTGGAAACACGCTTGACATGATTGGATTATATCTAGGACTGGAACGAGCTTGATTAGAACATTCTCTAATCCTAAACTCGTATCTATTGCATAGTAATCATTAGTTGATCCATATTTCTGTATCTTTTGCTTGTTAAGAGTGTGTTTATTTCTAACCATATTTTGGAAAGTCTGATTTAGCACCATTATGTGGTAGAGACTAGAGAATTTATACCCCAGCAAAATAATTAGTAAAAAAATGTACCTGCAGATAATGAAGTATAGTAAAATAACAACACCATAAGGTTGTCTCATCATTAAAAAACTCAAAAATTGGTTGAGTTCATGCACAAGAACTACAATACAGAAAGAACTCCCGATCACCCCCTATGGCTGGGAGGTTATAAGCTTTCTATTGAACAAGAAATGAAGAATTACGCGAGAAAAGTTATTATAGATATGTATGCATATGTGTGTAGTGTTGGGAGAGAGAGAGAGTACCACTCATTTCCTTCGCGATGGAATCCAGAAGTTCTCCCAGCAGCAGGAGCCATGAATTGGTAAAGGGACTTCTTCAATAATCCTCTTCTTAATCTTCTCCAATAAATGCCTCAATTCAATTTAATTCAAATTCCCTCTCCCCATCAAAACAATAAAGGCAGAGGGCTCTCATCATTTCAGTTTTGAGTTCGGCTCACAACACAGAGACCCTGATATTATTATCATGATAACTATTCTCACAGCTCAGCACTTCATTAATTTAAACAAAGATCAATAAACAATAAACCCCACCAAAAGGGCAGGCCACCTACCATCACAACCACACACTTGATCCCCACTCCCTGTTTTTAAAAGATCGAAAAAGATAAAAATGAAATACTTATAAAAAAGAAAAGAAAAAAGACCAATGTTTACCGAGTCAATATGATTATTGAAAAAAGAAGCAATTACGACTCATAAAGACTCCATCTTTACTCATGAAAAGCTCAACCCACTGTTTGTAAAGACTCTGCCACAGTATGAGACATACCTTACTTGTAGTCTATTATGAGAGAGATGAGAGAGAGAGAGAGTAGTTGTCAAATATAAGGACATAATCAAGAGAAGACGACAAGGAGGCGGCTACAAAAGAATTTCAGAGAAGCATAAGGAAAAGGTATGAGTTTCTGCAAAGATTCCTAGTTGTTTTTGGATGCCTTCTATTTCGGGGGTTAAGTGTTCAAGAGAACTATACCATTTGCATTATTTATTGTATAATACAAGTATATAATAATAACAGAAATAGTTGTATTATAAACCTTTTCCTAATAAAGAATTACTACCTGTGTGGTTGGGGAAAGAGAAGAATGAAGGTCAGATGCGACAAACGGCCTAAAGATGGACAAAATAACATGGGCAATGATGCCACTGAGAGCAGTGGAAAAATTGTGGTGCAAGTGAGGCATTTTGTCGAACATGTGGAGTGCAATAGACGAAAACCAGAGGTCCAAGATCCCAGGAATTGAGGGGGCTTTGGTTTTAGTGCGCATGCGGGAACTATTTTGAATTTACCCGACTTTATATTCATAGATTGAGATTGTAATTGGGTCGAATCGAGCAGCATCCGGCTAAAACCAAACTGAATGCTAGCAAACTCCAATTTGACTCGAGTTTATTGTAATTAACATCAATTTGATATATAATTATCAAACTTCGAGTCTTTTCAAATTTAACTCATTAGATATTAAGTCATAAATTAATCGATCTCAAACTTTATTTGAGATAGACTTCAGTTCATATGTATATTCGAGTTCTGATAATATGGAGCCACAAATTTTAGTTTATTATATCCACGAATTTGTAAATTATTTTGCTATTTTAATTCGTTTACAAAATCATTATTTATTTATTTTTAATTAATTTCTCTATTTAATACACAAAATTTAATCTATTGCTATATTAAAACAAAATGAAAATAGCAGTTATCTATTACTAAGCAGTTGTTTTTACAATTATTTTAAAATTATAATAATTTTCATTCTTTTCTGCACACGTTTCATTATTAAAATATTAAAAAAATTAAATACTAATAACTCAACCATCAAACATTATAAATAATATTAAAATATTTAATTACTAATAAATTAATCACTACCCCACATATATTACACTATCAAAATAACCGCACCACATCCCAATTATATAGTAGTACTTCACAAATAAGTTCAACGCCAAATACTCATTTCAATTTTATATTTATTGCCTAAATATTTATATTTTTTTATTTTAAATTAGAATTATATTTAATTTTCACATGCATGAACGACAAGTATTAAAAAATGATATTGTGCATGGCACGGGCACAAAACTAGTTAAATATAAAAAGTCAAGTAAATTAAAATTTCACCCACTAAACAATATATTTAAGTCAAACAATTTTCGTAAAATGTGTGTCAGATCAAAATAAGTAACAAATTTGTAGATAGAAAGACTGCGTATTGTATTTTTATTGTCATTCTATACTTATATATAATCTTCAAATTATCAATGAAAAAAATCTTTATCATCGAAAACACAAAATTTCATATTTGATTTTTCATAAACGTGCCAACTAACATCTATATAAAATGCCAAAACTCTAAGATATACTTCATATAAATTATTGGGGTAAAAGTTATAATAGTCATTTTAATAAGTAAAAGATAAAAAACATTAATTTAAAAATAAAAGATTAAAAATATTCACTACATGAATATATGAGGAAATTGATTATATACATATGTTCATGTATTTCGTTTCACAAAATAATTTAAATTACATGAACATATGAATTATAATATAATGGAGTATTTTTATCTTTTAATGTTAACTAAGTATTTATTATCTCTAATGATGTGGGTAAGCGTTAAATGGTGTGTTTTACAAAATTTATATAAGTAATATAAATTAGATTATCAAAAGCACCTGTGGCCTAATGGATAAGGCGTTTGACTTCTAATCAAGCGATTGTGGGTTCGAGTCCCACCAGGTGTGTGCTATTTTCATTTTCTTTTATTGAGAGCTCAAACAGGCCCATCTACTCTAACTGTACAAAAGTTGCAAAATCAAGGCCTCAACTTTTTATTTTTATTATTATCAATTTGTGGTCTGTTTTAAATTTCATATACGTTGGCTTTCAAATTAAAACCCAGATTTAATATTTTGGGGCCAAGAACTATAAAACCAAACATGAGAGAGTGAATTGCATAACAATACTGATTAATTAGAAATCACAGGTGACTAACATTATTCAAAGAACATACCCTAACACACAAACTTAGGATAGTTCACTATCATCATCTCCTTTAAAAGGAAATATTATTGTACATTCTCCCCTGCTAAGATATAAACGATACTGTTGATCCAAAACTTTCATCAGAACGTTGAGGAAAAACACGCGGCAAAGCCTAGAACATGTGGTAGATTAATGACATTCAAACTGAAAGGTTTATAGAAGATTCCATAACATGATTTCTCCATAAACTGAATCTCATACTTATCAACTTGCCATAGGTTTTGAAGTAGCCTTCTTTATAGCCTCTGCGTATGTCCGGTGTTGGTAAGTAAGAGTTGATTCAAGCAAGTCCCAAAGCGATGTCTTAGGGTTCCAACCTGAGAAACACACAATTAATGGTAAAAAGGTTGCAGTAACAGTAGAAGCAGGAAACATCTAACATATTGACTGAGTTTTGATAAAAGAAAAATTCTTTACCAAGTTGTTTGTTGATTATGGTCATGTCGGGAATTCTCTTGTCACTATCATCGTATCCTTCACCATAGAATTCTTTGGAGCTGATATCAATCGTAGGAGAATCTAGTGCAGGTTCTCCACTAACCTTTGTGTAAACCTGTACACACAAGGATTCAAGAGGAAAAATTATCCGGAGTTTCACACACTCGAAAGAAAAGAGGAACGTGTGAAAGGAAAGATTGACAAACAGCCAATATCTACCCGAGTCATCATTTCAGCAAGCTGTCTGACCGTAACTTCATTGTTAGGGTTGCCAACGTTAAATATCTGACCATTAGCCCTGGCTGGGTTTTCCTGAGAATTCACTTGACTTAAGAACACTTGCACATATTATTAAAATACACAGGCATTTGGAAGACATTACTAATACATATTACATACAATCATCAAATGCACTGCTTCGATGGCATCTTTGATGTAAACAAAAGTTCTCTGTGATTCACCACCGTCGACAAGCTTCAGTGGCTCACGCCTTAAGAGATTCTGGGCAAACAAAAAAAAGAAGCAAAATATGAGATGAGTTCATAACAGCATAATAGGCAGTAAATCGCAAGAAAAATAGTACTTATTACATTGCTAAAGCAGGCCAGCACTCTTGGAACACCCTCACTTGGGCCATCAATTCCAGGGATGAAATCCATTCTGGGTCCAATCCAGTTAAAGGGCCTCACAATTGTAAATGCAAGATTGTTCTCAGCACCCTCAGCTGTAAAACAAGAATATAAGAGTACAATCACTATAAAGCTTCAATCTTAGTTATGTCCCACAAGAATACGAACACACAGCTCACCATATATCAACCTCTCAACTAACTGTTTTGCACATGCATATGACCATCTCTGTTTCTCAATGGGGCCAAAAATGCAAGGGGAAGTATCCTCCGATAAAACGTAATAAGCAGGATCCTGATGCAAAAAAAACAACAATTAATATTCAGAACTGTTTTGTCCATCCTAATATATAATACAAATACAATTTTAAGATTTTTTTTTGTGATGGGAAAACAAGGAAATCGTGTGATGATGTTTGATTATCAAATTGCACAAAGTTATTCTTAAATACGGGACGGGAGATCTATAATCTCACTGTTGAAGAAATGGCACTTTAGAGGATGTGAAAGCAAACTCTCACCTGCCGCACTGGACTATCTTTGGGCAAAAAGCAACCGATGGTTTTCCCATATACTTCACAAGTGGAGAAATGAATGAGGCGCTTTCCATTTTCCGAGCAGTATTTAATCTAATCCAGAAATATCAATCAACATCAAATTAACGTGACTCATTTGGTCAAATAATTCTAAGTGAAAAATTAGAGAACCAAAAGCGAAAATCAGTTATAACGCGAATAACCTACCACGGGGAGAGCATCAACAAAGTTGCTGTAGATCGTATCGAGTGGACGCGTATTGTAGTCTGCTGGAGTGCATATTGCAGCAAGATTTATGGTCTGTCACACCATTTATACAGCATTAGTTTATGTCAACAATTGAACACATGGACTAATATTATTTGAACAGTCGGAAACAAATAAAGAGCCACACACTTGAACCTAATACTGTCAGTGAAGCTGGTAAGTAGAAAAGAAAAACAAAACCATCAAAAAGTAAAAATCAATGGAGATCTCAGTAGAACACTCTACATTTACTTCTATACTTCAACTACTTAGTATCAGACATCTACTTCCTTCATCAAAATTATACTAGGAGAATTTTACTTCAACGTCAGTAATCAAAGCAGAACCTACTACATCAAAAAGTAAACAAGAAAAGGAAATCGAACAACCACAAATGCAAGAACCTACTCGAGCACAAGCTAAAACCGAGCTCATGAACAGGGAAGCATAACATAAAGAGAAATAAACGACGAAAACTTACAAGATCCGCCATCTTAATGAGGCCTTCGAGGCGAGAATCGTTCTTAATGTTGAGGCGGTGGAACTGGATGCGGTCCGCCCAGGGCAGCGACGAAGGCTCGAGGAGGTGCTTGATCTTGTCGTTGTACACATCCACAGCCAGGACCTTGTGCGCAGTATCCGACATGAGCTTCTCGCATAGGTGCGAGCCGATGAAGCCACCGGCGCCGATCATGCATATGGTAATCGGATGAATGGGATTACCGTCGAGATCTACTCTGGCGCTCGTCATTTCCGAGCCGCGCCGACAGTGTTTTTCTGCGGTGATTGTTGATAATGCGCGGGCAAAATGCGGGGTTTACAGTTTACGCGGCAATGGTGAATGGGTTTGGTGGAAATCTGAAGAGACGAGGTACGGTATTTAAAGATGGGGAAGAAAGTAAGGAGTGGAGCGTCTTCTTGCCTACTGCGTTTACTCGCGTCACTACTGCTTCTGCTTCTGCTTCTGCTTCATGTATCTCAGCCACTCTTCACTCTTCACTCTTCGCTTTAATTAGAAGATAAAAACTTTGTTAGATATATAAATGTATGTGTAATTTTACATATAATCGTGATGTAATTAACAATATATGTGCATTTGCGTTGGTTCAAGTTTTTAAATTTATTATTTTAATTAATATTTATTAAAAAGTTAGTAATTACAAATTGTAATTAATACTATTTATTTTTAAGAAAGAGTAAAATTTTAAAAAATTATATATTTATTTTCAATTTATTAATATTAAAAATTAATTAAAGATAATATTAAATATTAAAAAATAATATATATTTGAGATAAACTGGTAGTATCAAACATAAATTTATATTAACATATACAATTAAAACTATACTAAAATATATAAACATTAAATAATAAAAGATTAAATGTGAAACATGTGACATTAAATTTAATTTGTTCAAATATACTACTCCTACAATATAACAATAACTACCAGTCCCTTGGGAGTAGGGGTGAGAATTTGGGACCGGGATTTGGGATTTCCCGGTCCCGACCCGAGTCCTGTCGGGATTCGGGACCTCGAGTCCCGAATTTTTCGGGACCGGGACCGGGATTGCATAAATAAAAAATTTCGGGACTCGGGAGTTCCAAATACCGATCGGGACTCCCGAAGTCCCGAATACCGATCGGGACTCCCGAAGTCCCGAAATTAGTCCCGAAATTAAATTAAAATTCGGGAAATTTGGTCCCGTTCGGGAAATTTTTGTCCCGATCGGGACTTCGGGACTAATCGGGACCAATTAGGACATAATTTTTCGGGACCGGGATCGGGACCGGGACCAAGCATTTCTCAATTTCGGGACTCGGGAGTCCCGAAATCCCGATCGGGACCGGGACCGGGACCAAATTTTTTTCAATTTTCGGGATCGGGACTTCGGGATCGGGACCGGGACTCCCGGTCCCGTCCCGA
Source organism: Leonotis leonurus (assembly GCA_026898415.1). NCBI lineage: Eukaryota > Viridiplantae > Streptophyta > Magnoliopsida > Lamiales > Lamiaceae > Leonotis > Leonotis leonurus. Next base: position 2,277,351 of record JAPKLX010000007.1, read on the forward strand.
TTCTCAGCCCTACTTGGGAGATACACGGAAAGCTATGTATTGTGAGTGGATCGGTATGAATTTAAAAAATGTGAAGTATATTTTTAGTTGAGAAATATACTTATCAAATAGTATATATATATAAGATTTAAAATATTAAGTGTTTTGTATGATAATGCTAAAAAAATAACAAACTCTTAGTCAACAGTTCAAACGGATAATAACAATACATTTGAATATATGAAGTGACTATTACTTAGTTTGAATAATTATTAGTTGACTTTGAATATTAAATCAAATTGTATTAAAGCATATAATCACGATAAAAAGATGTAATTATATATTTTAATGATTGATGCACCTCAAGAGTAATTTCTAATGTAAATAATATTTTTTTAATTAAATATGTGTTGTGAGTAAAATAAAAATTACTGATGAATTATATAAATGAGTTAAATATGGTGAAAAATAATGGATGATTAATAAATAAATTAAATATAGTTAAAGTTGAATAAATTATGTATTCTTTATAATTAATTATGTGTTGTGAATGGAAAATAAGATTAATGGTATGCTCAATAATGATAATTTAAGTAAACAGTAATTTACATCAACGAAAATATTTAAGAGGATGTGATATATATTTAAAAAAATAAATAAAAGTGTTCATATTTTTTGTGGATAAATTGAAAGCAATAAGAGTATTGCAATATAAAAATTTGTTAATAATTTTGAACCGACACACATATTAAATGGATTGTTATAAAATAAATTAAAATTTTTAAGAATTTTGAGTACTTAATTTCTTTTTAGTAATTGAGTTTGTATATAGAGTGAAAGTCTCATTCATAAAAAATAAAAAATAAATCGAGTAACAATTATATACCGATAAAAAATGATAAAATAAGTAAAAATTTAGTGGATGTTTCTTTTCTTTTTTGTAATACACATATATGACCACTTATATATCAAAAATTCAAAATCATATATAAAAGTTAATTTATATAAAATTTATGTATATATTCGTTTAGATAATCACAACTATTTCATATTAAATTTATTTATTGTATATTATATATCAAATTAAAATTTTGTTAATATTTTAAAATGCATATTGCATATATTTAAACGACCAAAATTGAAAAAAATTATAAAAACAGAATTAAGAAAGATAATAAAACTAATTATTTTCATAAACTTATTATGTAAAAATATAGAAAATTTTTAAATTATTATTTTTTTATAAAATCATTTGATTCAACATTAATTTTGCAAATACTATTCAAATTTGAAATATTTATTTTAATATATATATAAAAATTATATTCGTAGACGATGCAGTGGCGTGGCAGCAGCAATGGCGCATTATTTTCAACACCCATATCATGATTTATGATCATGAATGTACACACCTACCTTGCATTTAACACATATAGTATATTATGAGGGAAGAAGGAAACAAAAAGACAAACTAATGTCATGAATGTACACGCCTACCTCGCATTTAAGAGAGTTTATTGTGACTGGGGAGACGTGCATGTGTGCAAATTTATCTTAAACGTTTTTATTATCTCGGAATAATAGTTCATCATGGTTTAATGTAATATGTTTCAAGATCTGTTTCAAGAAAGAAAGATCATCTCTCCCACCTAACCAATCTTTTATACATAGTAATTTCTTTATTTATGATATGGTCATTAAGAAATACGGGGCCGACATATATTGGTGATATTATACTGATTTGATCTCTTTCAAGAAAATTGAAGAAGATATATTCAAAATTCTCCAAGAAGATATATTTAAAAATCAAGATATACAAGATCCAAATTACATTGGATGAAAATTGCTGCTTTATGGTTTGTCTACACCCTATAAATACAGATTATGGACGACTACTACAATTGAATTCTCGTGAGCATAAATTCACATTTATCATACATGAGAGTTCCAGAGTTTTTAGTAGCGTGCTTATTGTGAGATTATTCGAGCTACTGGTTATTGCTTTAGTATCTGCTGCATTCACATGAGCGAAGATTATATACTGCATATTGAGCGAGAGTTCTTTTTATTATTGTGAAAGTTATTGGTGAGAGCCTACATACATTTTTTGTGTGTGTAGAAGAGTGATCCTCCAAGTATCTGTGTGACGAGTGTTGGTGAGAGTTTCTGTTATAATTGTGATTTATAAACTCAAGAGATAATCTTAGGGGCTTGCGGGTTCTAGGTTGACTAGTCTAGGGAGAGACCAGTTTCGGTCCACTGGAGAAAGATGTTGGAGAGTGAAGAGGTTTCTTAAGGTGTGTGGAGTCCTTAGAGAGTAACGTCCTTTGTAACTCAAGGTTCTTTAATAGTGGATTGATCATATTTTGGGCGTGGCCCCCCAGAGGTAGGTTGTGTTTACCAAACTTACCAACTCTGTGTGCCACTTTCTTTTTGTGTTTAATTGTGTGTCTCGTCTCACATGTTGTCTCACAATTAGGGATGTCAATTTACTCGCGGTACCCGATCCTAATAGGGGTGAGTTTGAGAGGCATTTGATATCCACAGGTAGATTCGTGGGTAGAATTTTGTAATGACCCGTAAATTTTTTTTTCACAAGTATCGTGTATCTGAAAATTTCGGTAATAAAATTTCGCGGTATACTTTAAAAATCGATTTAATGATTGATTGTAGTAGCTATAAATTTTGGTTCGTGCACATTCGAGTCTTTCGAATAATGAAATATGGTGTGAGCCAGTTTAGATGTGGTGATTATATTATTTTTCTCGACGTACTAAATAAATTATTTAAGTGCTTGATCAATAATTATAGTTGGATGAGATAATTGATTTACTTAGCAAAGTATCTAAATAAGATAGTATGGTTATATACCATAAAAGGGTATGCAAATTGTTGATTAATAAGAAATGATGTATAAGGGATTATAGTTTAGATCCTTATTAATAAGGTTGATTGAATTATTATTATTATTAATGGAAGTGGTGTACTTAATAAGATATTTACTATGAGCATTATTTAAATGAGGTATCTAGTGAGAAACTAATTATCCATTATTAAGAAAATTAACACTTGAGTTTTATAAGCAAGACACACACCCACGTTTATTTTATATATGTACATATACGTATTTATAATTAAGATGTAGTATTAGATTAATGTTGGGAACTATAGATATGATTCATAATAAAAGGATTCCATTGCACCTTATAGCATGGTTCATCACTTGTGTAAAGAAAGGGAAACACACACGTATATAGATATAAGAAGGTATAAAACATTAGTATAGTAGTAAGTAGATGTACATAATGAAAAGCAGTAAAGTCTAATATGTATATATGCATGTACAGTAGTCTAGGAATATATCTATATATATACATTGCTGCAAATAGAAGGAGTATAGAAATGGTTTTGTTTCAACCGAGATCATGAATGTCAAAGTCTTATAGAATATGGAAAATAACATCTAGCAAATCTTTGACATAATTAATAGATTTAGTTGGCTGTACAAATCTTGTACACATTAAGGCAGTCTTGAGGAGATTGCAAGGTAGAAGTGAAGGGAAGAAAAGTGTAAGGAAGGGACTGCTGCAGAAAGAAAACCATAGCTGCCACTCTTCTATTGTCTTCCATCCGCATTACACCTGCAAAGAGAGGGGAATAGCTGCATTAAGACAAGCCCCAAAAGTCAAGTAATAGGGCAGATGAAGTGTTAAGATATAGGCTGTAAAGTATGTAGCAAACTCAAGTGCAATAGCAGTCTAGATTTAATTAAAGAACTTCTATACATAAGACTCAATCAAACACTCTTCTATATTCTACCCTAACACATACAAATCGAGAGAGGCAGCGAGAGCAGAGAAGCGGGAGAGATAGAGAGGAGTCGTGTGTGGTGTTGTGGAGAAGAGAGTGAATAGGGTTAAATTAGGGTTAGTGTGTTAGATGTTTTAGAAACAGAAGTATCGCCTGGGTTTAGAGTAGGAACCAAATGGGCTTAAATGAGTAATTGAATGGGCCAAAACAAATAAAACTGATGGGCCAAACAATTAAATTCTAGTGGGCTGAATTATATGTTATGAGATTGGGCTCGATTTTTAAAAAAAAATAGTTATGGGCCTCTTAATCATATAGGATGAGCCCAGAATGAGTTTTGATAATGGATTAAGTTATCCCTAAATTGTGGTTTAATAAAAGACATTAATTAATCTTTGGATTAATTAAAAATTTAAGAGTTCAGATATAAAAAGTTAGATTTAATCCAATAATCTGGATCAATTCAGTTATGAAATTAGTAGTAATATTGGCTATAAAAATCATTAAGCACTCGAATACTAATCGAGTGGAAGGATTAGAATAGTTTAGAGAATAATAGAATATTATTTCATTTTTAGATGAAATAAATTATATACTCACGATGAGTATTTTCCTCTTAATTACGATTAAGGTTCGGCGAAAGGAAATTCCAGTCGATCTACACCAAATTTCTGTTAAACGAAGAAACAGTTCAGGTAGGTTTTCTTTTACAAATCAAAATCGTATGCGTTGTACCAAAGTATGATTTTCGCTTTAGAATGCTTAGAATTTAAAATGTTATGAAGTATTGCATTGTCGAAAATGTTTATATTTTGGTATGATGCGTATCTGTTGAAATTAATCGATTTCAGGCTTTTAAAGATCTTTATCTTTTAAAGCTAGTGTACACCAGAACCGTGAGTCATCTTAGCGGGTTGGCCGGTTTAGTGTTCGCGGAAAGTGGCCACTTTCCCGACACACAGAATTACAGATATGTATGATTACTTCAGAACTTAGACTGGCCAGTCGAACTTTTAAGATCACAAGAATTTTAGTGAACATAGGTCCTTTAGTGACAAAATCCCTATGTTGCACAGTATTACGACAATTGCAAATATATCAGTACGAATGTGATTTCGGCATGTGTTTACTGAGTACTTTCGTACTCAGCCCTGCATATATTTATAAATGTGCAGGTTAAGTCGTGATGACAAAGTGGAAAGCTCAGCGGTGGTTTTTGTCAAACTCTTGTTGTTTTACTCTCGGTGATTTATGTGTCGTCATACATGTAAATCCAGATATTGATCCGGTTTCCGCTGCCAGACTTTTTGTTTAGACCCAAGAACTTATAGCTATCTATTTTGTCTTCGAACTATGTATTTTCCAGACTTGTACGCGTGTTGTTCGTATTTCTAGATGTGGTTATAATCCCTGTTGACTTCGAATGTTAAATTTTCATTGATGTATTGGACTTCGGTCACACAACTCTATCAAAATCTTCCTCTTTGATGTACGTTTCACCTTTTATTCATTTATCAACGTTTCCGTTGTGTTTCATTATCCGTATTTTCCCTGTTAGTTACGTTTTCCTCGAATTTACTTAGAGAAGTGAAATGAGGACGTGACAAATTTAATATCTATTTAGTTCGCCGGTACATACCCGCGAAAATTACCCATGAAATACCAGTGAAATATCCACGAAATACCCACCAAATATCCGCGAAATACCCGCAAAATACCCACTTAGTTACTCATCTAAATCTAAGTTTTTTATCCCACATTGAAAATTTTAGGAACTCTATCAAAGGATGACTCCTATAACACTCATCTAAATCTAAGTTATTATCCCACATTGGAAATTTAAGGAATTACATCAAAGGAGAGCTCCTATAAAATCCATAAATATCAATTTTTGAACTTAAATTTGTCAACTCAAGCAAAAATAATAAATAAGTTAAAATTTAAAATTTTTGCCCAAAGACCCGCTTCTTAGGTGACCGATTCTACTGATTTTTTGTTGGTCTCACCGGTTTACTATAGTTTTATCATTTATTATAAATTATAAATTAATTTAATGTGATTGGACTGGTTATCTAACCGGTTTGTGGTTAACTCGGCCGATATAATTCGGTCCGATTTTTAAAGTATTGTCCGCCGGTGGCAAGTACGACCTTCTTACGCGGGTATGTGTATGGATAGCTACTATTCGTACCTATCGTACCCAATTACCATCCCTACTCACAATTACATTATGACGTGGGGTAGACAAACTTTCAATTATATATATATATATATATATATATATATTGTTGAAAAATTGATTTTGAGTTTGCATGACTCTTAATTAATTGAGAGTTGTAAATTTAATTCTTTGAGAATTAAATTAGTTTGAGATTATTCTACTCGGTGAGTAGTATAATGTGACATTGTATACTTTTTAAAATCGATTTCGGTCATGCGAGAAATTATATGCAAAAGTTTTATAAAAATGATATTGAGCATGTAAGAATATTGTATTGAGCCATAACTCAAGATCATCTAGTATTGGGTCTAAACACATGATTTGATTGTTAGAAACTCATTGATCCATTAGACTTTTGACTTTCTACTTGCCAAGATTCTTGGTTTGCAATCCTTAACTCGCATAATATCAATGGTTAACGGCCATGATGATATGTATTCATGGTGACCTATGATCTTCACACCAACACCAACAAGTGGGGTGTAAGTGAGTCGAGACAGCTTGCGAGTTACTCATGATTGATTCGAGAAAACTCGAAATCAATTCGATGTTTATCGAGTCGAGCTCGAGCTACTCGAGTATATATCGAGCCCGAGTTCAATGATACTAGGTTTGATAGGTTCACGAGCCTAATCAAGCTTAGGTTATGATTTTACATTTATACCCTCTATTGTTAAACGAGTCTAAACAAGCTTATTCGAGATAAATTCAAATTATACCAACATTAATCGAGCCTAGTCGAGTCGAGCTCGAGCTTGACACCTATGAACCGAGCTCAAGCTTGAGCAAGCCAATACTCGACCCGACTTGACTCGTTTACACCCCTACCAACAAGTGCTCTCTATTCTCTTCCATTGCATACATTTTCATATTAGTATTGTTATGAACATTATTTGCTCAATTCTCAAATTTCGTTAAGTTTGCCGGAGCCTTTGAAGTTTGTGGTGCTACTATTATAAAAAACGAAGTCGTTTTATTTTTGGAGACGATACGCCGAACCGTGGCACTAGTCGGGGCGTATCTTGTCTTATGGAAAGAGGTCTTTCTCGACTCGATTTTTCAAGTTTGTATGTATTTCAGTTTTAATTTTATTGTAACTTTAACCTTTTACTTTTATATTCACTTTGTTGTAATCTCAAAAATATTGTATCCCCCAAATCTCGATTATTTTTCAAGATATATAACACACATTTTATTTTTACAACAATTCCACATGCATATATTGTACAATAATCTTAACTGAGTAGAATTGTGTTCCTGTATTATACTGACCGCAGCTTAAAATTCATAAATTTCCTAAAGTCCAGAGTTGTGCTCAAATTCTTTTTTAACAAATAAGAGTTGTGCTCACCTTTAAGATTTTACAATTGAGCTAGAACTTAGAACCTATATATAATTTGATTGTAGCTACCTTTTTCTTTATTTATTGTTTAATTTTCATAAATAAGATGTAAGAGCAGGTATTATTTGTAAACTCAATTTTGTTATTTCCAATAATGATTTTAAAGACACATGGCTTCTCCGATTAAATATCCAAATCTTAGAAGTGAATATGTATTATCTTTTATTTTGTTAAGGTGAATTTTATCATTTATTTTTAATTGAAGTATTTTTATTTTTATATTAGTTTTTACTCCCGGGTACCATAACCCTATTCTTGTTAAAATTAGAATGGGAGTGAGTAACGTTAACTTTGACCAAATTTTTTAAAAAAAAATTAGTCAAAAGTGTGTGTCATTAATCATTATTAATGAAACAGAGAAAAGAGAAAGTATATTTTAGATCGAGTAATTAGATGAAGCTTTGCCTTTCACACTTACTCGATACAACTAATCATTTAAATAACTATTCATTTTCAATTTTTATTTCCCAAAGTAAATCATGTACTCAGTCTAATGCTGGCAGCTTGTGATGACTAAGTTAACCAATAAAGGAAAACAGCTTTTCTGGGAATTTCTGTACAAGTAGAAAGTTGTTGCAAACCTCTCCAGCTCACAACATAGCTTCAGAAACACACTTAGTTACCTTCCCTCCTCACATACACTTATATTAATATCCTTTGCTTCTCAAGTTCTACTCACATTTTGAGAAATAGTGCCATCTTCATGTACAAGGGTTATAATAATTTATTGTGTTCAGTTAAGATTTTGCATGGATTTGAAACACTGAAACAGTAACCAAATCTAAGATGTGATCAATTCAACCAATTAGGCCTATCATTCCCCTGAACAGCTTCTCTTTAAATTCCCTAATCTCTATGCTCTCTCAACCCAACAAAACAGAAAATCATGGCTCTCAGCAACTTCTCAAGTATTCTTATCATCTACATTTTCCTTGTTCTGTTCGTTGCTGCTGTACATGCTCAACCTCTAGTTCCAGCACTCCTAATATTTGGGGACTCAATTGTTGATGTAGGCAACAACAACAATATTGAAACCGTTGTCAAAGCTAATTTCCCGCCTTACGGCAGAGACTTCATCAAACACAAACCCACTGGTAGATTCTGTAATGGAAAACTTGCTTCAGACTACACTGGTAAATTCATAACCACCTCACCTACTTCTATTATCAAATATATAAATAAAATTGAGAGAAAAAAATACCTACTTTTTTTCTTCCCTCATATCCGCTGCCCTACCTCAGCAAAAAAGCTAAAGGGAACCTTCTCCTAATCGGCGCCAACTTTGCCTCCGGTTCTTCAGGCTACTACGACACAACAGCAAAAATCTTTGTAAGCATGCATGATCTATTGATGTAAGAATGGTGACCATGTAAAAAACAATCTGAAATTGCTGATTTTTTGGTTACGTAGGAAACGATTCCGTTGAGCAAACAAGTGGAGTTATACAGGGATTATCAGATGAAGCTTGCGACACTTGTGGGACAATCCAATGCTACTTTGATCATAAACGGATCGATACACTTTGTTAGTGCTGGTAGCAGTGATTTTGTTCAGAATTACTACATCAATCCTCTGCTGTACGAGAAGTACACTCCAGATCAATTTACAGACATTCTCTTGCAATCTTACACCAAATTTATGAAGGTAGTTTGTTTTCTGATGCTCTCATGTGTTAAAAGAAAGAAAAGTTAGTCTTGAGTGCTGTTCTATGTGCGCTTACACATGCAGGAGTTGTACAATTTGGGAGCAAGAAAGATTGGAGTGACAACATTGCCACCACTTGGGTGTGTGCCAGCAGTTATTACTATATTTGGTGAGGACAGAAATGATTGTGTGGAAAAGATTAATAAAGTGGCAGTGTCATTCAACAATAAACTCAACTCCACTTCCCAGAAATTGCAAAGCAAGCTATCTGGTCTTAATCTTGTTCTTTTGGACATATATCAGCCTCTTCATGACCTTGTCACACACCCTACTGATTATGGTGAGCATGAAAACTACCCTGTAATCTTAAAATCTACATAGTGGACTATATTGATAATCTGAAACACGAGAAGAAATACATACATTATGGTATAAAATAGAACTAAACAAGATTCTGAGAGTAATGGGAAAATTACTCTTTACAATCTAGATTGATCAAATATGAGTTGATGACGAGCTTATGTATTATACAATTTTTTAGGTTTCTTTGAAGCAAGAAAGGCATGTTGTGGGACAGGATTGGTGGAGACATCTCTTTTGTGCAATGCAGAGTCACCAGGTACATGTAAGAATGCAACTGAATATGTTTTCTGGGATGGCTTTCACCCTACTGAGGCTGCTAACAAGATTTTGTCTGACGATTTGCTGACTGCTGGCCTTTCTCTCATATCCTAATTTATTCACATTTTGTTTTCTAATTAAACTATCATCTTTCCGTACTTGTTTAGTTGGTGTTGTCTGGTCCTTATATAATATATGCATGTAATTCTTTTTGTTCTCAGGTATAGTGTAGTTTTCATGCATGAATAAAACAATTGAGAGTGTACCGACACAGAGTTTATGCTTGTAATTCATCTATCTGTTTTAAATACTTGTACGTATTTGCTGCAGTACTCATCATAAGTCATGAGTCATAACCACCAGTAATATATATATATTAATTTGCAACAGTGGCATCACCATAAGCTTTATATGGCATCAGTTCTAGTATCATAAGGGTTTCTCTATAGGAATGTCCGCAGATTTGATCAATTGCTCTTCTTACTTTGTCAGTAGATACAAATATATTGTCGGTCTAAAGCGCATACTTCTGAAATTTTCTTCCTTAGCAGCATAAAGTTTTCTCCTACTAATGAATCATAACACCTATCCATATGATATGTTTTTTAAGATAAGATTAAAGATGGGATCTATTATCGTTTTTTGCATGTCATTGGAAATTTAAAATAGGTACAAATTCATACATGGAACGTTTGCCGACTTAAATTTTTTACTATAATTATATTAGACAATGTTCTTACAAAATTGGTATTACCTATTATCTCCTCTTTTTTCCTTAAATGAAGGACATTAGTGTAATATAATATGTTTACGTTTAATGAGAAACATAATAGTTTGTCCGTAAATTAAGAATTACATATTTACTGTAAGAACTTTATATACTTCATCATATTAGAATCCTAGGATATGACTAAAACACAATGAAGCAATTGAGAAAACATTGCATCAAGTAAAATATATGAAAGGGAAAGGAAACATGACCTCTAAGCAGCATCAACAGCCAATATTAAAAATAATTAAACACTCTAACCTTCCTAACCTGAAAAAAAATTGACCAATCCACCATCTGCTCTTGTGAAGATTCATCAAGCAGCTAATGCAGATGACTGCAGCTATTTCTCCAGATGATTCAGTGTCTTCTCCTAAGAATGTACTAATTCTTAGTTTGCAACTGTACCAACATGGGCAAAGCAAAAAGGATATTACTATAACTTCTTTTATGCATTAAATATGTGTGCTCTGCTTCTATATGATAATATGTGTATGTGTTACAAGAAGGGTGGTAGGTACTGCGAGTTTGAATTTAATTAGAGCATATTGCCACCAAGTTATGTGTGCGCATGATATGCTTAATATTGAAGTTAAGAAAAAAAGCATATCAAACTGACTAAAATTGTATGAACACATATTCACTAAAATTTGTAACTCGATCCTTTTCATGACAAAATTGCATGGAATGACTAATCAAACATATTCTAATTTATATGTAATTATAAGAAGCGTGAATTCAGCAGAGCATTATCAGATAATGTTGTTCACCTCGTTCTGATCCTCCTATTGAACTGGTCTAAAAAGAAAAGCTTTTTTGCCGACCTCATCTGATGTATCTGGAAACTAATGAGCAAGTGATCCAGTTTCAGTCAATTATAAGCCTCTCATTCCGTGAAAACCAATCACATTTGTCTTGGTAAATAATAATAGATCATTTGTTTAATGATCATAACAAGGATAAGCTGCCAATCTTCATGAATCAGCAATGCTTCAATTGCAAATACCGGTATCACAAGAAGAAGGAAGTCGGAATGCAGATTTTCCGGATTGAGTTACCTTAGATCTTTAAGATTCTCACTCGCGCACATCACCAGTAGTCTCCACACGAACAAGCACCATTGCTGAAATGGTGAAACCGTTTTGGATCTCTTATCACAATATCATAATCCATAATCTTGGTTATCAACTTAATTGTTGTATGACAATCTCCACAAGTTCTAATGTTCTTAGCGACCTGGATAGTTGTACCAGGAACTGAATTCATAATTCCAAAAACAACAGCCAACTTCTCACTGTGAACTTGTAGTACCATTTCCTTCTCTTCTTCATCAACGTCATGAAGAACTAACGCCACACTAGGTACATACCCTATTTCTTGAAGCTTCATAGTCAATTCTTTTAGGTAAGAGTATATCTTTTCATGCTGAGGATGTTGCCTATCTCCACCCATAAATACATGAACCGTACCTTTAAGTTCAATGAGACTGATCCCAGGAGATTTAGCAACTCCATGTTTTATCATATTTATTCGAGTACTTCTCACATCTTCCCATCTACCAGCGTCAGCATATATATTTGAAAGCAGTGTGTAATATCCAGAGTTATTCGGATCCAACTCAAATAACTCCTTAGCAGCGGTCTCACCTAGCTCCACATTTTTGTGCATCCTGCTTGCAGCCAAAAGTGAACACCAAATTACGGGATCGGGTCTGACTTTCATCTCCAGGATTAAACTATAAGCCTTTTCTAGATCACCTACCCGACCAAGGAGATCAACCATGCAGCCATAGTGTTGTAGAGTTGGTTCTATTTTAAACCTATGTTGCATTGCGCAAAACCAGTGCCATCCTTCATCCACCAAGCCAGCATGGCAACAGGCTGAGAGAACTGATACAAACGTTATACTGTTAGGTTTTATTCCATGCCGAATCATTTCTGATAATATTTCAAGAGCTCCTCTTGCTTGACCATGCATTCCATAACCAGCAATCATGGCTGACCATGTCTTTACATTTTTTACATTCACCCTATCAAATGCTCTCCTTGCTGCACTAACTGTCCCACATTTGTTGTACATGTGAATGATCGAAGTGCCCACAACCACGTCACTCTCCAGGAGCATCTTTATAACCTGTAACAACAGCAAAATAGGACTCATCAGTACTCATGCACGACGTAAAAAGTGAATCTTGATGCATCTTGGTTTTACGAAAGCTTTAGTACCTGAACATGTATGCCTTTTCCGATCCGAAGAGCTCCAACATTTGCACAAGCTACCAACACAGATGACAAAGCCACCGCATCATACTGTACAGTTCTTACCATAGACCGGAAAACATCAATAGCCTCTTCTGCCGCATCGTGTTGTGCACAAACTGCAATCATAGAGTTCCAAGATATCATATCTCGTTCACTCATCCCATCAAACACTTTCCTAGAAGACTCGAGCATGCTACATTTGGAATATGCATCAATCAAAGTATTGCCAACGCCCAAAACCTCATCGAGCCCTCTTTTAATCACAACACCATGAACCCCACAAGTTACATTCCTCTCACAAGCACGCGAACAAGCAGCAAGAATGGAAACCATAGAAGCGCCATCAACACAACCTCCCTCATCCGTGCTATCTCTGCTCTCTTCAACTAATTGTTCTTTGAAGAGCAAGAGTGCCTCTCGAGCTCGATCATTCCGAACATACCCATTAATCATCGACGTCCAAGATACAGCATTTCTTTGAGGAATTTCTTCGAACATGCTTCGTGCGTCGTCCAATTCACCGCACTTGGCGTACATATCGATAAGCGCAGACGATATAAAAAGGTCAGAAGCATAACCGAAGACCACTACTTGTTGGTGGGCTTGCTTTCCGGAGTTGAGATCACGAAGTGCAGAGCATGATTTAATAGCGCAAGGAAAAGATGAGCGGTTAGGTTTGAGGTGGGACTTGCGCATGGAGGAGAAGGCTTTGAGGGCTTCAACTGAGTCTCCACTCCGAGCCAACTCGGCGACGATCGAGTTCCAAGAGTGGATGTTGCTCCTGTCGACGTATTTGTTGAACAACGTGGTGATGTTCGCGGCGGTGGAGAAGCGGCGACGCCGCATTAATAAATAGCTTCGAAATCGCATTCTTCATTCAGTCTTCATTTTTCTGGCGCTGCTAATAGGCAGAGCGAGGGGTATATTAGGGATTTCGTTAAATTATTCTTTGACAAAGAATAACATAATATATATATATATATCTGCAATTTGAAAAATTGAAAGAGGGAATTTTGAGGGAACAAAGAAAAAAGAAGAGGGGATTGATTCTCCATTCTCCCATGGATTACAGTCTAGCAGCATTGAAGCTACTGTGCGTGCAACTGAAAAACGCCCGCCAGACGCCGTCGCAGATCTCCTACACTCTCGGCGGCATTCTCTTCCAACGCGCTTGGATTCAGGTTTCTGCCTGCCCTTCTGTGTGTATGAGCGTGTCTTCTCGCTTTTCTATTTTATGGTGTGTGTGCAGTTTCATTAACATTTCTGGCGAGAATCCCTAAATCTGCTGAATTTCAGGGGGTTATAATATCCGTACCATCGGCATTTGAAGACGGTGACAGCGGCCGATTCCTTATAGACGACGGAACCGGCGTCATTGAACTATTTCTGTCCCGTGAATTCCGAGGCCTCCAATGGGAATCTGGTCCAATATTTGTTTTCAGCTTTATTTGCTTTTATTTACTCCATTTGTTTCTTGCGATATTAATTCTAAATGTGTTTTACTGCGTGTTTGTTTTCTTAGGGATGTATGTAATGGTGGTCGGCGCCTACATGGTTCGCGCAGGTGATCTGCCATTGATTAAGGTAAAACTTAGTATTTTTTACTTTTCAGTACTGTTTTTCCTACTTCTTCCTGAGTAGCATTTCTACATGCATTTGCATCAGCACTAACAAATTCAGGTTCTTTACTCAGTAGTCGGTGGTGTAGACTGTTTTCTGTTTCTTTAAAATTAATTGGTATCACCACAATTGAAAATATGCTAATATGAATGTTTAAGGTTAGTGTTAAGTGATGACGAAAATTACAGTGATAATAAGAAAGCTAATGCTTCGTCATCTCTGTTTTTCTTCTTTAGATTAGCATTGATGGTGGTCTTGTCTAAGTAAACTGTCTGATAACATGATTTAAAGCTCAAGATATTGCAGCCTTTTTCGTTTTCGTTTTCTTTGACTGGAAGAGGGTACAGCCTTAAATCATCAGGAGAATGCTTAATTAATTTATATTGCAATTTATGACATACTACTATATTGTTATCATCTGACTCGCTATATTCATACATAAATGATGGCACTGCATCATTTCCTCATCTGATGGCTGATCATGTTTCCAGATCATTGTAAATCATTTACTGCAAAGGACTTGTACTTGCACTAAATCGGGTGTGTTCTGATTCACAGGTTCACAAAATTGTTGATCTTTCACCATTCCCTGATAGGGAATCAATGTGGTATCTAGAAGTCATAGAAGCTTTCAAATTATTTTACGAACCATTATTGCAAGAATGACGCAGTAAGGACAGAAATCAACCTCTTCTTCGCTGTCAGATATATGCTACGGTAAATCCATCTTTTCACCTGGTTTTGATCTATGTCTTTACTTCTTCTGAGAAGGGAGTTTTGTATGTTGACCTAGAATTCATCACAGTTTTGTATGGAAGAATTTGCTTTCTTTTTAGCCCTCGAAGATTATTTTTTTTGGTTATACTGATGAACTTGAACCCTACATAACATAAGGTATTGATAAACTTGATTTTTATCTTGAACACAAATACAAATAAAAACTTTCCTCATGATAGTAAAAGAGAACTCACCATGTTGAAATTAATATATTGAACACAAATACAAACTTTCCTCATGATACTGATAAATTTGATTGTCATCTTGTAATATGTGTGAAGTTTACCTCTACTCATTATCAATATATAAGAAAAGCAAAGCAGGATTTCAGGCAGTAATACTGGACAGCAAGCCGTTGTAACGGAGAAATGCATCAGGTGTAGCTTCACGGCCTCGAAACTCCAGAAAGACCTGATACATTTAGAGTTGCGAATTATAGGATATAAAATGTAGAGATAGAAATAGTCTAGTAATGTTTGTGAACAAATTATCCAGGTTCTTGTTCAAATACCTCATTTGGTGCTTTCCCACCTCCAAGTGCTAGAATAGTCTCACGAAATTTATGGCCCATTTCTCTGAGAGACTGTCACCATAACACACGTAATTTAAATGAATTAAGAAGATAAGAAGATTGTCATGAATTCAGCAGCAAACACATATATCTACTACATATGTTCATGTCCATATATGGCATAATTCACCTGATCATCGTCCAACCCAGCTTCCTCAAATGCAGAAAAAGCATCCGCAGATAATACCTCTGCCCACTGGGGAACGAGAAAGAGAGAGAGAAAGAGAAAGAGAAAGAGAGAGGGATTGTAAGGCATGATTGTAGCCAAAATACCACTTAAAACATGCACAAGTTAATCAAATCACCTGATAGCCGTAATACCCTGCTGCGTATTCATCTGAAAGTCGAACCTTCCATGAGAATAAGCAAAAAGACGGTCTCGACTGTACTATACCAAGGTTATTAACAAACTTACCTGCAAAGATATGACTGAAACTACAAAGAAATCTGTCTTCTGGTAGCAATGGGATTGGATGAGTCCTTCTACCTATTTCTTGATCTATATCATATATAGACTTTGGTCCACCTGGAACATAGCTCGAGTGCAGTTCCAAATCCACCTCAGCGTAGCGCAACTGCGGACCTCATGACATGTCAAGTTGTTAATTCAAGTGATTATTTGAATGCTGCAGCAAATTCGTTTATCTTACCTGACGAAGCAGTAGGGTGCCTGCCCTAAATGTCCTTGCCCGGATAACTCTCGAGCACGTGTTTTCTGGTAGAGCTTCTCCAGTTTCATAATGCTTGGCTATGCTCAATATAGTTCCCCTGCAAAATGAATGCAGATGAAAATCAGCATGTCACCTGTTTTCTTGAATTAGTAAGGCTAGAAAATATACTTTTGATTTGGAAAGACATTAGCCCTTTGAGTCTATATATGAACTAAATCATTATTACATAGGCAGTGGTTAGATTTGAAGTACTTTTCACAATAGAGAGAAAGAAAAGAGACAAGTGTTTCTCACCTCTGGTAACACCAGTTCTCCATAAATAGAGAAGGAATTTCTACAGCATCCCATTCTATCCCTTTATTCCCAGATACCAGGCCTTCGTCTTGTTTCGTTAGCAAGTGCTGCAGTGCGTGCCCGAACTCATGGAACACCGCCTCAACCTAATCGATTTGTTATTAACCAACATAACTAAGAAAAAGATGCTACCCTCCAAATGGAATCATGACTAATGATTGAGTGCCTCAGTCGTTGTACCTCACGTATAGTCATGAGGCTCGGTTTGTCCCTTGTTGGTGGAGTGAGATTGCAAACAATATTTGTAACTGGTAACCGGGGGAAGTTACTCTGATGTGTCGAGCACACACCACTCCTACCAACAACCAAGTCGGCCCATGCACCACCACGTTTCTCCGAGGGACGAGAGTACGGATCAAAGTAAAAGTAAGCTATGGGAGTAGCAGTCGAAGAATCTTTAACTTCGTAGAAACTGACATCTTTATTCCAGACCGGAGCTGTGCCATCAGCCGCTTCGATATCTATACCGAATAGCTTCTTTGTGAGGTTGATAAGACCTTCCATTACCTTTGGCAATGGGAAATAAGCCCGCAGCTCTTCCTGCAGAAGTTGATAATTGAAAGTAAAGTAGGCTGTAGAATTCCTATGGTAAATTTGTGAGAAATGTGGAGGCAGAGAAGAGAAGCCAACCTCATCGAAGTCATATCTTGATTCTCGAAGCCTTTCACTCCAGAAGTTAATATCCCATTGATTCAAATCATTAGCCTCTTCAGCACCTTGCTCTCTAGCAAACTCTCGTAGTTCTTCCAAGTCTGCACGGAAAATGGAACTACTAAAGAAATTTCTTTGAGGATAAGAGTAAAAATAAGGCACATATTCACTCACCATGAATGGCAGGAACCCAAGAAGCCTTATGAAGCTTTCCTAGAAGATCCTTCGCTTTATCCACAGTGGCCATTTTCATCTCCAAACTAACCTAACATTAGAACTCATTTCAGTCTTTCCTGAAAATAACAGCAAAAAATGGCTGAAGCAGGTATTCTAGTTAGATCACTAGTACCTCAGCATAGTTCTTGAAACCAAGAAGATTTGCTTTCTCCAGTCTGAGTTCCAAAATACGCTCGATAATGGGCGTATTATTTAGAGGCTCGTCTGATGCACGAGTCACGTATGCACGAAAAACTTCCTCTCTCAGGGATCTACTGCAAGCATGTTGCAAGACAGCCCGATAAATCGGGCCGTCCAGAGTAATTATCCAAGGACCTTCATCAGCTGTTGCATTCTCATATCCCTACTATTTCAATAATTAAATGTATGATGTAATCAATTTCAAAAGAAATAACTGCTAAAAGTATTGAGGTTGAATGGCTCACACCTTGGCTATGGCTGCCTCTGCAGCAATAGTAAGGGTGGTGAGAGGCAAGCCTTTGATTTCATTTTTATCTGTAATAACTCTCTCAAACCTTTTTGTAGCATCTAAAATGTTCTCTTCAAACACTTGAGCAAGTTTTTCTAGCTCCTGAAGGAATTAGATAAATAGTTTTATTTATTAATTTGATCACAAATTTTGAAAAAACAGATGCAAATCCTATTGTGTTCATAGAAAAAGGACCTGCTCTATTTCATTAAAACGTTCTCTACTTGTATCTTCAAGGGAAACTCCATACAGAACTGCTTCTTTCAACTTCACTGCACAAAACGTTGCAATTACTTAATCACAGAGAAATCAAACACCTTCAAGCAAGGTTCAAATGCAAAGAACACTAGGTTCAGATAAGCTCACAGTCGACTATTCTTTTGCGCGCATCACTCATATTTCCCCAATCTTGAGAGTCTCTAATGGCCTTAAAGGCCTTGTAGATGAGCTTGCTCTGCCTTAGTTTCAGCTGGAACTCTACCTTCTTGGGCTGCAAATGATATGAAAAAATAAAATGAAAATGAAAATGAAAATTCACCAAAGATAATCCAAGCATTAATCATATGATGATGATCAAGAATATATATATGTAACTTGAACTTGTTGAATTGCAGCTCTGAGATCAGCAGAGTCCTTGACAGAGTTGAGATGATTCACAATCCCCCAAGCAACAGATAATCTGTCTACGATCTTCTCCAAAGGCACAACTAGCCCTGGCCACGTGGGCTCTACTGTTCTCTCCAATTCATCTAAATCCTCCTCCTACAATTTCAGATCAAGGTATTCTTATCACAACCCACAAAAAAATGACAAGAGAAAGGAAAGATTAGATTGCAAATTTGCAACTCACAAGGTTGATGAGCAAGGTTTGAATGGCGGGGCAGATGTGACGTGGCTCAATGACGTCATATGGCGGGAATACGAAGTCTTGCAGCAACGGATTCTCAACTGATGCCATCAAATTTGAAGATAGTTTTTTGGAAGCAGAATTTAAGTTCATCAACTATGGGGGAATTGAGCCGAGCTGAGGTGAGGAAGAATTATCCGACACTGGTAATAAGTCTCAAGAATTACAGTCAAATTTCGCCTCTACGATCATTAATTTTAGAAAAAACGCCGGCTTTGACTATTATTTTTCTACACATGAGATAAAATCCATTAGCAGTAATTTTCCATTTATAAGGTCGTAACGGACAAAACGATCTTAAGAAATAACGGCCCCACTAAAATAACAGATGGATATCTCTCTCCGGTCTCCAGTCTCCAGTCTCCACCACAGCAAATCATAAACCATTCTCAGCCAGGCCTCCACCTCACTCTATCCATCCATCCTTTCTCTCTCTCCCTCACTAAAATATACATACACATATACCGACGTAGCTCGAATCTGCAGTGCACTTGGATTTTCGCTGCGGAGATATAGCTATATACATGAATGTAGCGTCAGAATCTCAACTTTGCTCGTCTTCGTTTCTATACACCAATGGCCACCCCGGCTCCGCTCTATTCGCAGCATTCGCCCAATTTCCTGCAATTGCCGCTCCACTCACCTCAATTCCGCCTTATCTTGGCTGGAATTTCATTATCGCGGTCGAGGGTAGATTTTTCGCGCAAATTGTTCCTGTGGCAGCAGCACCAACAGTTGCAAAGGAGCTGGGATCCCCTGCGCAAGGTTGGAGCTAAGGAAGTGGCGGTAAAGTGTTTCATTGAATCGGCTGAGGAGAGAGAAAGCTCTGGTGAAGCTGTGTTGGATAAGGATGGGGACGATGGAGTCCCCGGCGAGGAGGTGATTATTGGTCAGGATTTCTCCAACGGTGCTACTGTTTCGCAGAGGATCCCGGCCGCCGCGGATTCTCTCTCCCTCGGGATTCGGGAGCCAGTGTATGAGGTCATTACAGCCAGCCGCTTTTGTTTTCTGAATTTCTAGTTGCTGATTTGATATGGTAATAGTGAAGTTTGGTTATTCTACTCGATGAAACAAAGAATAAATTTTCTAAGCGATTGATGAACCATCTTGATATTTTATACCAGTACTTTGTTGAAACTGTTGTACAAACTTCTTCATTGAAAGATAAGAAGCTAAATGAGCTTAGATGAACAATATTGATTGAAGTGTAAAGATACAGTCAGTTAGAAGTTTAAGCATTTTGAAGGTATGGTTAATAATGAAATCTGAAGTGCTATGTAGATTTTCTCTTTAATAATTGTTATCAAAGAAGTCTAGTAGTGGAAAACTAAACCTTTGTTTCATTGAATGGAAGGACTTGTTTTCTGCTTTAGCGTCAATACAGATGGAAAACAGATAGTTGAGAGCGTCCTCAATGTGCTGATTGCTGAACCACGGTTTCACCATATGTATGTCTGAATTTTCACTCCTTGCCTCTGAACAGGTTGTCGAAGTAAGCTCTAATGGAATCATATCTACACGGAAGATTAATCGCAGACACTTGTTAAAATCAAGTGGTGAGTAGAAGTTGTTTCTCTCATGGTAACCTGTTTTGCTCAGTAGTAGATTCTTCCCCACCATCCTAAAAGAATGAAATAAACACCTAAAGCATCATGTACAGCATTTAGATAGTCCTCATTAAAATTTATTCTTGTAGAAGATTCTTTTTGCATCCTCTTTTATGTTCAACTCTGGTCCTCTATATCCCGGGAACTACAACCCATGGGATGTTTGGTTTAGTGGATGAAATTATTAGATTGATAAGATAATTACTTTAAACTTCTCAATTTGTATCCATTATCCTTCATTTCTTACTTCTCCTCACCCCTTCTTATGCCTCCTTAATCATTTAAATTCTCATTGATGTATTCTTTCATCGAAATTCAGTCCAAATCACCATGATATTTTCTTGTTCCTTAATGGACCCCTTTCATCTTTTTAGGTTTATGCTCTACTCCAAACTAAAATCCACCCGATTTTGATTTGCACGTATAAAACAAATCTTGTCATCACCATTTCTTGTTATTATGGCTTTATAAATAATTATTTATGACACACGTAATAATAATAGATATATTACTGATTGAGTTTTGCTAAACGGAATCTGGATACTTCATTTTTCATGCATACAAAACTAACCATTAATTAGTCTAATTGATAAAATTCTATGAATTCCCCCAAAATTATGCATTTAATTGCAATTGATTGATTAAGGAGGCATAAGAAGAGGTGAAGAGAGCTAAGAAATGAAGGATAATGAATAGTAAGTGTGAGTTGAGCCCCCTGTAGTGGTATCACACGTGAAGGTCAAAAGTGTCAATTCTTTAGTTGTAAATTGTCGAGACAGACTTAAAAAGGTGATTGTCCTATCAATCTAATCAATCTCATCCACTAAACCCAACACCTTCATAATTACTGTTATTGGGCTACAATTTGCTAAACTTTGGTTTGTCTATAAAATTACTGTTGTTTCTCTTATATGGAAAATCTTTTCCAGGTCTCCGACCTCGAGATGTTAGGAGCGTTGATCCATCATTGTGGTTAACCAACACAATGCCTTCAATACTGGTAGGAACATCGAACTGCTATGTACTATTGTCCGTATTGTGCTCTAACTTATGACGAGACCCTATTCAGGTTACTCTTAATTGTTGATGTGATCATATAAGACTTGCATTGGAATTAATTTTCACGCATTGGATTTGCCTTAGAGCATTTCATTTGAAAGCATTAGTTGGCTTTAGATTTAAGGGATGAAACTTATATCGTAGCAGAAATGGATCTGCCAGCCTCACTGGGACAAAACTCTGTTTGTTAAACACTTCTTTATAAGTGGACTCTAAAAACTATGTAACAGCTACACGTATTGGTGCTTTTCATAATTGTTTTTCTACTTTTCAATGAAACGGTTTAACACAAGGTTCAGGTTTAATAATGGAAAACCCTTTTTAAGTTCTCTGTGTATTATTTCTTACTAAATCAACTGGTTGATATAATTGTAATTTTTTTTTTAACTCAATAAGGTACGGGAGTACGCAATCTTGCTGAACCTGGGATCTCTGCGGGCAATTGCAATGCAGGAACGTTTATATATATTTAACTATAACCGGTAATTCCCCTCCGCTGTGCACTTTTTTTGTCAATTATATACACGTTCTCACATAATCTCCGTGAACCATATGTGATTTTTGGTAACTGGCAGGAGAGCAGGAAAAGCTTTTATTGATGCATTGCTACCCCGCTTAAACCCGAAGAACAATAATGGAGGGCCCTCAATGCCATTTGTGCTTGAGGTAGATGTCGTCATCTTACGTATTGCTAATTATTACCTTTAGCGTTGCTTTTTTTAATCAGAGCACTTCACTCTCTATGAGCATTTTTTTACCTTTCATTAGTTCACAGATAAACTTTATGATAGTTTATTGAATAAACAGCCTGACAGAAGTTCGATATGATATTCTTTCAGGTAGTTGAGGCAGCGTTGCATTCTCGAATACAACGCCTGGAACAGAGATTAATGGATTTAGAACCACATGTGAGTAAGAGATATAGTAACTGCATGTTTTCTGATCATTTTTGCTCCTTTTGGTCTTGAGTTCTTTTGGGTGGTTTCTTCTTCATCAATCATCATCATCATCATATCACCATCGTCATCATCTTCTAATTTGACTTCTGAGATTCAACTATTTATCTCTACTTAGCTGTTATTATCATAAATATATGTTCGTAAACTTGAATATTTCTTTACAAAGCTTTTATTTTTGAACATCATCCAACAAATGTGGTGAGATGCCTGATTTCTGTTCTGAACTCCTGGATATAATATCTAGACCTTTATTAACAGATTGGTGCTTGGAACTTCTTTTTCGTTATACTAGTTTTGTGCTACAACGGTTTATATTAGAATGTGCAGTACAGAGGAAAACATAAAGAATTTTTTCTACCACTGTCACAATGTCGTAGATATTTATCTTAATTGTAAGAGAAAACCACAATGTATATATGCTGCTATTATATCTAACAAGATATTCCAAGCTCACATGTATGATGTATATGTACCTATCATGTAATTGTCTGTAATTTCCCTTCTTGCAGGTCCAAAATTTGCTTGAGGTTCTTCCGAATCGATTGACTGCCAACATATTAGAGGAACTTCGAATTAGCAAGCAAACACTAGTATAAGTTTCCCTTTTATTCTGGTTATCTTGGTGTTAGGTAAACTGTATCCTTTAACTCATAACTAGTTACTCATGTACATATGACTCAAGGTAGAATTGGGCTCAAAGGCTGGGGCTTTGAAGCAAATGTTGCTTGATATCCTTGAGGACACCCATGAAATAAGAAGGATATGTATAATGGGAAGAAACTGCACACTGACGAAAACTGATGAGATGGAATGCTCTGTTCCCTTGGAGAAGGAGATAGTTGAAGGTAAGTCTCATAGCAGTTAGATTCATTAAAAGGTGAATTACATATACCAACAATCACTTGTGTTTGTACAAATTGCGGTCTGAGTTTTAGTCTCTGTTTTTCGCAGAAGAAGAGGAAGAGATTGAAATGCTTCTGGAAAATTATCTCCAGAGGTAACTCCATGAAATCCTTTAGTTCATTGAAAGGTTACATAGTAGGTGCCTATTATGAGTCTATGACAGTGAGTTTGCATAAAAAATTTATACTAAGTTTAAAGGCAGCAAAATCTACTTTATCTGGCAACCTGTCCCCGGTCCCTTCTCCCCTTTATACAAGGATTTATTTGAAAACAAAAGATGATCCAAAACAATTAAACATTATCTTCAATTTTAGCTATAGTAATTCTATATAATTTTTCATTCTTCCTCTCACTGAATGTTTCTATAATTTGCTAATGGCTGAGTGGGTTTCCGTAGGTTGAGGTTACAATTGGCAGTTCTATAATAGTTTCGTAGTTAGCATACTAATTATTTCATGCAATGGCAGATGTGAATCTTGTCATGGTCAAGCTGAGAGGCTTCTTGATTCCGCCAAGGAAATGGAAGATTCAATTGCTGTTAACCTGAGGTTTGTTATTGCTACTGCTACTTCATATTATTCTCCGGCTTACTGTCATTATTATGCCAAAGAGCTTCTGGTTACCAGTAAATTAACAATTAAAGGAAATGCTATTGGAGTTGCTTCAATTTGAATATCCTTGGTTATGCCTTCTGTATATCATGCATTGTGAGACTGTCTTTCTGAAAGTTGACTACTGTTTTCTACAATCTGTCCAATAAAGAACACTGAGATTCTTTGGACAAAGCCATTCTAGGGGCCCAAACCCAAGTTATCTCGATATTAGTGGATTTAGCAGGATGTCTTTCTATGCAGCATAACAGGTAGCAGGTGGTCTGCACTTCTCTCCTAGAGCAACTATTACTAATTAAATTTGTAAACCATGATATGTTTGTTCTGCATATAGCTTCTGAGAGAGCGCGAATAATGTAATATCTGGAACGTGTTTTCTCTTCACTGATTTCATTCTTGATTCACTTATATAGTAGCCCTGTCTTTTTGCCTTTGATAAGGAGGGTTTATTTTCAGTAGTAATCACGTATGGTTTCTATAACTGTCTTAACTGTATTAGATATGTTTTTATCTTATCAGCTCTCGGAGACTTGAAGTAAGTAGAGTGGAGCTTCTTCTTCAGGTCGGTGCATTTTGTGTTGCAGTTGGTGCCCTTGTTTCAGGTATATATTTGGCTGAAAATGAGTTATTTTTATTAGGCATCAGCATTAAATAATTAAGGAACTGGTTTTCCTCTAGATAGGTTTCAAATAATTTCGAATGCTGAGGTAATCAATTGGAGCTTCTCCTTGAAATCCTTACTAATGTTCTTTACAAAAGCACAATATCTAAATGTTGGTATAATCAATGTACAAAGCAGTACTCTGTAGAAGGTGGAAACTGAAATCCAACAAAACAAGTAGCATATTACAATCAAAATTTGTCAGTTCAAGATGCACTTGGATGGTGCATAATGAATGCAGTGTGTTCTACAAGATCGAATGTACTTATTCGATCTAATAAATTATTTTGCCGTTTCAAGACTAATACCAATCCAAGCAATTTCATGAATAAAATGTGACTGATTAATTAACCAACCAACAAAACTACATATAGATCGACCCACTTTATATTTTAGGCATCAGGCGATCATGATCTATTTGAAATTGGCTAGAATTCAGTTACATATAGATCATTTTTTGCAGGCATAAGAGCTTTTTTCCTTTATGTTCAACATATATCACATATTCTACCATATTTTTTTTCCATTTTATCTGTTAGTGTCACGCATGAACACCATGTATTATAAATTTCATGCTAACGTTGAACTTGGCAGGTATATTTGGCATGAATTTGAGATCTTATCTTGAGGAGAATGTGGTACGACCTCCTTGGTCTCCCTTGTTTAACATTATCATTCACCACTCGAACATTAAACCTGCATGCTAATTACATGTTCATCTGGTAAAAACTTGCTTTGCAGTCCGCCTTTTGGCTAACAACGGGAGGGATTTTTGTTGGAGCTGTGCTTGGATTTTTTCTAATGTATGCGTACCTCAAGAAAAGGAAGATTCTGTGAGCAACAGAGAACACGAACACACACACACACACATATGGCTACGTGACGATACCTTCTTTCAATATAATCGAAGCGGACACAATTTTCATCGAAAGAAGGTCATACAAAGCTGTTGGTCTATACATTGTCAAGAGCCCTTGGTCCTTGTTGCATATGATGTTCGATGCTGCTGCATCCACTGATGGAGGGCGACTAGATTGATGGCGCACCGTACATAAAATTATTTTATAAACAGAGAGGCTAATAAAACAAGACAAATCTAACTATTTGAGGGCAAGGTCGCAACCCAGCATGAGCTCGCGTTATTGCCTTTTATCATAAATAATAGTGATAATGATTGCACACATTCAGACTGCAGATGCAAAAGTGATGATTGAGCACACTTTCCTCAACTTTCCTAATATTGAGCTTTTTCTGTCGCTGTAACACCCATTGCATCCCTCTCACCTAAATAACAAAAGGATGAACTAATAAATTGTACATATGGTCGGTCAAATGACAGCCCCAATTATGGAAGTTTTCCAATAGTCAATACCCCTACAGTGGAATAGTGGGGGAAAAAGGTAAAAATATATAATGAAGATATTAGCATCATACACTCATCCCTCTGGCTACTTTATCAAGTGCTCTACGTGTTACAATCGCTTTTCCATTTTCTTTATCGCAGTCGAACATGACCACTGGCGCAAATAATTGGAAGAGGCGCACCTCCCCTATAAATAGTGAAGGTACAAGATAATTGATGTTACAACTGAATCAATGAACATCAGTAATTTGATACAACACCACCAGATCATGATCAATGATTGTTTTATGGGCTTCATAAAGATATAGAATCATGATGCTCCATCAATAGCCATATTTCCGACTCTAACCCCCATTGCCTCCTCATCTGCATCCCTCTTCTCATCAGAAATGCCATTTTCTACTTCCTTGGGTTGAGATATCGGAGGTACTAGTTGGCGAGGACCTCCTTTTATCCATGGATGATTAAGACATTGGGCAGCTGTGAGCCTTTTCTCAGGCACAAAATCTAGTATCTGAATAAGGAAATCAGCCATTTCACTAGCGTCTTGTTCACAGAAATTGTATTTCTCCAAAAGCACCTTCTCGAGAGGCCAAACTCTCAGTCTTCTAATATGTCTCAGATCTCCAAATCTGTTAAAGAAGTCTTGAGAGTAACGTCCACCCAAGGCAACCTAAATTTTATGTCAAGTGGGAAACGTGAATTGAGTAAATACATGGTCAAAGAGATTCAAATTTTTTACTGAACATTGTTAAAAGTTTTTAGGTTAGGGTCTGCGGTCTGCAACTCAGCAGCCAGAATTATCCTCACCTTGCGTGGCATCATTCCAAGAAGTTCCATCATCAGGGCCAAATGATCCTGCAATATAATATGATAGTATAGTCAATCATTTATGCCATATGAGGACATGTAGATAACGATCATTATATGATATCAGAGATTTGATGTCTAAACAGAAAGAAGCCTAAGATCAGGACATCAGATATAAATATGGGAAATAAGAGGGCATGCGCAGGGTTGGCGTTGGCCTAACCAGGTAGAAATTGTCATGAACTTTGCTCATTAGATACTGTTATACATCTAAGTGAATGACACATTAATCAAGTAACTAAGTTGCAAATCAACCTAGAATGAGGCCTGGCCCAACTTCCAACCATGCTCTACTTTACAGGAAGCAGCCGACTTCATTGAGCCATATTGCAGCAAAACTCAATGCACTCTGAACTAGTGCATTATTCATTTTCGAAATCTAGCTCCGTAAAAAACTTTTTAGGATGTTCGTTACATCAGATGATATTTCACATGGGTTTATGAGAAAAGAACCACCAATTTTGTAATATAGGAGATATCCAATTGAGTATGTTTGTTACATAAAATCAGAAGCTACACTTATATAACTTCACAAATCATAGAATGTAATGATTTTTATGGCTCTAATAAAGTAGTTCCAAAAAAAAGAAAAAAAAAGACCACTTTAAAACTACAAGCATACAACCAGTAAACGAAGCAACTTATGGGACACCACCAATCATAATCTAATCAAGAACCACCACAAAGAAACCAAGGAGTTGAAAGCAACTTGAAAACAGAGTCACAAGCAATTAACAGCAATATCAACAAACAATGCTAACTGAGACAAAGGAACTCAACCAAAAATCAATTTATAGCCAGCCACTTGGAATTAGAACAAACAGCTTTATAAGAGTCAACTAGAATTCCTTACATGAATTGATCATTCTATGAAACAGAAAAAGAATCAAGCAAGACTGAGACGAAATGCTACAAGCTACCACCCAAAAATGGATACAGAAGTCAGATAAAAGCATACCTCATCGCGCTCAAAGTTTTCACCACTATGTGGGTCAAAAAGAACATCGCCAGTGGCCAGCTCAAAGCAAAGGCAAGCAAGTGACCACATATCAGCTGAAGTTGAGTACTTAGTTCCCAAAATAACCTCAGGACATCTGTACTGTCTTGTCTGAATATCACTTGTGAATTGTTTGTGAATCCAACAGGCATTTCCAAAATCAACCAATTTGCACTTTAGATCAACCTCACCCAACAGCTTCTGCCTTGTAGACTGGCTACCCCTCTTGTTATTCTTAGTCCCAACACACACATTACTAGCTCCATTTTTATTTTCTGCATCAGAAACTGAAGCATCGTATTGCTCCTCTCTATTTTTTTTGTCAACTTCATGATAATCTTCAGGCCCACTTGCCTCATTATCTGGCTCAGCTTCCTGCAAAGCTTCACTTCCAGCACATCTCCTCACTGATACCTTAGTTTTTCTTCGAGTTTTCTTTTTCTGGTTTTTGGTTAGGTCACTGCATGACCCCCTAATGCTTTTTGAAGCCTCAAACTGTAATGGAATCTTTCCCCTACTGGTTGGGAGGATAAGAGGTTCCCCTGATTTTGTAGGATCTTTAGATGGGTCTATCATGGACAAAAGCAATATGTTCTCTGGCTTCAAATCTGTGTGTATGATTGATAATTTACGATGCAAATAATCCAATCCCACTAAAATGTGGAAACAAATTTCTTTGACCTTGTGAAGAGGAAGACCTCTGTAGTCTGAATACTTAATTAAGGTTAGAAGATTGTCTCCCAAGTATTCGAAGACCATACATACATGCTGACCATTAGGTCCTGAATGCTTAAAGTGATCCAAAAGTTTCACGACACGTTTTTTATCCTCCAGATCACCCTCAGCAACCTCTTTTAAAATAGTGATCTCATCCATTGCTGCTTCAGAGTAGTGTTGTGCACTCTTTTGAATCTTCAGGGCTACATATATCTATTGCCAGTTCATGAAAGAAAAGAAATTACTCAGATGAATATTCTGCCGAGCGTAACAAACTTAGCATCATAACATGTAAATTTCAAGCAGAACAACAAAGTGAACACGTGTGGTGACTGGTGACCTTCATGTGCATGCTTGTTACTTCCTATCCATCATACTGTAACACGTTCTAAACTTTTGGCAAGGTAAAAACTTTTCAAAAATGGAACTGCACCATCCATCTGTGAATTAGTCTAACCATACTAATGAGTTAATAAAATCAAGATATAATCAAATATCAGCTTAAGTCGTACTTTGAAACGCATCAAAATGCATTTTTTCATTAATTAGATTAAATGTGTAGCACAATATCTTTCAGGATTCCACTTGATGACAAGAACGATGACTATTGGAAATGAAACAACTCGTTACACCCTCAGTACAGAATGGCAAGAAGACATGGCAAATTAACAGTAACACCAGTCACTTCAGAACAGAAAATTATCACGCATAAGAGAGTATAACAACAACTATAATAGAACTCCACCACGACTTGTATAACAAAACATTAAAAGAAAAAGAAAACAAGCCAGCATGCTGAAAAGCTAAAGAATAATAAGAAATCCGGATGTATTACAAAAGCAGATGAAAGGGAGAAAGTTTACAGATTTCTGAATGTCCCAAGCCAGCCAAACGGTGGAGAAATGGCCCCAGCCAAGCTTGCTCTGAACAACATATCTTCCATGTTTGAATGTATCACCGATCCGCACAGCGTGATATCCACCGCGCCTATAGTCCTCCGTCCCCTCATCCTCCGACGAGTGGTCGCTCGTCTCACTGCGATCGCCGCCGTTCCTCTGGAGAGCCGCCTCTTCCGCCATCAGCGAATCAAAAGAAAATCTAAGCTGAGGATTGCTGAATTTGTTGAAATGCGATCAACCAGAAACGTCAACCTCTGACTTATGTCGGTACTCTCTGTGAGAGTGCGTGCGTGCGCGCGCGTGAGAGAAAGACGTTGCTGGTTAGGGTTTATAATTTGAATGTAGGTGACTTTTAACTTAGGTGGAGTGGGGAAGAGGACTAAAATCATTCTTTAATTTTGTTTTACTCTATATTCTATTTTATACTCAACTCATGCTACCTTCCTCCTCTAATGAATAATGACTCTTGGCCTTCATGTAAAAAGTCGTTATTAAAAAGACGGTGGCAGTTTTTAAGAAAAAAATTATTAAATTAAATTAAATTAAATTATAAAATCATAGTATTACATGAAATTTAAATTTAAATTCAAATTCAAAATTTATTAACCTCATTACATACCACTAAATTAACAAGTATATTTTAACTTTTCTGCATCCCCTATTAATCGGGAACCAACTATTTCAATGACTTAAAGGTAACAAAAGTTCTAAAAAAATGTGAAATAAAAAGAAAAAGGTCAAATCATATACTTAGAAGTTTAGTAAGTTGTGGTGGATCATCAATTTTTTCCTTCTCCTTGGCCCTACATTGTAGGTGGACTGAAGAGTGGAGAGTTATTATACATTTAATTTTAGAATTAGTACTTCTAAATATAATTCAAAAATTTCTCATTATAAACCATTATTTAAAATAAGAAATTTATTATTAAGTCCCCAACTTAAATTATTGTGAGAAAACAAAAATCCTTAGTTGGAAGCTCCAACCAAGTAAAGGCTAAACAAAAGAAAAGAAAGGAAAAAAAATGATTGAGCCCTAAATTGAATGCTGATCTATGTTTCAGAAATGTTTTTATTGGTAGACAATGTCCAGCTATTTGTGGAGTAGTTAGAGACTTAGAGCATCCACCATGAGAATTTCTGTAAGAGAGATTCTCGGTGACATCTCGATAATAAAATGAATTTTTTTTGGTGGGGTTACGGATTTTAAAGAGATTATGTTGTTTTTCTGTAATGGGAGACTCTCTAACTTAGGACTCGCTACTTTAATTTGTAATTATTTGATTTATTTTTAATTTATGAAAAATGTTATTAATTTAAATTTATAATATAAAATAAATAAATACGAAAATAAATTAAATATTAATTTTTTGATTAATATATTAATTTATTTAAATAAACAACATTATATTTAAAATAACATATTTTAGAAATTAAATTTTTTCATTAATCTTAATTTCAAATACAAAATACAAGATATTGATATTGATAAATACATAATTTTAATTTCAAATACAAAATTTCGGAGGAAGAAGACATTTTGGAAAAAATATGACGATATTGATAAATACGAGAGATAATATAGATGAAGAGTGGATGAATATGTATGACAAAATAAAATGAAGTGTGGTATTTATAGATGTATGTAATTTAAATAATTAATAATTAAAAAATATTATTCTACCAAAAATGAATAAAAAAAATAGAAAATTGGGTGGGCCTCAGGAGTCCCCCACCCACAGCCCCAAACTCGCCGCAAGCTCCGGAGGCGGTGGCTGACGTCTCATTCCATATCCCCGCCTCCCAAGGCCGCCTCCTGCAGTGGGAGGCTCTCTTCTCCAGGCTCCGGAGGCCGCTACCTCTGTCCATACCCGAGAGCCTCCCAAGTCCTCCGCTGTGGATGCTCTTAGGGGTTTTTGAAATTATATTGCTGATTTCTCAAAGAATAATTTACATTTTGTATGTGTAACTAATTGCAACTGTAACTTTATACTCTATTCGATTCCATTTTAATTATCACATTTTATTATAATAAAATTAATTAAATATAAAACGTGATAATTAAAATAGAAGGAAGGAAGTAATTTTTTTTCTGAATTGATAAAAAAGTAAACTCAAGGCTGCGACAAATGATTCATTTTTATTTATTTATTTAGGACAATACATTATCACTAGGAGAACATCACTTTAAATGTCAATGTATATTTTAAAAAAGAAAATATACTAAATTTTAAAGAGCAGGTGCAAATTCTGATAATCAATTATAGAATTAACCCACCCCTAATTCTGATAGTAGTGGCTCTGGCTCCTACTAATGATATCTCAGATTTTGTCATATCTGCATCAAGCCTTTAAATCTTGATACATATATAATGGGACATGTTGGATTTTGGAGTGTTGAGTGAAATATTTGTAAGTGGGGACTATAAAGACATACTAGCATCTTTCTACGATTTTTATTATTATCCTATTAAGAGGTGTATTGAGATATTTGAGTGCTAAAATTTAACATTACGCTTTAAAAATTATGATCTGTTAAAATGAGATCTGATTAGTAGTGGGTTGAGTTAAATTATGTCAAGATTGCTTTCGATTGCTCGTGCAAATTTAGGAATATCATATATGCGAAACTATTAATTGAATTCCATAATATTATATTCATTGCACTAATGGCACTAAATAATTAGCTTTAGTTCTTTGTATATAAATATAATGAGGCTTGGATTCAAATCCAAGAGCTTTTGCTCACCAATGAAAAAAGAGAAAAAGTAATTAGCTTTGAGTACTTCAAAGTTCAAACCACGATGTATAGGCATAGGGGTGAGAATCGAAATAGGATCGGATACATATTTTGAAGTTCCGAAGTCACGGTTATGATTTTTTTTTTTTATTTTGTGGTCATGGTTCCGATTTTGATATGGACTTCAAGAATTTCGAGTCCCGAAATTGAAAATTTTTAAGTCTCAATTTCGGTCCCAACTTTGAATAAAAATGTCCTAAATAGTCTCGAATAGTTCCCGAATTCTCAAACGGGACCAAAATGTCCTGAATTTATAAAATTAATTCGAGAAATAGGGAGTCCCAAAAAATTTTAAAATTCTAATTATGATCCCGGTCCCGATTCCGATCCTGAAAAATTCAGAACTCGAAATTTTGAATTTCATCAAGACTTAAGTCAGAATCGAGAGAGTACCAGGTCCCGATCCTAAATTCTCAACCCCATGAACAATGCCAATTTATGTAATAATAACAATAATACACCTTCCTCTTCAATACACCCCTACTACATTACTATCTCCTTTTACTTTTGGGTTTATTTGAATATAAGAGGCCTAAAGATTATAAAACTAATAATATGAGCCCAGCCCAGTCCAGCAATGGTCCTCTAATTGCATTGCTGTACTTATAGAAAAAAACCCAAGTTCTCATTGGATTTATTTATTTTGAAGAAACTCATGGTAAATATATTTGGTGCACTTATTAACTTACTTTTCTTCCCCAAATATATTTAGAATAATTGGTGTTTCTAATTTCTATTGTTTGATTTATCTAATTCACATCTTTTATAAAAGAAAAGGACAAGAGAAAATAAGAGAAATATAAATAAAGAGGACAATAAAGGAAGAAAAATAAACCTTTATTTGTTTTTTTTTTTTTATTCCTATCATTACTTTTCCTCCTGAAATATATTCTAGACATTATTTAATTCTATTTTCTTTGTTTTTATGGAACCATTTTATTCTTATTTCTAATAGAACTGTGCGCAACTAACTTAGCACGATAAGTAAAATTCATAATTTAAATCAAACTTAGTTGGTAGAGGTCACAATTATTACTATTAAATTCTTCTTGTTATTATAAGAAGAAAACTGTTGGGATATTTATTATGTTTTGATTTGGTTGCAAAACTTGATTTTGTGCAGCGCAAGTTTGAAAATTCAAGCCTTAAGGGCAAGTTTGAATGTCAGCTTGAAGTATGTCCTGAAGGACATGCCTGAAGTCCGCTTGAAGGAACATTCCTGAAGTCTGCCCTGAAGGACCAGCCCTGAAATCTGTCCTGAAGGTCCAGTCTTGAAGTCCAGCCTGAAGGTCCTAGACTGAAGGTCCAACCTGAAGTTTCTGTCCTAAAGTCCAGTATGACGGTCAATACTTAAGTTATGGAAAGCTGCAGATTGCAAAATTTGTCTAAAAAGACAGATACCAAATAGAAAAAAGGACGACGACTTCAACGGGAAGAATTCAACGGTTAGATATGATTCAAAATTCAAACGGCTACACACAACGGCTAATTCGGATCTATATCAACTATAAATAAAGAGCATTTCTCTCTTGAAGAACTTACGGGAAGAATCAAGAATTCCAAAAAATCAACTCATACTCAAGCTCAAAGTTTTATTCAGTGAAACACTCATTTCTCAAGTGTTTCATAGTTAGAGTTGTTATATTTTCCCCGTGTATTCTAAGTCAAATTATTTCCATATCTAGAGCTTAGATTTCGAACAAGTTACCATAGATTTCATATTCACTGTAAAAGCTTGTTCGATAAAAAGAGCACTTAGCTTTCAAACTGAAAGTTT
>JAPKLX010000007.1:2311544-2385754 GCA_026898415.1 Leonotis leonurus
TCACTGTAAAAGCTTGTTCGATAAAAAGAGCACTTAGCTTTCAAACTAAAAGTTTGATATTGATTGATTTTTTATAAAAATGAGTTTACCACCAAATTTCGCATTTCAATTTTTTTATTTACTTGTTTCGGGACCAACAAAAACTAAATTAAAGTAATGCCAATTATTATTATAACTATTAGAGGATGATTGATATATAAGAATGATATTTAGTGGGAATGAAATGAATTTTGTAATGGAATGAAGATGGGAAATGAATGAACTAATTCATTCCATTCCCACGGTTGATATTACGAATGAATGAAAAAAATAATTTTATACTTAAATTGCACTATTATAATAACTAGATCAAATTTGTCTAAATTCTAAAAATTAAATTTGAATTCGGTTTAATAAATAAAAATCGAGATCAAGTCAGTTCATTTGTTATTCGATTTAATGGTGAATTTGAACTCGAACTCGACTCGAGTTCGTCAAATATTCGAGTTGTGCTCATTAAGAAAGCTTGTTTATTAAAATTATTCGTTATAATATATATTTTATATTAATTTGACAAGCTCGTAAAATAGTTCGAATATAAGTTCCCGAACTATTCGAAGTTTGGCAAATTAAAATTATAATCGAACATATTCGTGAACTATTTGAATCGTTAGTCATGAAAAATAATTTTTATTACTACCATTATTCGCTAATTGTGCAAAAAGTTACTTAAAATTATATTGGTCGATTTTCTTCATTTAACCCAATAGCTAAGATCGGCCCGTTTAGCCCGACTCGACATAGCCCGCATGAAATTTTCAAAAAAATGTTTGATAAGTTATTTCTAGAAAACAAATAACAAT
The DNA here is from genome assembly GCA_026898415.1 of Leonotis leonurus. Lineage (NCBI taxonomy): Eukaryota > Viridiplantae > Streptophyta > Magnoliopsida > Lamiales > Lamiaceae > Leonotis > Leonotis leonurus. Next base: position 2,312,387 of record JAPKLX010000007.1, read on the forward strand.
TATTTTTTCAAAAATTAAAATAAATTTCATTCCCGATAATTGGGAATAACTAATATCAATGGTAGTGGAAGGAATGATTAATCCTATGCTCATAGAGATTACTGATTACTGCAGGAATGATCATTACTGATTACTCCCTCCGTCCACGAAAGTGTTTAACAAATTTCCTTTTTGGGCCGTTGTTTAACACTAAAACTTTCTATTTATATAACTATTCTATACACACAAGCAAATTAAAAATTATAAATCATGTGAGACCCAAATTCCATTAACTCTACATCTCCACACACTACACTCTTTTCACACTCAACTCATTATACTCCTTACATACTCTACATAAAGTTAACTTGTTTTATTAAAATTCGTGTTATATCAAAGTATTAAGAATGAAAATAGGAATCACCGTTCCATTATCGGATGATTCCAGCATACAAACGTCCCCTTACTATTGCTATTATTATTAAAATCACATGTGAAATTGGGAAAAGCGGAAAGTAGTTAAATGACAAATTTTGGTTGGTAAAGAATGTGTTACTTTGTCCTAAGTTGTTGACTTATATAGTCTCGTGAATTTGTTGAGCTTATAAATTATAGCCTCCCACTTTTTCAACGTATAAGATTTTTCATTTTGACTAACCTTTGAACTTTTAGTAAGTCTTTTTCATGTGAACTTACGATTATTGACTAGGCACACATGATATATATATATACACTAAAATAAAGGGCAATTTTGCGCACGAAAAAAAAAATATTTTCAGTTATAACATAATATTTGCAATTATATATAACACACACATTATCAAGTTTTCCATTTAGAACGTTCTAATTATTGAAAATTGTCTCCAAAATACAAATTAAATTTAACTCGATTTATTTTGGAGGTGATTTGAAATTTTAATTAAAGACCATTCAAATAACAAAATTACAACTACCCTAGCTAACATTTAGACTAATAAAAGTATATATTTAAGATGTCGAAAATTTATGTCACGTCAAATAAAAATGAGTCTCATCGATCACAATTTCAAGATCATATAATATTTCAAAGAGTTGTTAGTTTGAGTAATTGCAAATTAACAAAAATCGCCCCTTTATATATCAAGGTAAATTTAGGTACACACTTTGATTTATTTTTGCAATTTTCTCTAAAATAAAAAATATTTTGCATGTATATATGCTAATTAATTACAAAAAAGAAGACTCTCCGTTTTAGACTAGCATATTAGCATATATGGTTTACGCTTTGCCCTTTGAAATACTAACTAATCACAAGAAATATTAATATTGAGCACACATATATATATTTTTTTATTGCGCTTACTCCCTCCTGTTTATAAATTCTTTTTTGTACGTAAAATAAGTAGTGTAAAAGATTGATTGAAAATGTGATGGGAGTTACACATTTTAACTAGAATTACTTTTTGTCATTTTTAAAACAAATTAATATTAATGGGACAACTCAAAAAAACGAATTTTTTTAATTTAACTGAATGGAAGAAGTAACTTTTGTACCGGTGGTCTGTACTAAGTAGATTAGTATATAGTTTGTTAGCTTAAGAAGTTGTAAAGAAACGATAAAATCCTTTTAAAAATTTCGAAGATGCAACTATTTATGTATATTGTATAGTATACTATTTAATTAAATGTTTATACTAGGAAACTCAACGTCATGAATGACTTACATATTCATATAAAATATATTTTCTTTAACATATACACAAAGTTTTTGAGTTTTTCCTTTAAATATTGTAGGCGCGTGAAGATTTGATTACTGATTAGTTTACCTAAAACAGATCCCTTTAAATTCTGAATTCATAGTTTGCATGTAATTAATTAATAATTAATAATATATAACAATATAATTCTTTAGAAATCTTTCATATCCACCTTTTCTGATTCTTATGTCGTTGACTCTTTGCTTGTAACACACTCTTCAACATAATGATATCTCAAAATTAATTTATCATATAATAAAGATATATCATATAGCATAAACTCTAAAGCAACAATTAAATAATATAATATCGAATTAAATTAAGTGCTAAGTTCGTCTATTAATATACATGCGATCTCCGTTTTCTGAAAAAAAATCCCAACAGTGTAATTTTTTCTTCTTATATTCACATTTTTATGGCTTAAAAGTTATATCTTTAAAAACAATTAGTACACGTATATAAGTGGGTAAATTACTAGTAAGTAATAAATATTGATGAGTAGATGAAGTGGACTTAGATTTGTCACAAGGTATGCATAATTATGTCACCAGTCAATACTCACTCAATCACGGGTTATATTATTAATTCTAATTCTATTGATTTATAAATTAACATTTGACAATATTCAACTTATATTTAGCGGATTATCCGAGTGTGCAATATCTGGTGAGGAAGTTAATCACACTATTTGACTAATCAAGAATTATTTAGAATAATAATAATATAGGCCAACAATTCAAAGGCATACCAAACACATATATATTGCTCAAGTCACGATCTTAAGTCTCCACCGCCACTAGTTAGGTCCAAATAACTATAGGGGTCTGGAATTTTAGTTCATTTTAGGAGGGAAAAAAGTAACAATATTGTGTTAGTTAAAGTGATAAGATTTTGCCAACTAATTGCTTTTAATATTTGGATTAATGATTGGAAAACAAAGGAGGTGTGATGTGAACTTGTATATTAATATAATTTACTTGTGCTCAAAAGATGTAAGACATGACGCAACCCTTACTAATTAAATGATTATATATAGTTCATCGCTATTCATGCAAATTACTTGTACTAATTGAAAGAATATTGAACAACCGATTGGTTCCACATAAATCTATATAATTCCTCATCATGATTAATTAATGCATAAACAAATTCATTACGTTTGTTAATTAGCTACCGATGTCAAAATGAATTTCGCTTCTTCTCTCAATTCTTAATTTCAATTTATTCTTTTTTCACAATTCATAGCGTTACTATATTGGATTTTCAAAACCGATTGGAGTAGTAGTTATTGATATAAGTAATAATTAAATTCTAATTAATTTTATGGTTCTTGTACTAAAATATCATTTTAATTATCTTTTACAATTCAAGAAATTAAAGGTTGAATAATCGTATTCATGCACATTATTCAATTGTATGCAAATATGAATGGTCGATATGATTAACAAATAGTCATATTAATTATTCATACTTTATACTTCATATGCGCGATTTACACACATGTCGTAAAATTAAAAGAAATAAAATTTTAAGTTGAAAAGTATTGATAATAATTTACATTCAAAATGCTGAAATTTATAAAATATTGTTATTTTAGTTACTTTACATTCTTATTTTAACTAGTTTTATAATTATTAACATTATCATATCTAATTATCTATATAAATAAATAAGTTTTGTAACACTTAATATAATCCAAAAGCACTTTTAGTCCACGACTTTTAATCAATTAGCGAGTGGAACTACCAGATCACTTGGACAGATTTGCTTCACACTTCTACACACCAAATTAAATAAATTATAATATAATTAGATGGCTAATTTAATCACCATCAACTATCATGTAAACACTAAAATATATGATGATTAGATTAAATTCTTGTATATTAACACTTGGACTCCTTTTAATATTAAGTAACATATTTGACGGAAGAGAATAAATTAAAGAAAATAATCAATACATATTTGATAAACATGTTCTCAACTTTCATGTTCATGCGTGCACGTACATACGTGTAAGAGATACTACTTCCTTAGATGAAACCTTAACCTGCAAAACTATTCAACTATAGGCAACCAAACCAAAATTAATTCATTAGTAAGAAGCTGGAAAGAGTACACACACTATATATATATATATTCAATTTTTTATTTTCTGTATAATATCAATATTTTCAGAACAAAAACAACCTTTCGGAATAACACAAAGTTACATGTTGCAGGTATATATATATTGTAGATATAGTACTAGACACCCCTTTAGGATCGGAGTTGCATTAAAAACAATGAAATTAAAACAACAAAAGTCATCACATATTATCAATATGCATTAGATGATCTATTCTAGGAAAAAACAAATTTCTTTGAATATTCTGTAATTTTCTTGAAATAGAGGGACGAAAACATCGATACTCCCATCGCCCGTGAATGATGGGAGAAGGAATATCATACCTTCTGTGGGTGCAAAAGAGGGAGAGAAAACGTAGGGACTTCCACTTCCAAAATCAAGATCATAAAATGGGAACCTTAGCCAACTATGAACCTCCAAATTCGGCCACAAAATCGATTCTTCTATGTCTGCATCGGGGACGAGATCTTCCTCCTTCACCTTGTGATTTGCGAAGTCGATGAACGATTTGAAGTAGTCGTCGTTCACGTTAACGACCGCCTCGTGTAAGAGCTTAGCCGCGTAGGACAAAGGCTCGCGCAAAAGGTCCTCCACTTTAGCTTTTGGAAATGCCCACAATACTAGATTCCCGAAGTACTCGTTCGGAACCCTAGGGTTTAGCCGAGCCCGGCCATCTACGGAGATCCGTAGTTGGCTGGTCTCGGAGCCGTTTAAGCCGCGAGCCTTTGTTACGGCTCTCCATAGATGAGCCAAAAGGCTCTCAAAAGTGCTCAGTGGCTTCTTCGATGCGTTCATCAACGAAGAAGCCCTAGCCTTGAGACTCGAGAGAAACTCCGAGGTGAAATGAACTTTGTGTGCCACGATGTCCTCCACGCCATGATTGATCAAAGGGTACACTTTTTTGAAGTTTTTAGTGATGTATTCCACCCCTTTATGTTGAAAGTCGAATCTTGGAGGGTTTCGAGGGGAGAATATGGTACGATCATTGAATGGTAGTGGGCTAATCTCAATCCCCCGCGAAGCTAGGCCCCAAGCAACTAGGAAGTTGCTTGTGGCATTACCATCCGCCACGAGGTGGTGGGCCGTGAACCCTACGACCATCGAGCCACATGAGAATCTCGTCACTTGAACTTGAACGAGCTCGACCACGCCCTCCAAGCTAGGGTGCATGCTTAGCAAAGACGCGGAAGGACTAAAAGTAACGGATTGATCTAGGTTACGATCAACGGATGCCTCCACGAACCTAACACCCTCGTCATTCAGAAGAATGATAGGTTCTCCATTGCTATCCTTGCCGAGCCTCCCGGCCCATCCACGGTACACGGATAACGCCCTCCTTAGGCCTTGCTCGATCGTTGCATTGGGAGGGGTTGGAGGACGATATGCGTAAACAACGGCTACATGTTGATCGTAGGTAACCTTATCAAAGACGGATAACGGGATGTAATCCGTCTTTGGTGGAGGGTTGCCTTCGTACAAAGGCTTAATAAGCTTTGAACTTCCTATTTTCATTTTCATGGCTGATGTAGGAAATTATTAGCTAGGCAGTGAGAACTAATTTAATTTGGTTTGAGTTTCGTGGAAGCCATATCACAGGGGTTTATATACTAGAACAATTATACTATAGTATGCATTATATAATAGGGAATTAAACAATACTTTGTAACTAATAAATACCAATTCAAACTATTGTTTGCCTAATTGCAATTTATAATATGCATAGAATAGTGGAGGTGTGTCTCCTTTTTAAAAATCATTCTATTAATGAAGACATGAGCCAATTATCTTGCAAAAGTCATCGCATGTCTTGGTTCTTTTTTAGGAGCTGTTTCTTCAAAGTTGGTAGAAACTTTGGAATATTAAAATAATTAATGGCTTGACTTGTGAGTAAATAATTAATGTACATATCTTATTGTGGGAATGAAGGCCAGAATTCAAGCTTTAGTTGAGACGCGACAACTAGATTAGGTGAAGAAGATGTTTGATTAACAAAGCAATATATATAATTTATCAGAGAGGGAATAAAGCCTAATTTAATAGTGAAGATATTTTAATTTATCTTTTTTTAGTGGATGAAAATTAATAGCCACTTTAACTCAAGATGAGTGATCATATAATTTTCCTTTTGTGGCAATCATTATCATAGGCATGCATGAGAAGATGAATTAATTATAATATATTAGTAAAGAATTGATAAAGGATAAGGCAGTGTAGCTATTGAGTAACGAACTGAAATGGACCTGGAGAGGCGGCATCTAGGGAATACACCTTCGGATTATCCGACTTTAATTTCTTAAAATCATAATTACTTTAATCAATCAATTTTAGATAAATTAATCAATTTTTTTCCCATATAAACCTAATCACATATATAAAATCCTATATATATCAATATTATTATTTAATTGATATTAAACTGTTAGTAAATCCTATTGAAAATTGATGGTTGATAAACTTTAAACGAAACTAGTATATGACATATATAAAGCATGTCACGTGTCTTGGGATATTTTATAATGTTTTGATTTGGTTCCAAAACTTGATTTTGTATAGCGCAAGTCTGAAGGATCAGGCCTGAAAATTCAAGTCTTGCCTGAAAAACTAAATCTGAAGGTCAGCTTGAAGTCTGTCCTAAAGGTCCTGCCCTGAAGTCAGCCTAAAGGACCAGCCCTGAAGTATGTCCTGAAGGTCCAGTCATGAAGTCCAGCCTGAAGCTTATGTCCTGAAGTCCAGTTTGAAGGTCTAGCCTGAAGCTTTTGTCCTGAAGTCAAACCTGAAAGTTAGTCTGAATGTCCAAACCTAAAGGTCAATACTTTTCTTATGGAAAACTGCAGATTGCAAAATTTGTCTAAAAGGACAGATACCAAAAATAGAAAAAAGGACTATGACTTCAACGGGAAGAATTCAACGGTTAGATATGATTCAAAATTCAAACGGCTAGTTCGGATCTACATCAACTATAAATAAAGAGCAGTTATCACTTGAAGAACTTACGAGAAGAATCAAGAATTCCAAGAAATCAACTCATCCTCAAACTCAAAGTTATTCAGTGAAACACTCATTTCTGAAGTGTTTCATAGTTAGAGTTGTTATATTTTTCCCGTGTATTTTAAGCCAAATTATTTGCATATCTAGAGTTTAGAAATCGAACAAGTTACCATAGATTTCATATTCATTGTAAAAGCTTGTTATATAGGAAGAGCACTTAGCTCTCAAACTGAAAGTTTGATTTTGATTGATTTTTTATAAAAACGAGTTTACCACCAAATTCCGTATTTCAAATTTTTATTTACTCGTTTTGGGACCAACAATGTGAGGTCACTCTTGAGTAGTGGTGTTCATGGTATAGTTAAAATCGTAAACCAAACCAAATCAAACTGTATTTATGAGGTTTGGTTCGGTTTGTGGTTTAAAATATATGATTTGATTTAATTTTTTATGAAATTATGGTTGTTTTAGTTTGGTTTTTTTTAAATAAAAACCAAATCAAACGGCAAATCGCAAAACCGTAATATAATTATAATAACTTAAATATAATATAAATTATATATGTATATTGTATATTATTATCATAATAATTGAATTAATATTTTATTTTATATAATTTTTAAAATAAAAACTATTTATTTATTTTATTTTGTAAGAGATAAATTATTAAATTGTAATGATTGATTATCTAACAAATCAATATATATATATTTTTAATTTCTTCTTCTTTACTTACTCTTTATAACTATATATCTCAAATTTCCAATTAGTAAAAAAAAAATTAAATTTTTAAATATTTTATTTTATTTATTAATTAAATATATGTATTATATTAGTGTTGAATATGTCCATTTATGAAGAGGGTAGCAAAACTATCACAATTTGGCATTGATTTTCTCAAAATTTTGTCAAGAATACCATAAAATTCAATAAAAGTGCAAGCTTTATCTATAAAATCTCTATTCAAATAGCTTATTTTTAATAAGTTCAATAAACATTAAGCTTAAATATTACTCCATCTTTCCCTTTTTGAGATGCATTCTCATTATGTGCATTAGCTAAAATGGAACATAAAATGCATTTTAAAAAGTTAATTAGTCATTTAGCGTGAAAAATGAAAAAAAAATCAAATGGTAAAAGTGAAAAGAAGGAAAATTTTAAAGTTTGAGTTTTATTAATACATCATTTATCGAAATAAGTTATAACAAGCGAGCAAACATAGAATATCATTAAAGTGAGAGAATCGATCAAAGAAAAAGTCAGATACTATTATATTACTCCTTAAAATGTTCAGATTCAAAGTTTGGGAGAATTTCAGCTGAAAATTTAAGAATATAATGGTACTTGGACAAAATATAGTAACAAGAATTCAAGATTAGATTAAAAATTAAGGTGAAGATAAAATATATGTAAGATATGATGAATCAATGATCGATAGTTTGTCAAAATATAAGACACATGCATGTAATGAAATAATAAAAGATAGAGGACGATTTTCAATGAAATAATTTTTTATGGAGATCAATTAATCTTAATGAAATATAAGTACATATTTAAATAGCATTTGAGTTGAAGCTGGTGAGTTTCAGTTAATGGGATCCCACGAAGGGTATATGGCGGTGAACATTCTTTAGGAATCAAATAACACAACTGTTTATTAATTGGACCATGTTCGTCGGTTTATAACATTAGGTTATAATATATTTTTAAATAATAAATTGATCTAGGTACTCTTAATGTACATTGGTTAAGTTTTGACTTATTTGTTTTCATTTATTAACGTTCTTATCACAAGTTTTTGCAAAGTCTACTCAACATTATTCAAATTCATTGTCAAATTTGGAAAACTATAGTTATTTGGGGATGAGATTCACTATCCCTTTTTTTGTCGCACATTATGTTCCACAATTATATTTATTATTTTAATTGAACATTTAAATTTTATAAAATTATATAATTAATCCATTTGATGCATGAACTCTAGTAATAAATATTCCTATAAAATTAAATGTTTGAGAAATATTTAAAATGATTTTGATTAAGATTCCAAAATCTCGTCTGAAAAGATGTATTATGACCAAAATTGAAATCTTGTCTCTACAGTCTTGTTTTGGAACTTACTTGTTAAGAAGTTCAATTTACAGGTACAAACCTAAAGGATTCAAGACTGAAGATCAAGACAAGCTACTGAAATTCTTTAAAACTCAGTTTATGAGTTAAAACTGAAGGACCATGCCACTAAAAATATGGCCTGAAGTCTTGACGTTAAAGTTGAAGCAAAGAAAGCTAGTCCATTGAAGTCAAGATCTGAAGTTATCCACTGGAGTTTTGCCTAGCCATTGAGTCACCTGATACACGATAGGCTTTACCTCTTATGAAAAAGATCTCAGTAGGTGAAACTCAATCTTGTTGCAGACACTAAAAATGACAAAAAGGACAACAACTTCAACGGGAAGAATTCAAATGAAGTTTTCTCTCACAATGGATATATTTTGAGAGAGCTCTATATATACACTTCAAACGCTTCAACTACCGGTTACCCAAGCATTCAAACTCTCTATCGCTATCTCACTCTCAAACTTCCATAGCTCTCAAGCTTTTAAAGTTGAAGAACACTCCAAGCTTTCAGTCTATACTCACTGTGTACTGTTCTTAGTAGCAATATTTAGAATTTGTAACCGAAGAAATAGCTCTAGCATAGATTAAGTTTATAGCTAGAAGCGATCAGACACTATTGTCCATCTAACCTCCAAGGTTGATCACTGTAAGACAAATCTCCAATTATTTGGAAACCCTTGAGTCACATCGAACACACGTGGACGTATGCGTTTTTATCTCCGAACCACGCAAACCATATCTTGTGTCTTCGCTATTTACATTTATTATTCTATTCTCTAACAATCTAGTGCATAAACTGAATACTGATTAAAAGAAAAGTGAACTTAAAGCATTAAGTTTTCTGATAAACGGGGAAGCTTTTAAACCACCACTTCCGCACGTACACTTAAGATATTAGTCCATCAGTCCAACACTCAATATAGACTGAATGATTGCTATCTAAAGTAATCTACTCTAGCTACCTCCCTTCAGATTCAAGAGCTCATAGAAAAACTTTTAATTTAAAAATACACTCAATATTCTTGTTTATGGACCAACATTAAAATATATAAAATTAAAATTTAATTGAGGACATGAAATATATATGAGACACATATCTTGATTAAATGTACTTCTTTCTAGCGTTGTTTCAAGCTAATTTAAAATATAATCAAATGAAACGATTAATGATGGGAAGAATTCAATAGCCCTGTTTTGTATGCACTATTGATTTAAAATCGAAAAAAAAATGAAAGACTCTAATCGACTAAAAAATAAACAGTTTCCCAGAAGACGTAGATAATTTAATGGAAAAAACGAAATACTCGTACTAGTAATAAGCTAATAATGATCAAAATCAAAAAGGGATTAAGATAGTAGTTAATCAACTTATAAACGAAAATTACATTTTAGCAGAAGCTGAATAAAATTAGATAACCCTAATTAAATACAAATAGTGTACTGATCGTCTCAGCCTCTTAGAGACTTACAAGACCAAACTGGTATTTAGGAGTATTGTCAGGGTTAAAGAGCCCAAAATGCTGCTCAGTCTCACTTCCACCCTTCTCATTCTCATCGTACATCGCAAACAAGTACGTCTCCAACACTTTCCCAACCCTCTTCGGAGTTCCATTGCCCACGTGGCTTATCAAATTCTGGTAATAAGTCTCCGCACTCGCCACCGTCTCCGCCGCAGTGGCACCGCCGCCGGAGGGCCATCCACTCTCGGACACAACAACTTCAACGCCGACTGCTCCGGCCTTCTCTAGCGCGTAATACACGCCATCGACCATCGCGTCGAAGAGGTTCCTATATTCCAAACCATTGTCAACAAAGGCAACCGCAGTGGAGGTGAACAAGGCATAATCAAGCTTGATGTTGACGGTATCTCCAATGTAAGCAAAGTAAGGGTATATATTTGTAAGGAGTGGAGAGGCAGTCTTTGCTAGAAAATCCACGATGGGGAGCATGAAATCCTCGTTCTTGAAGGACGAAGCCGAAGGGGGATAGGTGTCCTTCAAAACGGCAGAATACGTGGCAGTCGAGACCTTGATCTGGTCTTGCAGATTGAAGGTGGTGAGGGCTTTGTAGATGCTCTGCATGGCAGGAAGAACTAGAGGGGCAAAACGGGAAGTATCAAGATTGTCAGGGTCTACTTCGTTGCCGACGGCAATGTATCGTATCTTGGTTTGAGGAAAGAATTGGACAACGTTTGTTTGGACCCAAGGAGTTGCGTCTGAAACGATGGACTCAAGGTCGACGTTGGGTACGTCGAGGACAAGCTCGATGTCCGAACCTCCAAGGGCGGTAAGGGTGGCTTGGTTGGGATCATAGATTCGCATTTTGGTTATCCCGTTGCGTTTGTAGAGTACCACGACGTCTGCTTCCGGCGGTAAATTACCGCCCACTCGACCGTTGCACACCCCCACGTGACCTACATATACAATAAAAACATTACTTTCGAGGACGAGTTTTTATGAGAATTAGTATAAAGTAGTTATATGTATATACTATAAAATAGAATACGCCTCGTCTAGATTAGAACAGGGTGAGTATTAATTTTTCTTTTCTTCAAAATAAAATTTAAAAAATAATTAAGAAAACCCCCAGCATGCATGAAAATTTACCTGGTAGTTGGCACATGACCCTAGAGGCAGCTCCGAAGATGAAGAAGATGAACAGAAAGAAAGACATTCGATTCATTATTCTTAAAATTGCAGTAAGAGATGTTGAATTATAATATAGTAAATGAGTTGAGTGAGTGCGTTGAAAATTGGTGAATGGAGAGAGTATTTATAGTGTTAGGACTCGCGACGTAGAAGCCGCTTTAGGTTATGGTTTTAATTTTGACGTAGATGCATGATTGTCTTCATTTATGGTAAAATTATACTCCGTATTTTCATATATATTTGCATGAGTAAAACTATTCAATTTGATAAGTAATAAGTAAAAAATAAAAAATATCTATTAAAAAATAAAAGATAAATTTTATCCAAAATTACATGATTACAAGATGAATTTCCTCATGTGCTCATGTAATTCAATATGTTTAGTGAATGAAATACATGAGCACATGATGAAATTCATCATGTAATTATGTAATTTGGGTAAAATTTATCTTTTATTTTTGAGTGAGTATTTTTTATCTTTTATTTATGAAATTGGGTATTTTAAATTTTACCCCTATTTTCATTGGGAGTTATATTTATAACAAATTATAAATTATTGTTGATTTGGTAAATATTATTTTACAAAATTTTGTTGCATGCTGCATTTTCTTTTAACCGTGTTAGGCATGATTTAATTTTCAGACTTGATTTATGTGGTCGATTTCTTGTCAAATATGATTGTGTGTACATTATCTTGCGTATATTCACCTTTGTGTATTTTGGCTATATATATGAGAAAAATGGAGCCGCAATTGTGGTGGATATTTCATATTTATATATCCTTTGTTATATGGTTCCAGCTCATCGATATCTAAGAAAAAACATTGTTAATATAAATATAATATTGCCTTCTTCTCTAGGGTAAAGTATTCCTTAATTATCTCCTTCTATCTTTGTTAAAAACTATATTATATTTTCACAGATGTAATTAAAATTTTAGCTGGGCTGGGATAAGAAAATACAGGCCCAAACAATCGAACCTATTGTTAGAGCCGGCAAAAGTGGCAAGCCCCCTGCCCGACGGGCTTTTAATAATATTTAGGTACCTTTAAGCCGGCTCGAATATTTTCGGACTTTAAAATGTGAGGCCTAACTCAAAAATGTGAGGCCCAACTCAAATCCTAACGGACGGATTTTTCTTTGGCAGGCCCGGAATTCATAATAAAAAAGAAAAAGAAAATTCATTGACAATTTTGTTATTAACAATATAAAATAAAACTATGCAATTAACAAATTAGCCCAAAGCCATCAAACTCAAGATTAATATTGGACAGGCCTTTTAAGCCGTTTTTCATTGCCTCTTCTCCCAAACCCACCCAAACTCTACCTATTGTGTTGCAAAAAAAGATTATTAACTCGGTACTCATAATATATTTATTATTTATTTAAATAAGATATGAAACAACTTGCATAACACACAACTTTCCTTGGTTCAAGAGAATTATTAGATTTAAAAAAGAGTATACACAATAATTAGTGAAGCATTAGTGTCTAGAGTATAAAACAAGAAACCAACATGGGCCTGTATAAAAGAGATGTATTATACTATCACTGTATATCGGTTTTGTACAACAATGTTAGAGTATATTCTGTCCTAGGAAGTGATAAGAAATGCAACCGTGCATCAAAACTGCATTGTACAACCTACAGTCTACAAGATTATCCAACGTACAATAAGAAAATAAAATTATTAAAAAATATTTAAGGTAAATGGTAAGTACATCATAAGAATGGCAAAGAAACACCAAAGAATGTCCTGTGCAATAAGAGGCATATAACCATGGTTAACAACTGATTGAAAGGCTCGTGGCGCTGTGAGTTACTGTTGTCAAATTGTCCCGCGTTCACAAACTCAGTCGTGCCAGTGTTGCTCGTAGAGACATTCACGGACGTAGAGCCTACAGAGTATCATGGCGTTGGTTAGGAGAAAATAAATCATTTCTTTTTATTTACTCCCCAAACTTGAGTAGTTAATAACCATATCATTACAGAGGGAAAACAATAATATAATACAATTTGAATAAGGATTTGTGTAATATTATAGTTTTTTTATGAGTGGCAGCCAAACTTACAGTCGTAGTTCGCCCATCCGATTCTCTGACCACCTAAATCGTACACCACGATTTTATCTTTCAAGACAAGGTCTGCACAAGTGATCCAAAAAAATTCTGTATAAGTTGAAATAGTCTCACTCTCACAAAGTTCACTAGTCATGGCAACACTAGAAATGAGAGAAGGGAAAATATGCCACCCAACTATGTTTTTTTTGTGGACTTCCATAAATGAAATTCTTTTATGATATAATTTGCTACTATTTTTTTTTTCTGTGCTTGTAATCTGAATTTAAACAGCAATTGCTCAACGTTAAGAGTTATTTTTATCATTTCACAAACGAAAGTTGGTTCCTACTTCCTACCTAATCTAATTTACATGTCATGTAACCAAATTAAAAGGGGGAAATGATGAACGAGTTCAAAGCGTGGATTTAGCTAAATTACATGCATCTTTTGCATTCAGCATGTATACATCACTTGAAAAAGTAATTAACATTTGCTTATTTAAATACATAAATAGAACACAATAGTGAAAGCATTGTTTGGCCGAAAATAAAAAATGCAGGCTGTGTAAAGTACAATATTATTATTTTTACGTTATTTAGATTGTAACTTGTAACAAACATCAGTTAGTGAAGCCCAGGAACAATCATCTTCCTCTTATATAATCTTGAATTTTAAGTTTGTCGAATTAATTTCATGGAGAGTTCTGAAGAAAATTCGATTAAAGTTGAAGTAGTATGCTCTAGTATGCTTCATACCTCCTAAAATTGTTATTCCTTTGCTCTGAATTTTTTGAAAGCCAATGCACCATACAGCAGCACCACCCTACATAAGAACATCGATGATGGTAAGCTAACCATGACATTTGATACAGCATGCTAAAATTATTTGAGATACTAAATTAAGACATATCAAGTTTATTTTCCTTCAGCAGTTTCCATAGCTTAGACTCACAATAGAGTTCTGCTGTAAAAGGTAATCCTCAGGCCTCAGTACCATTGAAACACCGCCAGCAAAGTTTAAACTAACTTGAGGGAAGATCTCAGAGACGCTGTAGAGAGAATACTTGGGAAAAGTGAGGCATGGTATGATGAAATATATCGAAGATACAAGAATAGGTAGAGTGCATCGGAGGATAAATACCTGTAGGTGGTTAAATAGCATTGGTTCCCCTTGCTAACGAGAGGACGCACAGATTGTGAAACAGTTTGCAGAATCTGCAGAGACCAGTTCCAGGCTTGAGTTACGTTTTATAAAATTATAGTAGAACTGAAAATTTTGATGTTTCGTTATATGCATGGATAGCCATTCAGAAATAATTAAGAAACATTATTTTTTTTAATATCATAATACTTACTGCATTGACAAAAGGATCATAAGCCTCTTCTGAAAGGTATGCCAATGTTGTTCCTGAATCAATTATAGTTCCTCCGTTGTTTGTTGTTGCAAATACTGATGAATCAATAGGTAATGTCTGTCCATTTACTGAGATGCTTAGTAGATTTACGTTGTAATGCGGCCTACAAATTAGGAAGCAGGACAAATAAATTGGACTGCAGTATGAGGCTCATAGAGAGAACAAGTTTCGGTGGTTTGAGTATCTAGTATGCATGAAACTGAAGAACTTTGAAATCTGCATGAGCGCATGATGAACGAAGAAACACCCTTAATATGCATCCATAAGTACATTGGAAAATTATTCTGCAACAATCAAAACTGTTCATAGACTATCCAATGAGTGTATCTGGACTTGATTGGCTTCAGAACTGAGACACTGCTGCCACTACACCCTCAAATTCTATCTATAGAATTTTAAAGCTCAACAGAAGATCAAACCAGACTTATTTGAATCATATACTTCAACCTTTATTACTTTTCTTATAGCAATGGCAGGCATAAATCAACAGATAACTTCCTATGTAAGGACATAACAGAATATGCACCGTCCATGTATATACAGTAAATTGGCTTCCTTCACAGAACTTCAATAAGTAATGATAGCAGATAGCTGGCTGATTTACAGTGGAAGTTTATCAGTTTAAGCAATAGAAATATACTTTTAACCCTGTTGCTAATCAAGTCAAGGTAAAAGAAACTATGTCCAAAATAGAATAAAAATAGCATTTTTCCTCTTAAAACATAAATGTCCCAAATGTTCAAATTTAGCCAATCAGACAAAAAAATTGAGTTGCTTGACCATCCATTCTAAGGTAATACTTCAGTCTACAGCACCTAATATACGAAGCTTAGCATTTGGGTGATGTAATCACATTCAAACCCCTACTTGAATGCCTAACTGAAACTCAAACTACACAGAGATTGACATGGGAAAAAAGAGGATACATACTGTGATGGGACGAGCTGTGTGTAGACCATATTTGGCTGCACAATCTGGCCAAGCACCAAAATACCACCACCACCATTTCCTCCATTCAAGCAATGGGAAAACACATTGGGTGTAATACCCTGTGAAGAAAGTTGTGAAATGACAGACAAGCCCTGCTGGCCAAAACCAAATATACCATCAACTGCCCTATCTGGCTTGGTAAGATCTCCAGTCTGTGATGTGCTACAGCTGTGGTGTAAACAGAGGAAGCACGCCTCTAACATCAATCAAAGAAGAAAACGACAATAATCCTTAGCAGATCAATCAGAACTCACCCAAAAACAACAGATGCTGAAGCATTGGTAGTCACAGAATTCCCAATAACAGTGTCTAGATACATGTAGTCTGACAAGTAATATCCTGATGTGCCACTACCATCCCCATATTGGAAGGTGTATCCGCATTGATTCTGACTTGCACAAAGAGAGTCGGAGGACTGCTCTCCGAGCACACACCTTTGGTCTGAACATGATATGGCTCTCGCAGTTGATGAGCTAGTTGGATCGAAAAACTCAAGCTGTATCTGTTAATTCACATAATCAGAAGTCAGGACTATCTAATGTCAAGACAATATGAAAGATGCAAAGAAGTATATATAAACGCAACACACTAGATTATACCTGAAGGCCACTGGAAGGGGGGCAACCAGAACAAGGAGTGCAACTGATCCAGAGCACATCACTTCCAGTATCTATCTGTACATAGAATTCTTTTGGAGGATTTCCCAATTTAACTCTTGTGAAATATAGCCTAGAAAACAAAAATGCTACCAAAATCATAATTCATACATCAATAATTGCTATAAGGACTACAAAATCAAGAATTTCATGAATCTGTCGCAATCAATAAATTGGTATAAAGAGTAACTACATAACTATCAAACAACTCATACAAATCAATCAAGAAACTATCACGCTTCAAAGATATCAGAACCGCAAAACAAAATAGCTATGTGCCAAAAAAATCGATCCTCAACTTTCCCACACAAATCCGATTAAAATACTCAAATAAAGACACACATATATATGCACATTAAACAGTAATATAGAGAACATAGATATATACCCTACACGATAAGGATCATAGGTTCCTTCAACTGGGAAATCAACGACGCCGGAGAGGCGTTGCTGCAATAATCTGCCGTGTCTGGCGCGGTCAATGTCTCTGAGTTGACTCAGCTCGAATCCCTCATGATTCGCCCTCTCAAGAGTCAAAGTGACGCCACCGACTAGCGCCGCCGACAGCAGCAGAAACGCCGCGGCGGCCGCAATCGGAATATTCACCGGGGGCATTTTAAATAATATACAAAGAGAGTTTTGGTTTCGTTCCCTTTCAGTCTACGCAACACAACGGCTGTATGTTACAAGAATGCTTTCATGCTATACAACATGTGGTTTATGTGAGAGAGAAAGAGAGAGAGAGAGAGAGATGGTACGCGAGAGACAACAGCCGATAACTGAAGTTTGAAAGAGTTGGATTACGTTGGATTTAAACGTCGCCAAAATGATGTTGTGCTTTCACCGCTTGTACATCATTCATAAAGGGTTGTACTTTTTCGTTTTATTGTGTTTGGGATTCTCCCTTGTTAATAATATAGTTTTTTATATTTGACTATTTTGAGCAGTACTTTATTATTTAATTGAGACTATTCAACTATTTTCATTTTCCATTTCTTTTAATAATTCCTGTCTTGTTGGAATTTAATTAACTAGGAGGATTCATCATCATGTGCTAGCATTTTTTGCGATAGAATAGTGCATTGAAAATTGATGGTAGGAATTTCATTCTTAATTGCTTTTAGGGATGCGTGAATCCGCATCGGTGGGTTCAGTTTGAGGCGAGATCGATCTATATAGTTTTAATAATATGTATGGAATTTTATCGAAATATGTAATTAATAAAATGTTGGTCTTACGTGTTAAATAAATTGTGTATAGTGAATGAGAACATGATCGCAAATAATTGAGAATTGTCACAAAATTTTTAAGAAATCATGCTGGAAACATGATTATCGTGAAAGATTTGAAATTTGATGAAATTTGCCCATTTATATAATTCTGTATATACTCTCACTAATTAGAGCGTGAATTTGTAACGGGTGCTACTGTGTTAGGGTTCAAAATGAGGGTTCTGATATGGGGATTTCCCAAATTATAGTTTCTAAAACCGCAATCTGGTCCCTAAAGTTTCTGATGTTTGCGGAACGAGCCCCAAGTTTCCGAAAGTTATCAGGAAAGGACATCTTTACTTTAACGTGAGGCATTAAAGATATTAGTGTGTCAATATATATAGGATATTGTGCTAAATGCAAAATCATTAAATATAATAACATCTTTAGTTTAAACTTATAGAATCTTCATTGTATTCTTGGTAGATGTATCATAAACAAAAAGCAGCGAAACAATTTGTGATTTATTTGATTCTCACCTTTTTTTTGTGCATCCATTTGAGATACTAAAGCAAAACTTTTGATACCATTTTCTTTAAAGATATTCAATCTATTCCACTACCAATTTCATTTTCAACTTTAATTCTTGCTCTGACTCAATTATTCCAACTTCTTCATATTGTTTTCCCATTTAAAGGCTTTTGTTTTTCTCCCTTTGGGTGGTATCGTATAACTTTGTAATTCATCATTCATGTAATAATACAAGTTTTCAACAAACGTGTATCTATCGATGATAAGATTATTTTATTCATAATTGACATAAATGAGGCTGTAACTTCTAATATGGAAGAATTAAAGTTTGGTTGCCTTTCGTGAACTACCAATCTACCTTTTAATTATCTTCTTCATTTTCATAGCGATTTCGTGTAAACTCCAAATAATAAAAGATATTTTAGGTTAACCAATTTATGGACCCCAGTCATCTTTATAAACCAATTTGGTGATTGTGATTAACTGAAATCATAACTTTAGTCTTTAGTGTGACAACTTACAAGCATTGCCGGAAATATTAATGTATTTATTTGGTACCACTATCATTTTCATAATTATTTTCTTCTACAAAATAATAGTCTTGTGTGGCTTACTTTGACCCAAAAGTAGGTGGCCAAAAAATGTATAGAATGCATTAAAGCAAATACTAAGCAAAAAAATTATTAATGTCATTTTCGTAAATAAATATTTTGTCCGAATTTACAATTTACGTAACCACATTTTAACTTTACTTATCAGAAACATGATCAATAATTTATATTAAACAATGAAACAATGTCAATCTAGCGGTACACATCGATAAATTGGCCGGAAAATATAGGGATATTTTAACCACAAATTGAAAGACAAGAAACGTAACGTTATACTCCCTCCCTCCATCAAAATGACTTGCATTTTGACTCGTCATGAATTTTAATAAAGTGCTTTGATTTTAATATGAAAGTTTCAAATGTAAACCATTTTCATGAACGTTCCAAAATAGCAAAACGTAAACCATTTTGGTGGACGAAGGGAGTATCATAATAGTAGTTAGGACCGCTCCACCGCAACACAAATTAACGTGTCAACGACTTATGTGACATTTCCACATTAACATTAGCAGACGTCACTATAATTTTTCGTTTTTTTATTATTTTGTATTGAATAATATTAAATTACATTTTAATCAATAAACCTTAGTTAAAAAGTAATACTTAATAAAAAAAATTTATTACAAAATTAATATTTATCTGCGAGACATGTCACATCATTAGCATCATTAGCGGATGTAGTACTCTCCCTGGTGAGATAGTTAATTGTATCTCATTTAGGCAATAATCGTACGTGTATTCTTTTTCTTTGTTTTTAGTGGGGCATCAAATCTGTGAATTATATATAGCTGATGAAATGAATCCAATTCCATATGGAATAAAAAAAGCACGTAAAATGTATGAATATGAACCTTTTTCTCTTGTTTGTTATGAAGCATAGAAAATAAATGTCTTTTCACTTTAAACATAATTCTACTTTTTGTCTCATCTCAAAAGGCTATATGCCCTTCATCTATTCTCTCATTTCAATGCATGATTCATCCAAACTATAATATATAATTAAGGTCTCATTAATTATGATGACCACTATATGTTTTATATGTAGTGACATTCAATCTATCTACCTTACCTACAAGATTTATTCATGAAAAAAAAGAGAACTAAAAGTTAAAAGAGGATATAGAGATTTCATTTTAAAAATACATAAAATTGTAGTTATTAATTTATGTTAAATAAATTACATGCATAAGACTTTCCACACTCCTACTATATATTTTCACTAGTATGGCTATGTTGAAATTAATTCTTAAACAAATGAGAAGTGATCACAAATTTAATTACTAAAACTTTGTAAGTTTGATAAACTATTTTTTCAAAATTTCATAGTTAAGTTAATTGAAAATTTCGTACTCCTCACGACAAACTTTCTAATAATTATTGAAGATTCTCTTATTAATATTATACATAATCCTTTTTAGTCTTTATCATGTTTTTTAATATTATGTATTTGATGAGTGAAAACTAATACTCCATACATGATATAACTTATTAATTAAAGAAATTTCACACTAACAAGAAAGGATGGAATAAAGAGTAGCACTTACCCCAAAAGAGAAGACGTTAGTTAGTCTTGTGAACAATAGAATGAGGAAATAGCATGGGAGAGAAAGACAAACTATCAAACAAAATTCTAAAATTTGAAAGTTATACCAAACTCTAATTTAGATTTTTAGCTTTATACCTTGTGTTCAAGTTTAAGCGATCTATATATTAATGTGTTAGATATAAATATGAGTTAAAACTTGTGAGATTGCACCAAGTTGAAATCCTTTTAAGTTGTCATTTGAACTGGAATATTTTAAGTTGTTCTTTGAATCAGAATATAAAGTGATGTATTCCTTCTTCACAAAGTCTTTTTACGGAAATGAGCCCAATTAATATTCATTTTTAATATGATATCAGAATCTACCTCAATTAATAATGACTGACAACCAATTTCGTTGTTAACATATTGTGTTGAGTTGTCCATGTGCGGGAACGTGTTAAATTTGTCCCACATTAGTGAGAGATGATCCTTGGAACCAAAATATAAGGTGAGATATCCCAATAACTGTACCTATATACCTATGTAACATGGTATCCTAAACCGAATTTGAAAATATACCCCTATAATAAAAGAAAATTAATATGAAAAGTAACATACTATATATATATATATATAAACTATTTCAAAATAGACAAAGATATATTAGTGGTTATTATTTGGACTTATAAAAGGAGAGTGACTATTTTAGCCTATTATATATATATATATATATATATAACCATTGCCTAGTTTGCTTGTGTCTAAGTACTCTCCTCCTCTAAATAAGACATTTTTAAAGAAAATGAGCTTAACATCCATTTATAATATGATACTTCCCCATCTTACTATTTTCAAATCGTTTCTTTTTAACGGGTAGATTAAGAAGTAATGTAAAATATGAAAAAGTAATAGGTCCATATATTTTAAAGAGTTATTTTTTTATTATTTTAGAGAACAAGTCAATTTTAATAGGACATTCCAAAAAGAAAAACAAACTCTTTTTAACGGAATAGAAATAGATTATCATCTAATAAGTTGGAATTAATCATTAGCAACATACTTCTAGATGAACTTCAATTTTTCAAACACATTATACTGATTTTTGGTCTTTTAGTATTTATTTTATTGTGAACAATAATTAAAAACAAAACTACAGACATCTACGATAAATTTATCAAAATTGCAATTAAATGCGCGTTAAATTTAGACCGACATCGCACTAGTAAAATAAATAATCATTGACATAATTAGAGGTGTTTGAAACTCGGGCATTGTTGTTTGCGTCACGGCTTATGCATTATTTCTAACTAATCCGTACTTAATACTTATGACCATTTCTATTTGTTGAAAATTTAAGAGGAAAAACCATCTCTCCTATACGTAATATATATATAGATATATTTATAAAAAATGTTCACTTGTGTCATTTAAAATGAAAATTACCTAAAAAAATTTATAATATCCTTAAATTTTTCATTAAAAGTGGACGTTTTTCTTATATTTTTCAAAATGAGCAATTTTCATTTTTTTTTTTAGAAAAGTGAGTGTATTTCATAAATAGTGGAGAAAAGTGGGTATATTTTATATATATATATAACCATTAATTGATTCATAAATAGTGGAGAAAATGTCTCCCGCACCTTTGACTAATTAACCACTATTATGTGAATAGTCTCATTTTATTTCTAGAATTCCATCTTTGATATTTAATGCAATTACAAGTAGCCATTGGTTTTATTGGTGCTTCGAATCGAATCACCACTTTTAGCTAATAATAATCCTGCAAATAAAATACTATAGTGTATAAACATGACATAAAATTTTTGGACACGATTATTAAAAGAAAATATATAAAATAATATAAGAGTGATAAATGTAGTAGGGTTGACATCAAAAATTGGTGTGTATTTATTTTCACTCGTTTTGTATCGTTTGGGTATGGGTGTAACCAGTGGCGGAGCCAGGAATTGTTGTAAGGGGGGGCTGAGTTAAATGGGGGTTCGGGGGCGGTAGCCCCCGAGCCGAATTTTTTGGGCCCATGTCTCCAACAATGACTTCCGACAAAGGAAAAACTCGTTCTCTGCAACGTAGCGGCGGGGCTGAAGCATAAAAATTCGAATTTTCAATAAAATTTAAGAACTAAAAAAAAAAAAAAAAATTTGGGGGGCTGGCCCCCCCTGGTCCCCATGTGGCTCCGCCACTGGGTGTAACCACATTTTCCGCGACAAGAGTAAAAATTAATTATAATTATATAAGTAATATAAAATATTATTTTATTTACAATATATAAAATTACTATTATACCCCTTTTTTAAAACAAAATATCAAGGGATCCACTGCCCAATAGGCAATAATTGCTACCCCTCTTACGGGCCTGCGTTTGGGCTGCCTGCTACCATTTATTTAGTGGCTATTTAATTTTACTCCTTCCCTTTGTTTCACAAGGATAGATTCAAAAAAAATTTCAAACGTCCGCCGTATGATCTTAATTATATTTTTCATATTTTCTCATAAACATTCAAACTCCGGTATTTTAAAATAGTACTCTCTCTGTCCACCAAAATGATTTACGTTTTGCTATTTTGGAATGTCCACGAAAATGGTTTACATTTGAAACTTTCCTTTTATAGCAAGTGGACCCACCACATCCACTACACACAACTCAATTTAAAATAATACTTTAAGTGAGACTTAAACTTCACTAACTACTCACAACCAATTTAAAACAATATATGAAGTGAGACTCTAACTCCACTCACTACATATCCCTATTAAAGTCAAAACACAATATTAAAATACATGTCGGGTCAAACCGTAAATCATTTTCATGGACGGAAGGAGTATTTCATTCTTCCACTAAATTTCTTCCCACTTTGTCATTTTTAGTCCGTCCATCAAATTTCTTCTCACTTTTCTTTTTATTGTTGGTCTTCTCTACTCACTACACTTTAATGTGAGTATTATTATATATTCATAATACATTACACATCATGTAACTTTCACATTGTCCACTCAATACATTTTACCCTTTACCAATTAAAATCAACTCATTTTATTAAAACTCGTGTCGGATCAAAATGAGAAGAATATTAGTGGACTGAGGGAGTACATTAAAGTTGCGTTGGGTCAAACTGTAAAAAAATTGTGGACAGATAAAGTAATTTATTTTTCAACTATTTTACTAATATGTCCTTATTTAATTCTTTCATCAACTTTTTTGGTAATCGTATGTTCATATTAAAAAGATTTTGATTATTGAATTCATGTATTTTTAAAATTTTAACATCAAATCATATTCAAATACTTCATCTGCCTATTGAAATAGTTTACATTTTTTCAAATTTTGATGTATAGTAAAATAATTTATATTTGGGATAATAGCCTTAAAATTCACCACCTTTTCATTTAGTTAGAAACATAACATGACTTTTTAATTTAGCCTAAAAATACACCACTTTTTAATTTGTTGCAATCTTCCCCAAATTTTGGAATGACCTTGAATTAAGATGATGTGGCACATATGTGGCAATAGATTTTAATGATTAATTTAATATATCCAATGTGGCATTGCAATTATCCAATGTGTCATTTCAATGATTCAATATGACATTTTATTTATAAAATATAGCAATATATTATACTCATGTTAGTTTTATTCCACTAAAAATTAATTTTATAAATATGATGTGTTATTTTATACATAAAAATATAAATTATACATTTTAATTTTTTAAAATATAAATCATTAGATCATAAATATTAAACATAACAATGTAAATGTTATATTTTTTTATTTTTTAAAATATAAATCATAAATTAAGCTTAAAATACCCACACATATTATTCTTATATATATAAACTTCTTGTTTTAAAATTATACTAATAAAATAGAAATAAAAAGTAAAAAAATATGTAAGAGAGACTCGAACGCCATCGTGTTCAAGTACAACTACTCCACGGAGTTGTCCACGATGATCTTGTTTGATGACGGTTAGGCTAATTGTTTTGCTTTACCCGATCCGGATCCCTACTTTTGTCAGCTTCGTGGCTGATCGGAGGAACGTGCCCGCCGCCGCGGTGGCTGGGTGTTTTTAATCTTTGTCTTCCCTTCCTATAATGCAGCCGGAGATGGTAATCGCACAACATGATTTTCCGACACAAGTCTAATATGTAGACGCACTTTCTGTACGCTTGGACTTGGTACGACGGTGCACCGAAAAAACTAGAGAATGGGCTTTGTAACTACCTCTTCCGCTGAATGCAAATAATATTATCGTTAACAATTCAATTTTCTCGAATATAATTAATTTTATAAATTATTAAATTTTAATATTAAATTCAATATTTTTAAAATTAGAACTGATGTAGCACAAATCAATGTGTCTGTAACTTATATGACAGGTTGCATAGATAAATAATAAAAAAAATTATAAAAAATTATTAATTTACCATTTACAACTAGGATTTAGTAATTATGGTACAATTTAATATATTTTTACATAAAATTAATATAAATAATGAAAAACATAAAATATGATATTAGCATACTTACATGACATTACATTGTATTTATCAGATCAATTACGGATACGTTAAGTTGTGTTTGATGTAGATAGAGTAATATTCCTATTATGCACTTATGCGTCACAATGAAATACTTTATAGTGTATTAACAAGCATTTAAACATTTTTGTAGAGATATCGATATAATTTTAATTAATATCCTTTAGTACCTAATTAATCTTCATACGTGAATTCCAATTTGAACACAAATTGACCATTAAATATAAAAATACATTTTGAATTATAAACTATAATTACAACAACACATTTAAAGGAAAATCTCACAATTAAAAAGGGACAAGTCTCACAACCACATGGAGTTGATAGAGTCGATACTCTCTTACAATTTTTTTTTCTTTTTCTATTTCAATAGTATAATTTTAAAACAAGAAGCTTATATATATAATAATCAAATTTGAAAAAGAGTCAAAAGAAGCGGTTTGATCCTCTTATCTTAATTTCTCGAACCGACGAGAGATTCATGAATCGAGATCTAATGATTTATATTTAAAAAATAAAAGTGTATAATTTATATTGTTATGTATAAAATAACACATCATATTTATAAAATTAATTTTTAGTAGAATAAAATCAATATAAGTACAATATATAGATATATTGTATAAATAAAATGCCACATTGGATAATTGCAATGCCACATTGGATATATCAAAATAATCATTAAAATTTATTGCCACATGTGTGCCACATCATCTTAATTCAAGGTCATTCCAAAATTTGGGGAAGATTTCAACAAATTAAAAAGTGGTGTATTTTTAGGCTAAATTGAAAAGTCATGTTATGTTTCCAATTAAATGAAAAGGTGGTGAATTTTAAGGCCATTATCCCTTTATATTTCAAACTCTTCATTCAGATTAAGTGGATTTATCATACTTACTACATGTAATTTAATTTAAAATAATATATTAAGTGAGACTCAAATTTCACTCAGTACTTATAATCCAATTTAATATAATTTATCATATGAAACATAAAAAAAAGTATGAGAAACAAAGGAGAGAGTTGGTTAATTTGAGAGCCCAATTGAGAGAACACTGGGGATGGGAAGGAGACATCTTTCTGGAATGACAAATGGGTGGGAGATCCAGTCACTTAGCAGATTATTCCCGCGACTATTTGCACTAAGTATAGATAAAATTGCTCGGTGGCTGATGGAAGATTAAGGATCGACAATAAGCAAAACTAGAGTTGAGAACTTGAGAGAGTGGGAAAAGGCCGATCTCAATTGTCTATTTGATCGAATGTCATGCAGGCCTCTTAGGCCCTCTTTGACGGATGGTTGGTTATGGAAGATGGAATCGAGCGGAGAGTACTCAGGTGCGTAGTGGATACAAACAACTTATGGCTAAAAAGGAAGAAGTGGGGAAAGGCCTTTCTGAAAGTTGTAAGTTAATTTGGAATCTAATAGCTGCCCCAAAAGTTCGAGTAACAACATGGAGAATAGTGTTCAACTGTACTGTTACTAAGGTTGAGCTGAAGAAAAGGAGAGCATTGCCAACTAACATGACGAACACTTGTCCGCTCTGTGAAAGTGCTGAGGAGATGACCAATCACATGTTCATAGAATGTCATAAAACGTGGATGTTGTTGCTTGGAGTGGCTCGGCGTACAAACCTCACTCCCCAATGCAGTATTGACAAATCTCCTCCAATTCTGTTCTTTGAAAAGAGGTAGGAAGTTTAAATAGGTTTTGACTGCAATTTGAGAATGTGTTGTTTGGGTTATTTGAAAATATAGGAATGAGATTGTGTTTAATAATGAGGTGTGGAATATTGATATATTGATTTGAGATGTCGAATCTGTAGTGTGGAGCTGTGTTGTTTGTAAGAAGGTTAGCCATGGTAATATTGGGCAATGTGTTAGGTCGTAGTGAGCAAACCTATTACCTGATGTATAGTTTGCTTAGTTGTTGTGTGGTTAGTTGATTTTGTTTTGGATGTAAGTTGTTGGATTTTGGTTGTTGGCATTTCTTATGTGTGATTCAATAAATTTCATTTTTTTCTAAAAAAAAAAACATAAATTTCACTCACTACACATCACCATTAAAATCAAAACACATTGTTAAAACATGTATCGGATCAAAACATTAACCATTTTCATATACGAAATTAGTAATTAAATTGTACTCCCTCCGTCTCACTTTAGTTGTCCTGTTTTATATTCAGATATATGGGTGAGCAAAATTAACCAAATCCGAAAAACCAAACTAAACCAAACCGAAATATTAAATTTGGTTTGGTTATTTTGATTTTTTGGTCTAGTTTGGTTTTATTTTTGAATTCAAATTTTAATTTGGTTTGGTTCGAATTCATACAAAACCAAACTAAAAAGCCTGAAAATCCAAATTATTTTATTACTATTATAATATATTTTTATTTTTATTAAATAAGTTTATTTTATCATATATATTCTTATTTTCTTTTAATCATATCTTATCTTATATTTCAAAATTTTAAATATTATATAGAAAATTAAATATAATACTTCATTTTTTTTAGATTTACAAGAAATAGAATTATAATATTCCATAAATTATGTAATAAGTGTTATTTTTTAAAATTTGAAAAATATTAAAGTTACATTAACGATTTTGTATTATAAATTTTAATTTTAAAGTTTTTAAAGTTAAAATTTATTTTTTATTACCTAAAAATTATTTTATATATATCATTAGAATTTAATAATTAATTATTCTTAAAATTAAACGAAATTAGTTACTAAATAAAATATTCGGATAAACTGAACTAACCCGAACCAAACCGAAATAAATTTGGTTATTTTGATTTTTTGGTTTGGTTTGGTTATTTTTTCAATCCGAATTTTAATTTAATTTGGTTCGGTTTTTGGCAAAATCGAACCAAATACTTAAATGTTCACCCATATTCGAATGAGTGTATTATTATAATAAAACAGGACAACACGAAAGGCAGTAAAATAGACTGGATAGTACTAAAGTTAAGACTTGTGAACATAATATAGCAATAAAAGTAGACCGGAAACAGTATTTATTTATTTTTTGGTGGGGGAGGGGGAATGGTGAATCTGTATGTAGAAGAAAGTAAAAAATGATTCTATATCAGATCTGCATTATAAGATGCAAGCCATCCTTGAATTGTTTTAAGCTCTCTTTTCCTTTGTGCGATGAGCCACTCTGGATCACTTTCTGTTGCTGGACCTAAGTCCACACAATGTGACCCTAAATACATTTACCAAAATATATTAGTAATATAATATATTATTTATTTATTGTGGATGATGCTCAAAACAAATCTATAAAGGAATCAAGTATCTATTGCAACTTTTTCGTCTACCACATACATTGAAAATATAGAGATATGTTAATTACCATTGAGTGTAGTAACGGCAACAATACTGTCGTTTAAGTCTTCCAACACCCTATTATATCGAATACAGATCCAAATTAATACTATATTAATAATTAACCAAAGATCATTCATCATATTAAAAAATGACTTACCCTCCACTGCTATATGGATCTTGTAGGCCATTGGAGAAAATTATATTGCTCCCAAATCGCTTAAGATCCAATTTGATATCCTGCAACAGAAATAATAATATCCAATTTTACCTAATTAAAGATTAACTAATTAAGTAATTACTATGTATTGCGTAAACAGCATTTCCAGTAAAATATCCATCGAAAGACAATGACATAAGTACTAATTATCACGATCACAGAACTTAAAGTATTAAATTTGAAAGAAGAAATAATGAAACAATACTTACATGACCTCCATAATAATTTGTAATCCAATGAGTTCGAGGAGGAACACCATAAAATTTCTCACACTCTCTTTTAAATTCATCAAAATCGAAGGGCATAGCTTGAAACATTGTGTCGTTTTCGCCACTCCCAATCGGAATCACCAGTTCACTGCATACCTACAGTTGTACTAATTATGTTAGCATAGAAAGAAAATTAATAGAGGAGATGTAAAAATAAGAAACGTACTTGCCAACTCCAACCAAGATCGCTTTCCGATGGAGTAGCAGCCTCATTATCTGTGGAGTAACACGTGGCAGTCCCGGAGTAAGCGACGAGGCCGGCGAAAATCCGGCCCATTAAATCGGTTCCGGCCGGAGCTCCGTCGATCCCCTCACACACATTTCTCACATATTGCTGCGGGTAGTTATACTGCGCCGCCGCCGTGTAGGTTCCGTACAGTAGGCTCTTCAACTCATCCCCACTTCTTAATTGCCTGCAATATATATAATCGTTAATTATATTTTTCTATAGTTAACTAATATGTCACCATACATAATTAAATTAATTAACTAATGTTGACGATGATAAATATAAAAATTTAATAAGTGTGATAATTTACGAGCAAGTCCTGAATCTTTGACTGAGAAGGGTGAGGCCTTCAGGCTTTGAGGCAATCCGGTCAATTACTCCCCATGATTTCCTAATAGCTTGGTAGCAGCTTTCACTAGTGTCCTTCATAATTCCAATTTCCAATGAAATTAAAAATAAAATATAATAAAAATATTATTAAGATTGTGAAATAAAATAATTAATCGAAATGGATTTTCTCAAAAGAATATATAACTATACCTTGAAGTCCTTGGTTACAATAGAGAGATATCCATTTTGAGGAGTAATATTATCAAAATAAAGAATGGGGGCTGATGAAGCTAGAGCACCAAGTCCTATATGTGGATACTTAAGTCGGAACCAAGAAGCTAGCACTGCAAGTACTCAATCATCAATTCATCATAATTAGTATAGTTAATAGTTTAATTAATTAAGGTTATATATATAATACTCCCTCCATCCATGATAAGTGTATCATGGAGGAGTGGGCACGATTTTTAAGAAAAATTATGATGTTATGTGGTAATTTTGTAAATAGTGAGATGTGATGTGATGTATTATGTAGGAAAGTGTGTGGGTCCATGTACTAAAAAGGAAATAATACATTCTTTGTGGACAACCATTTTAGAAAACAATGATACACTTATCGTGGACGGAGGGAGTATAATATTATTAATCATCATATATATATGTGTGTGTGTGTGTGTTCTTACTTCCACCGTATGATCCTCCGACAACAATAACGGGAGAAGTATGTGCTGAGAATTTGTTCTTGACGTGTAACAAAATCTCTGCATAATCAGCTAAGGCTTGAGCTGAGTTGAAATAGCCACGAGTTTCTTTATTTTTCAACGCCTCCTCCAATGTTCCAAATGGGACTGAGTCTCCATAAAATCGATGCTAAAACATACCACACCGCTAAACAATTAATATACATATATGATCTAAGCAAAATAAAATCGAGAGTGCGTGTGTTAGCCTAGTGTTACCGAAGTTAACGTCCAAGGCAATAAAACTCAAGTTCGAGCCATGATGCTGCTATGTTATTAATTAAAATAATTTTTAATAAAAAAAAGATAAATTAATTTTGTTTTTATATAGATAATACTATTAAAATTTCTTACATAATGTATTATCATCTTATTATGTTAATACGATCATGACAAATATAAAAATTCTAGTTATATAAATCAATAGTAAAAATGATTAATACATATAAAGAAATGAAAAGGAAAATGTAATTATGTATATATATTGATGATTACCTCCAAGAAAACAGTAAGAGCCTTGAAATGGGGAGCATTATCATTGATAATACCGATATAAGTGAACACAGTGGAATCAAGAGGCTCTTCTGCGCCAAGATACGCAAAAATAGGAGCCCTAGAATTCGGACCACCCCAGTATTTGGAGTTCACCACATACTTCTGTGTAAAACTTTTATAACTCTGAGGTGCATAGTTAAAATGATCTAGGGTTTGGTTATAATAGTATGTCTCAAATCCATCTAAAATTTCTGAAGAACTACTCAAAGCACTCTCATCAACTTTTCTGGAGATCAATGCACCTTTATGAAATGGGGAGAGTCTTGGGATACTGTTTGGAGATGCTGAAACAGCTTGAAGAAATAATGGGAGCAGAAGAAGATAGTAGAATTGGAAGCAAAGCATTGGTACTGATGGATTCATTGCTTTAATTTGTTTTCTGTTTTACTTAATCTAATCAAATGTGATCGATAGATATGTGTATTTATAGGCTAGAGGTAGATACGTAAGCTTGTGGCATCTTTTAATATTTCAAGATTATATATATTCCTCAAAGTTAATCCATATATCTATCAATAATTGATAGAGATATATTAATAGATACCATGGAAAGATAGACTCCAAAACTATATTATTGTAAAACAAATTAGAATTAATTGGATAAATGTTTTTACTAGTAATGTACCTATTTTTCAGATAACTAATCCCGTAATTTAGCTTGATTTTGCTTATTTCTTCTATAAATTAGTTTTTTTCTTCATTGGTTAATGATGATGTAAATTAACAAATTTAATTATATGTGTAATCGGTCACATGCACATGTAGATAACTAATTTTAGGTGAAGGATTAATCTTCAGAAACCTGCATATATACATTATAAATTAATGCCTTATTTGGTAGGCAAGATATAATAGGATTAGATTAAATTATCTTACCAAATCATGTGTTTGGTAACAAATGTGAATAATACGTCGGTCCGCTATAAAACACTAGGCCCGTGCCAAAATCATCATTTCCCCCTATATTTTAATCATAAAGAAGGGGTGAGATTAAAATAATGCTTATACATCATACAAATTTAATCTTATCATGTTATATCTTATATTTACTACCAAACATGCCCTAAAGATATTGCAGCTGGTATTACCTAATTAAGACTCTCTGCACTTCAAGATAAAATATTAATTTTTACTCCCTCCATATGACACAAAAATTTTGAGCACAATTATTAAGGATAATGTATAAAGTAATGTAAGAGCGAAAATGCTCACCCGCCCGCGGTGGGCATTTCTTAATGCGCCCGCGGTTGATGTGGCATGCCACGTAGATAAATATTAAAACTTAAATATTTTTTATTAATTATCACTTTCCGACTAGGGTTTATTGGTTAGGGTATAGTTTAATATTTTTTAATAAATAATAATAATAAAAATAAAATTAATAAAAAAACGAAAAATATAGTGACTCGTATGATGATGTGTCAATGATGTGGCATTGCCACATCAACCGCGGGCGCATTAAAATGTGCCCACCGCGGGCGGTGGAGCGCTACTCAATGTAAGAGTGATAAAAATAGTAGGGTCCACATCTTTTTGAAAATATAATTTTTACTATTTTTGGGATGTGTCATTCTTATTCTTAGTGGGACAAGGAAATTGTACCAAGTTTAGTAGGAAGTAATTAGTAATTAATTTAGTAATCCTTCCGTCGCGCATAGTATATTATTGTGTTTTAAAAAAGGAAGTTAATATTTTAAAGGTATTTTGTTTTTCATTTTTTGGAAAAAATATCACCTTTTATGGGACGGTCCAAAAAGAAAAAGTGATCACTTTTTAGGGGAATGAAAGACATGGAAATATCTCTCTAGCTACCAGACCTATATATATATAGTTGATCTAAATATCAAATATTCCTAACAAAAGTCGCATCATAAATGACCTATATATGTATTCTTCTTGCCAAATCAAAATAAGTATAACTTAATTGATTAAGGATTAATTTGGTTCACAAGTCATTTTCATAGGATGCATGCATGCACCCAAAGAATTTGAATTAAGTGGAGCTATATATATCTATCTATCATGGAGAGGTGGTCTATATACAGTTGAATTTATTGTCATCCAATGAAAATTTACCACAATTAAATTAGTGTTTAATTTGGACATTTTAACCATGTGCACTGACATCGACACGCCATGATATGATATTTATTTACTATCATTCCTTATAACATACCACGTACGTACATAGTGCAATTAATATCGTTACTATAAATTTTTAGTAAAGAAAAAACTCTTTTAATAATTATACTTCAATTAATGGCAAATTAATTACCTTTAGGTCAATTATCGATCAAGAAATTACATCTTACTTTTTAATTTAGTACTATCATGATGTGTCGCGAAATTGATCTGACTATAACTCATGAACTGTTGATTTTATTTTCTATAAAATAATTTATAAGTAATTATAGCTCCATGTCTTTTTGGCATGCAGCAAAGCCAAAGCCGATCGAGCATATATATATATATATTTGATTATATATGTTGACCCAAGCTAGCTTTTATTGGAATGGATTTGCAGTTGGATGATGGAACAAATTTGTAGTTGTTCTAAATCTTCAAGTTGAAGGCATGAAGATCTGCATAATATGTTGCAAGCCATGCTTCAACGATTTCGAGCTCTATTTCCCTCTGTGTGATGAGCCATTCTGGATCTGTTTCTGTTATAGGAAATAAGTCCACACAATGCGAACCTACAAAATAATGAAATATATATATATATTCACCAATTAATGCAGTTTCATTATAACATAGTTACTTCAAGTGCTTAATTAGTTAGTAGGCTGGAAAATATATGTCTATAGATGAAGTTTGAAGGGTTTATATAGGCGTATTAATAGACGTACCATTGACAGTAGTAACAGCAACAACACTTTCGTTCAAGTCTTCCAACACCCTATTATTGTACACAAACACAGACCAATAAAATCAACCAAACTCATCCAAATAACTATATTAATTTATTAATTAATATATACCCTCCGCTGCTGTACGGATCCATGAGGCCATTGGAGAAAATAATGTTGCTGCCGAACCGCTTAAGATCCAATCTAATATCCTGCAACAGTAAGTATTAAGTATTTCAATTTCTCATTTTGCATCACCTATATATTCTTTTATGGTACATATCAAATATGTTCTAATTAATTATTAGTGTACGTGTAGAAAGCATACCCAATATGTTCAATAAAAGGAAAAGGGTTATAAAAAACAAAATATAAATATATACTTACATGACCTCCATAATAAGTTGTGATCCAATGAGGGCGTGGAAGAACACCATAGGATTGCACACAATCATGAGTAAATTGAGTTAAGTTGAAGGGCGAAGCTTGAAACATCGTGTTGCTTTCGTCTATTCCAATTGGCATCACCATCTCACTACATGTCTACATAATTATAAATAAAACAATTTCACCCCATTTCCATATTCAGCCGCCAAATAATTATATATGCATGGGATATTTATAAAATAATTAAACAATCATTATCATCAAAGTATTACATAACCTTATTCATCCGTTATTTACTTCCAAACCAATGGAATTATATACGTACGCTCATTAATTAATTACTCTGACCCAATTAGTATGTCATAAAAAATTGTTGAATATTTTTTAGTAATAAAAAAAAATTGTGCTCGCCCTAGTTAATTAATGTTAAGTTACAACAAGCATATAAAAAGTGAAAATAAAGGAGCTAGAGATATAGAGGCTCACTTGCCAACTCCAGCCCTCAATAATTTCGGAATAATCTTCGTCGTCCGCAAGGCTTCCTCGATCGTCGCATGTCCAGTTCCCGACGAAAGCAACGACGCCGTCGAATATCCGACCAATCAAATCAGTTGCGGGGGGAGCTCCGTCGATGGCGTCACACATACTTCTCACATATTCCGGCGGGTAGTTATATTGAGACGCCGCCGCGTACAGTCCCACCAAAGACCCCTTCAACTCATCAACACTACTTAATGGTCTGAAATAATTAATTTAATTTTATTATATTGTTGTTAGTTATTTAGTTATGATCATCAATAAATTATAAGTACATATATTACGTGCAAGTCATGAATCTTTGACTAAGAATGGAGAGGCCCCCAGGTAGTGACGCAATCCGATCAATTACACCCCATGATCTTCTAATTGTATCGTAGCAGCTCTCGCTAGTCTCCTACATCAATTCAATAAATATTAACTAATTAATTAATTATAAAAATTATAAAAATTAGTAGTATATATAATAAATAGTATTATACCTTAAAGTCCTTGGTTACGACTGAAAAATATCCCTTTTGTGGAGGGATAATGTTCTCGAAGTAAAGAATGGGAGCTGATGAAGCTACAGCACCTATTGCTATGTGTGGGTACTTAAGTCGAAACCAAGAAGCTAGCACTGAAATTAAATTATCAGAATTAATAGTGTATATATCTATCCCAAACAAAATTCATTTTAATTGTTTTTAAAGAAAAATGGTGTGAAATTAATTAACTACTTACTTCCACCGTATGATCCCCCGAAAACAATTATTGGAGAATTATGTGCAGAAAATTTGTGCTTGATATGTAACAAAATCTCAGCATAATCAGCTAGGGCTTGGGCTGAATTAAAATATCCACGAGTTGTTTCATTTTTCAAGGCCTTCTTCATAGTAGTTCCGTATGGGATGGATTCTCCATAAAATCGATGCTTATATTATTAAACAAAAAAACAAATTAATCAAACATGCACAAAGTCATTAATTATAACAGCAATTAATGTATGCATGCATTGAAGAAGATGCATGATCAATATATATATACCTCAGTGAAAACAGTAAGAGCCTTTAGATAGGGAGCATTATCATTGATAATGCCAATAAAATTGACAACATCGTAATCAAGTGGTTCCTCTGCGCCAAGATATGCTAAAATGGGGGCGCTAGAATTTGCACCCTCCCAATATTTGGAGCCCACGATATATTTCTGACTGAATGTTTCATAACTCTGAGGTGCATAGTTGAAATGATCCAGTGTTTGCTTGTAATAATATTTCTCATAACCATCTGGAATTGCAGAAGAAGATCTCGAGATCAAGGCTTCTTTACGAAATGGGGAGAGTCTTGGGATTCTGTTTGGAGATATTGTTGAAACACTTCGCACAAGTAATGGAATTAGCAGAATAACAAGGATGTGACTACTCATGGCTTTCTTTCTGATTTTCTGTTTGATTTAGTTTTCATCGCTAATTTAAGTATGTATTTATAAGCTGTTGATGACGAGAAGAAGCATCATTTGATTTTAAAATGATCACTCACTCGCGGCTGGCTGTCGCTAGTGTTGTTCATATATCCGCAATTAACGTGACATGTCATGTAAATAATAATAAATTCTGACTAAAATTGATCAATTGTTACTTTTCCACTAAGGTTTATTAATCATGATATAATTTAATATTTTTTTTTGATATACAAAAAAAATTATAGTGATTAATATATGTATATAGTATTCGATGACATCATATCAGTTACAGACATATTAATCAACTGGACATATTAATCAACTGCGTGCAACCGGAAGTATCATATGATTATATTGTTACTATTATACTAGTAATTATCAGTAAATTTGTTTCATTAGGATTTGTTTTGTTTCCAGTTAGTTGTTGTGAGCGTTGTTTCTAAATCTTGAAGGAAAAGAGTCGGAATTAATATGTAAGGTTTCTTATTTCGGAGATGACGAGAGTTGGATCATGTATTTATATATTATATATTATAATAAGCTGTAATATGATCATTGTGTGATGGGTCAACTCTGCATTACATCAAGTTATTAACGCCCCCATAAGAATATTAATCAATTAAAATATTAAAATTCACAAAAACTATAAATTGGACAAACTTTTGAATTCTGATTAATTGTTTGGTCATTACAACATTCTTAAGTTTCTTGAGCAATAAAGCAACATCATGTCTTCATTAAAAATAATATCGTGTATATTAACTTAGTGGTAGGAGATTAATGTTCGAAATAATAAATTTTAAGATCGAATTCGACGTAATTTTGCAATTTAAATTTAATGTAAATATTATTTCACCATCATGCAGGGGCTTAATATTATTCTATTGTTTTAAAGAAAAACAGTGTTGCTCACACATGGGACAAACTTGGATGAAAATTTATGTATATGGGCCTGTTGGGTTGGCCCAACTGATAGCTTAATCCCATATAATATATTGTATACATAATCATACAATTACCCATCTCACCTCAACCCCTATGACTAATTTATTTTGTGGGGAGAATAACTTTTAACTCCATTTTGTCCTCTATTATTTTTGCAAATTCTCTTCATGTCATCATCCAAACTTAAGAATTAAATAGTCTTTTATTATATGTGCATTAGTAAATGTGCAGTAATATAGATTATATAGTACTCCAAATTAAATATCCTTTCAATTATATAATAATTATCAATCTAATCAAACACCTTTTATTTAACCTTTTATTTAATCTTTACTTGTTCCATGTTGAATCTCATTTCTATATTATACTAGAAACCGAATATGACTAAGAGAATGTTTGGCTAAACTTATTTTAAAGAGCTTTTATAAGTTGTGAAAATAAGTTGGAGTGAGACTACTTATTTTTTGGAGAGCTTATTTTTACAACTTATAAACTCTTAAAGAGCTTAAATTGTCAAACACTTTTAAAGAACTTATAAACTTCTAAACACTTATAAGTTATTTTAAGGAGCTTATAAGCTTAGTCAAATGTTAAAATAATCCCATCGTTGGCCTGCAACTTTCCACAGAGAGAATTAAAAAATTGAGGTCTGAAACAAAAATGAACCCAAAAAACTTGGGATTAAAATTGAGTGATTTTGAGCGAAAGAAAGGGTCTAAGATCTGAGGTTTAAAGCCCAAGAATCTTGGGTTTAAACTTTAAAATGTATGTCCAATTAATTGTGGGGGATGGAAATAGTAATTTCCTTAGAATATCTCATTTCTTTTGCTCCTCCTCCTCCTCTTCGGCTCTTCCCAATTACGGAAAATCGAATAATGAAGCCTCAGTAATTGGTTATCTGATTTCATGTCACAGGTACTCTTCTTCTGGTCTTCAACTCTCTGTCTCTCTTTCGCGAGCCTCTCAGTTCTTTGTTTGTTTCAAATAAAAAGCCAAGCTTTCTACTTTGAGTGTTCAATTTCTCTCTTCATCGGTGTACAGTATGATTTAATTGCTGAATCTGAGGCTTTCATTATTTGGGCTTAGATTTATAATACTGCAGCCTATTCTAATCGATGTTGTATTGTGGTTAGCTAATTATACGAAATTAGAAGAAACATAAACAGATTGTGTAGGTAGCAGGGCAAGAGTTTTGTGAAAGTGGGGTGGAAACTTTAAGAATCGTGACACTAATGCATGATATGTATCATTAAAACCCTCATCATCCCTTTATTTGAATATGTGCATTAGTTCTCAATCTTATACTATCAATTTATCAAAAACTTGGTTGGTCAATTGTCAATATTTATATCAAGGGGATTAAACCATAATTTATCTACCAAAATGTTATTTTTAATTATGGAGGGATGGTATTTGTAAGTAATTTAGTAATCGTGGCTTTGTGATCTATTAGAAACTGCTTCCTTAGCATATACTCCAAGTGGCTTTGTTAGACAGTGCTTTGTTATGGAGGTATATATTCCTTGCTATGGGTGTTCTGGCTAGATGTTCTACTACGCGTACCAACTCAAAGTGAAGCTCAGAAGAAACCAAAATTTGAGACTGACATTTGTTAAGGTTCTTGTTCCTACTCTGCTCAGCCCATTTCACGACCAGTGCCTTTTGTATCTGATCAAACGGTTTGCAGTTGACATTTACAAAAATAAAAGCATATGGAATCCATCTTACCATTGAATTTAAATCATGCTACTTACAAAAAACAGGGACAAGCAGTGGCAGTTTTCTGATATTCAAAATAAAGTGTGATTCTTGAAAAATAAAACTTGAGATTCCTAATGCGTCTCATTGTTAATTGCTATGTGTTTTACCTGTTTACAGGCCAGCTAATTGTGAGGGAAGAAGTGTATGAGAAATTGAGAACTCTGCACAAGGTCCTGCTCAGGCTCAGACGCTGACTCCTTGCTTCATATACAATTTATTCTTATGTTCTCTCCTGTGACATTGCATGTACTATTAAATAGTGATGTCTGAAGATAACTTTTTTGTTTGCATTGGCATAGTTGCCTACGCTAAGTGACAGAGGCCATATTTATATAGTTTTGTTCGCTTTGTTGTCGTGCAGAGAGAGAGAGAGAGAAAATTCTGAAGATTGTGCTGAAGTAGTTAATTCCTTTTGCTGACCTAAATTTGCAAATTAGATCAGAATGAAATCAATTAAGTTGACATGATATCATTGATCTTTAGTAGCAACATAGTGGTATGGGAAGATAAATATTTGTTGTATAATCCATTCCAAAGAATTCGGTTCTAAGTCTAAGTAAATACTCAATACCCAAGTCGGCTTATTTCATTTCACTATGTTCTTGGAAGAGGCAAGTGTAGTTATGACCTTAACACAAAAAATTAGGCTGGTAGTAGTGTTTGATTTAAGACACACGGTGCATGTTTGAGTTTGCCTATGATATGGAGTTGATTAGGGTGAAACCCGAGCCTTTTGAACCCGCTACCTCTACATAATATGTTATGAGTTTGGTCCCTCGGTGATTAGGTTGTGTGAAAAGTGAAGAGATTACCTGCGTTCTATTATATGTACATTGTAAGAAGTCTTGATGTTAAGTAAATGCTTTCTAATACAGAGTTAATATTCACGGATGACATTACTGAAGAGATATGTGTTGAGACTGTTCATATCATTGAAGTACATCACAGCAAATGTGGTGGACAGGAACCACGGAAAAATAGTTGCAACAGCTTCTACAGTTGAGCATGCTCTCAAAGGCTCACTTGAATGTGGTCGTTCCTGTAATGCAAAGGCTGCAACCGTCGTTGGAGAAGTGCTGGCAATGAGGCTCAGAGTAGATGGTCTTGAGCAAGGTGATGGCAGAGGCATCCATGTGAATGTGAACAAGGAAATTGAGAAGAAAGGGTTCCAGAACCGCACCAAGGTTTGGGCTATTGTAAATGCCCTCAAGAACAATGGAGTTAAATTGATCCTTGAGGATGATGGCAATGTTACTCCTGGCTCTACCTACAGAGGCCAGCAAAGAGACAAGTTCACAAATCTGACGGATTGATTCGTTACCTCAATTTAAGGCATTCTCAGGTAACCCGATGTCTAGTGCTTCTACAACTGGAAACGTCCGTCATATTCGAACTTGAGACTCACAAATGTGGAAGTATCTGAGAGATGGTTGTCCTAAAAGTTACATCCTTATATGTTTCCATTTAATCTATATTAGGAATAGGGCCTTTTGTTGAAGGTCATTTCGTGAAGAAATTTTCTTAGTGCAATGTTTGCGTACCATCGATAATAACATGAATAAGCATAGTTATATGATGGTCTTCTGCTTTTAATGATCTAAGCGTTGCTTCTTAGTAACTAACTATAAGAAAGTATATTCCCACAGAACAGAAAAATGGCTTATTATTTGTTTCTTAACGGTTTTCTTCTGAGATGACAGGTCTGATAATTTTGTTGTTACTTCTGAAAAAAGAAACGATTATAAAAGTGAACTTTATCTGATATTTTAATTAGTTTGTTATTATCAGTTTTGAGTCAATTTTTATAGGAGTCGTTTGGTTATCTTTATAGGAGTTGTTTATAGGAGTTGTTTGGTTTGATTGATAAGATTGATAGAATTATCACTATTAAATCTCTTTCTTCCATTTTTTACATATCCCTGTGAATTTAATCTTTTTTTATGCCACCTTAATCACTCA
This sequence comes from Leonotis leonurus, assembly GCA_026898415.1. Classification (NCBI taxonomy): domain Eukaryota; kingdom Viridiplantae; phylum Streptophyta; class Magnoliopsida; order Lamiales; family Lamiaceae; genus Leonotis; species Leonotis leonurus. Next base: position 2,353,108 of record JAPKLX010000007.1, read on the forward strand.
AATGAGTGATTATATAATCACACCAATTTTGACTTGATTATATAATCACTCATTTGAATGATTAAGGGGCATAAGTGGATGATTTTGGATAAAAAAGTGAGATTTAATGATGATAATCCTATGAATTCTATCAATCAAACCAAACGACCCCACAGTGTCTTAGTCCGTCTCCACTTGTATCATTCCATCTCAATTTCTTTTGTATATGTATAAAGTTGGGAATACTAACTGTTGGAAAGGAAAATGCATGCAAATTGCAAAAAGTACCTTTGAAAGATTCAGATTTGGTATATTTTTTACAGATAATCCCAGCTATCAAATCTTAACACTATCTGACATGGTTAATTTGTCAATAAAAGGTAACGATGTCATCGAGGTATTAGCAATAAAGGCTAATTTTAAATCATAGCAGCAAGCTCTTTCACAACATTGCATTTTATATTCCAAAAGTTTTTTAACAAATATGAACAAGTATATACTCTTTAAAAAGAAGTAAGCAGGGAAAACATCTAATTTTCTCTTGAAATTACACATCATACTTGTAACCGACTCACCTTTAATCTTGCAAACACAATTTCAGTGGCAACTTTACAAATATTAACAACATTCAAAATGCAACTCCTCACCAGCAAATTTTTTTAACTGTAACTACACTCTATCGAAGACCTATACCGTGGGAGGCCGGATTCAATCTTGGAAAAAGAATCAGTGGTAAATTGTTACTGAAACACAAAAGGCGCATCTCCCCACATATACAAGGATAATATATAGGGTCGAGCTCATAAGATATGCGCACAGCGTTGTAGATAATTGCATCCATATAAGAATCGAAGGTACGTACCTCAACCAGCGGCAGTAGTACACAAGATGCAGCGTATCTGAGCATCGTCTTCACCCTCATTATTGTCATCATCATTATCATCATTAAAATATAGGTTACTCTGAGGAGAGGGGGTTGCTGGCTCCTTTTTGTTACTAATTGAGGCGATGGAGTCCATGAGGCATGTCTCGTGGTATGCATGACAGCAAAAGAAGGCATATATCTCCACATCCTGTATGGAGAATGGATCAAAGCAAATGCAACACCTTGCACCACACCTGTTTTTCGACTTAACCTCCGTTGTTCTGATGCTGAGAGATCTCTCAGCCTTCTGAGAAACCCGGTTTTTATTCTCAGTTTTGTTATGCAGCTCGTCTTCCTCGTTGCTCAAGTATATGGCCCGCCTTGCTTCCTTGTAACACTTAATCAACAAATTAACGCAATCTGCCTGCACACTTATCATGGTTCGGATCAACAATCATGTCATCGGAGTTGTCTGCATGAAATGCAAGTGGATGAGATTATTACCTTGAGAATGTCATTACAACCATGTCTGAGAGAAGTTTCAGTCCTGTAGTCTGTGATAATTTTGACTAGCCGATCTCGTAGCCTAAAATAAAATGTATTTCACTTCAGTGGAAAGAGTAAAATTGAGTACAATTTTGCAAGCCATTGGGTACCCTTTCTCAATATACAGGGGATTCAGATCAATGATTAGAGGGAAATTAAAGTGCATAAAAGAACTAAGCATTTGATTGGATTCGAGCACATAAATGAAAGTTAAGGAACAATTTCACAAACTTATTATTGACATTAACGTAGTTGCAAAAACCAATATAATGAAGGAAACTCACACAATAGAAGGAGTTGAAGTACCAAGAACTTAAAATATATAAAATTGACTAACTTACCGAGGTATCTCCAAGCCATTGGGTACCCTGTTCACAATATACAGGGGATCCAAATTGCCAACAGTATGCTCCAATAACACCCCTACCTGCCAAGATAGTAACCATGCAAAATAGTTTATAGCTTTTCTTGGTGCAAATCTCTGTGTGGTTTGTAAGAACCTCAGTTTCTGACTTACCATCTCAGGTTTGTCCATACATTGCTTAATCAGCTCTTCCCAGAGTTCATCATCGTGTTGATTACTTACAAATTCGATGGCCTGCAAAAAGTCACTAGATATTCAATCTCAATTCAACTTTTAGAAATCACAAGCATATGAGTGTCAAGGTGAGCACCTCTTCAATATCACCCAATTTATTAATGATTACTGCTAATGCTTGTTTTGCATTTCCCATTCTTCCAAGGATGAAAACTTGCTCTCTCAAAATTCCTCTTCTGACACAAATTTCATGAGCCTGAAACAAAATTTTTATATTGGTCAAAGACCTAAGGATAAAAAATTGAAGAGATGTCGCCCACCTATACCTTTTCTAATGTGTAGTGCTGACTACTCCGAAGAAAGGGAAGCAGCATTTTTGGATCAAAATCAGCGTACAGTTCAACCTGGACATCCATCAACAGTAGAACCAAATTGTCAAAAAAAACAAATTCTTAAAATGAAAAATCACATTAGGCCATTAGTTGCTAAACAGGCTATGAGGCAGGAGGGTTCAACTTCTTCCTATGGACCCGGTTCAGATACAAGTACCAGTAAAATTTGAAACCAATCAGTTCAAGCAAATATAAAAAAGAAAGAAAATCTGATATTTCTCAAGAATGGGACAAACTTCACTGAATTGCAGCTCAGAAAAATAAACTAATTAATGTGTGTGTGTTGGGGGGCAGATAATGATTGCTACAAGATGTAAGTGTACAACTAACAACTGAAGAGGAACTAGCAGGCATAAATAGAGTCTTCAGTCAAATAATGTCACCCTTTCTGATTGGGCATCCTATATTTTGCAAAATAGACTTCTTTCAGATTCCACTAAGGATTAAGTATTAACATAGTTTTTCCCTTTGCAGTAGTTTGGCTTGGGCTTCAGAGAATGAACCTGGCCTTCAAAAGTTGTTTAATGTCAATGACAGATTACTGACTAGCGACTATGCTTGCTATGTGAGCACAACTAAAAATTTATACAATTGCAGTAAGAAAGAAGTTCTAATTTTCTGTACCTGCATGTCATGGAATGCTCTCCCAGCATGAGGATTTAACTCAAACAATGAATGAAGGTATAGATGTAAAAAGTATCGATAATCACACTTATTCTTTGCAGCTATAAGTTGTGAAACTACATCAGATGGGCTCACAATGTCTCTGTGCTGGATAAACAATGGGACTGCACGTTTACAGTCTATCATCATAAGCTGAGCAACCTGCAGAACCACATAAGATAAATCATAAATCAATAAATGGAAATGCTGAATGTCAGGAAATGAACTGAAAATCCTGGTTTCACTGGGTAAAACCATTCAGATCAGGTTTGTAATATTGTTTGGATTCCATATGCAGCTGCTTCATCATATCACATGAAGTGGTAGAAAGCTACTCCCTCCGTGCAGAAAAGACTTGCTCCATTGGGTCCGGCACGGGTTTTAATAACTTGATCGAGTTCTGGTGGGTGGAACAAAGGTCACACTTTTATTGTGAGTGGGTGATGTGGGACACAGTTACCAAATATGAAAAGAGGCAAGTCTTCTGTAGACAAACCAAAATGAAAAAAAAAAGAGGCAAGTTTTTATGGCCGGGGAGTAAGTATTTAGCATTGAACATAAAAGCAACAATTTTTATGGTGAGTGAGGGCCGAGTCTAGTGCTACGATGGTTTGAACTCTTTGCTAGGCTTACTTTTCAGGTTAAATGAAGTTAAAGAAAAACATAATTTAGAAGATCATGCAGTGCTTAAAGTACCTTCTCGCGGATGCCATCGTGCAAATTGTGCTTGTCAATGAAGTCAAACAAATCCGGCTTCATAAGCTGAAACAAAGATCAAAAGAAATAAAGAGAGGCATCAGATACACTGGACCAGAAACTATATCAAAACTGTGTTCCTAATTTTGCACATTACTTCCGATAAGGGGTGAGAAGTGAACTGGTCAAACATTAATACAATGATGAATCACGTACATCAGCATACAGACTGAAGGCTTTCTCATATTGTCCGTCAATTACATACAGCTCAGCCAGAGCCTGAGATGAAAAACAACTGTCTTAGTCACAGAGCTACCACTCACTACAGTAATTAGAAAGTATCAAGGTATTAACCTCTTTGAGAGCATCAGATGATGATGAAGTATTAAGCTGTGGTTCTAGAGCTGCGATAAGGGGCACAGCCGAATAGATATTATGTGGCCAGGTTCTAAGAATTGATTGGAGATCCTTGTGGAATGAAGGATTTGTCGCCAAAGCAACAAGAGCAATCTAGAGCAGAACAAATGCATTAGGCATCAACTAACCGTCGACATGACCAAAAGAATCTACTCAGATTTAAATAGAATGAAAGCACAGTTAAAGAGTCGCAAACCTCATAAGCAGTATCGCGTAACCTTGGATTTTCTGTTGGTATGTAGGGAACCAATACAGGAAGCTGACGGAGATGAGCGAAATTGAAGACCCACCTACATCGAGCAATGACCCCATGTTAACAGCATTATAGCAGTGAACATAAACTAAGCAACTCCAGAGTATACGTAAGTAGACATATTTTAGTACCTTTCCCATGCAGAAGCAGATCCACGTAGTAATTTGGGACATGAAGAAGCGGCTTCATCATATTTACGTTCCGCAATCAGATAGTCAAGATATTTTGATCCTACCTGCTTAAAATCAACAAATTATAATATGCATCTAGACATGAATTTTGTTCATAAGAAAATGAACAAGCTCCAACAGAACCAACTCGAAAACTCCCTAGGTCTCCAAATCAGCAAACATAGTACTCTCAAAATTTCAATTAGAGAAGATACCATTGTGATCTACATAAAAGTAAATGACGGCATAGCCCATGGATAAATGTAATGTTTGCTGCACAACAATTTTTTCTTTGTAAAAACTTATCTGGAGGTCAAACAGCAGAAAAACGAAAAGTTCAATGCCAGATTCAGTCAAATATAGAGCTAAAAATGACCAAAGTAGCAACAGCATTTATAAAACATTGAGGAATCAAGGAATTTCCAATCGCCTGATAATGGATCAAGGGTTTACACCAACATAAGCATGAATATTAACAGTTGGAATCCAAGGAAACATAAACATTCTACCTCATCACGAAGCTCACTTCGACCCTGACCAGCTTCAACTGCTTCCAAGGCTTTCTCATGATACCCATGCTGAAGAAGCCAAGATATGTGATCTTCAGTATCCCTAACATCCAATATTTTAGTAAGCTTATCTAAAACAACAGAACCACTGTAAATGAAGGATATGATCATGCTTGTGAAATCTTACACTTTGGTAGACTTAGGAAAGAGTTAGAGCTAGACTGAAAAAATAAAAAAGGGAACGTAACAGATAATCGTTTAGGAACGGACATCACTTTCTAAACATACAAGCACAGGGGAAACATTTTTAAAGGAGTTCATTTCAGAAAGGAACCTCTTTTACTAACACTCCCACGACCCACCCCCCATATATTTGGTTCTAAGAAGAGCTCCCTGAATTTAACATTTTCAAAATCCATGCAACTTCCTAGAAATACCCATGCAGCTCCCACAAGAACATGCATTAACAAACTATTTTTAAGCAAAAGAGTAAAGCTGGCATTACAACACTATGGCATCAAATGTATTAGACCAACTGGCAGACTTCTAAGAGCTATTAAGGCTAAGTTAGCTGTAGAAACAACCAGGCTAACCTGACAGTAAATACCACATTCACTTGTATTGCTTACTTTGTCATACAAAACCCACATCACATCATTCTCTTGGTTATTCAATTATAGTCATCATAACTGAAATTCAGCATAAGCTCTATGAATGTCAAGTCAAAGAAGAGACATAATGGGTTTTAATACCCAATGTTCTACATTGCTATCAAAATGACATCTGCTTTCACTTTCCCATGACTCACATGATAAAACAGAACCAAAATCTTTGGTAATATTCCGTGAAAGACAATGAAAGGCCGGTCACTAACCTAGGCTTAGCAATAACTACATCCTTAGGGGACACAATATAGTACAAGGGTTCGTCGCCAGCAGCCCACTGACCACCTGCATAGCTACTACCTGCATCGAGTGCATATGATTTGAGTTCCAACTTCACATATCTCATTCATCAATATACAACTACAACTACAGATGAAGTAAGCAGCAAAGAGAAACAATTATCACTATTAAAGTTAGTAACCACATGTAAGAACCAGCTTTACCTGAGAAAGGAGCATGTGCAAGGGAATAATCTTTGGCCTTATAATGCTCAAATCCATGTATCGGCAGGGCATCAGTTGACAGTTCATCATTGACCCGAGTGACAACTCGCACTTCAGGTCTTAGGGCATTTCCCTGTTATCATTACATATAAATATAACAAATGAGTTGATTGCTTCATAAGGCAAATAATGAGTAGCATTCACAATGGGGTTATCCTGACAAGAATAAAGGCAGTTCTAGATCCTAACCCAAAAAAAAGGAGAAAAAGAGAGAGAAGGGATCTAAACCTGCAGTAGCTTCAAAACTATATGTCAAAAACTTCACTAAATCCCCAAGATCATTTCTTACAATCAATGCCAATTGCCAAGGAGAAAACACATTTTGTTCCAAACAAAGAAAACAATAAATAACAATCAGGTGTCAATAAAAGTAAGCTGATAGTGCCATTTATTATCTAAGCACATTCATTGATGAAAAATTATAAACCAGAAGAATTTCACCTATGGAATTGATGGACCTTATATAATATTTCAATTTCAAAAGCAGTAACTTGAAAGAATTTCCAACCACAAGTCAATTCATGGTTAATTATCACTTTTCGTTTTATATTTACAGTTGAATGGAATTAAAAGATACCATCAAAAAACAGAAAACATGCATGTAAATTCAATTAAAAGGAACTATGGGTGAGAATTTGGGACCGGGACTTGGGACTTACCCGGTCCCGACCCGAGCCCCAAATTTGTTGGGATTGGGATTTGGGACTTGAATTTTGGAAAATTTGGGACTCGGGAGTCCCGAATCCCGATCAAGACTCTCAATTTCCCAAAATTAATTTTAATTTCAAGTTAAATTATAAATTTAATTTTAAAATTTTAAAATTTAAAATTATATTTTGAAATTAAATTAAATTTTAATTATAAATTTAATTTAATAAATTCGGGACCGGTACATGAAAAATTTTCAATTTCAGGAGTCAAGTCCTGAAATCTGGGAGCGTGACCATAAAATCGATGATTTTCGGCATTGGGACTTCGGGACGGATACCCGGTCCCGTCCGGATTCTCACCCCTAAAGGGAACAGAAATACAATGCAAGACAAAACAAGGAAAGAGTAAAATCCACCACCCCAGATGAAACATCTTTCCACAAAAAAGTTGCCAACCAGTGAAACATAATATGCAGAAAAAATCAGTTCCCAAGTAAGATAGAATCGCCTTTGCTGACTATCATCAAAAGTGTTAACATATAAATGTCAAAGAGGAAGTTGAAAAGCAAACCCAACTCTTATTGATCTAAGAAAATAAAAAGTAGCACATTTTATACTTGGATAAATGCGGGAGAGACACGATATGAAAGTGAACATTTCCTATCAGGTCACATACAACTAGCTCAATATGAATTTCTAAAGCAATGCATAAAGCTTTGAACCACATTATGAAAGGAATTCAAGATGTAATATGAGTAAAACTAAAATAAACCAAGCAATTCAATCAGGATTTAATAGCGCTAAAGCAAATACCTGACGTGAAGGAATAGCACTGCTGAAGTCCTTCTCCCCATCTTCTTCCACCGGGATATATGCTAGAATAACCAAAGAATCACCAAAGGGTGCAATCCCTGAAATGAAATAGCTGGTTTGGAAAGATGATATGATATCCACTTTGTTCCAGCTAGACATCTGTATATAAGTGCCATTGGCGCCTCTGTTATGATTATTTCTTATCGATACTATTTTAACAGATGTTCCCCATCCAATGACCAGCAGACTGTCATCCTGAATCAAGTGTCAAGTAATTATCTGTAGATACTTGACTATAGATTTTGGTTTTTCAAAACATATGAAAACTAAATTTTTATGGCTGCCTCCATAATAAGCATTGACTAACCTGCCAAACTAAATGGGGAAGCAGAAGCTCAGGATGTGGGCTTCCTCTTGGCCTTTCTATGAATGTTACACGTTGATCATTAGCAGCATCATAAACTTTCACACCAGCGTCATTAGCCCAGGCAATGAGATTATTTCTCCATTTCAATGAATGTATTGGGCCTTCACCCGAGTGCAAAACCTAGGACACACAAAAAAATTCATGAGATGTTAAGTCTTTAGTAGTTTTCCAGGATCCTTCAAGACAGCATACAGGTAGGCATATCAGAAACCTAGATAAACCTGGTCACGATAGCCTATCCATTTCTTCACGTTATAATATAAGTGCCCAGCCAAACCTCCAGTAACAAATCTTCTGGATGATTTCCTCATGTAATCCGGGTCTAAAGCAATTGCCTTCATAGGACGATGATACTCGAATTTCAATCTTTCCTCAGTGAAAAGACTATTTATTACAACAGAACCATCATCGGAGCAGCTTCCAATATATTCACCTTCGATATCAAAGCAAAGATCATTAACTGCCGCAGTATGAGCAATGAATTCTTTAACCTGGAGAAGAAGAAATTGGTCAATCATCCGATGATAAGATTACTTGATCAACTGGATCAGTTACATTAGCTGCCAAACAGTCCCAATGAGATGTCAGCAAATGCATTACTTTATGTTCACCTAAATGAAGATGGTTAACAAACTTAGGTACCAAGAAGAAACCTTTACAAACTCTGAAAACCAGATAATTTTTCCGCATATTATAAGAGCAAAAACGCCTAAACAAACAATAACTGGCATCTGTTATAAAAGGCACTTGATAAGAAGAAAAATATTTTTTTTATATAATTTTTATATTTATTGTCTAGCAGCAAGAGAATCTGATCCAAATGTAGGGGTGGGGGGTTAAAATCGATGTATTATGTTTGGAAAATATTTAAAACCAATCAGTAATGGCATCTAAGAGGTATCTGGTTCAAATGTAGGTAGGGGTTCCAATACTTAAATGCCGCTAGACAATCATACGGATCCATACCTGCCTGGAAGAGGAATATTAGCTTATTCATGGCTCACAGATGAAACTGTATACAATGTGGTCACTGGTCAGAGGTAAAATTGTTCATCCTATCCACATGAAAAATTGCAGTGAGGAAAGCCTGATATTACATAAGACTTTTGAGGAATTTTCGCAACTTTTGGATGTGTAAAACAAGACGTATTGTTGTTCCTAGTAACCACTATTGTGAGTATTTTTTGAATCTACCAAAGCATCTTAATTTTAAAAGTTCCCGAACTACATTACCAACAATCTCAAACCGGTGCATTTAAAACATAAAGCTGACACTGATGTTAAGGACACAAGGGATGTCCAGCATGAGCTTTAAGATCCTAAGTAGTCTTAACAATCTCATACCAATGCATTTAAAACATGAAGCTGAGCACTGATGTCAAAGACACAAGGGAAGTTCAGCGCTCACAATATAAAGTAAACTTAAAATTGGGTCTTTTACTAAAAGAAAACGAAAATTGTAGTAACCTGTGAGCAGCAAGATGCTCTATGTCTTTAATCTCTATAAATCGCAAGGTACCGAGTTCTGAAATAGCGTATTGCTATCAACTTATTATTAGAGTGCATGAGTGTGCCATGCACGTGCTGTTTGAAGTGTGCCATGCACGGTTGCGTTGGAGAGGAGTACCGAAGCAGTTAGGTGGTTAGTTGTTATGCCACTTAAGCAAGTTGTTAGAGTTGTTATACTAGATGACTCTTGGCAGTTCTTGATTTGTATAGAAACTTGTATAGCTCTTGTTTAGTCTCTTTACATTCATTCAAGTTTTGTAACTTCTTCTCATATATGATAATAAAGCTTCATCTCTATTTAGCCTAGAGTATCCTTCAATACTTATGGTTTTAGCTTAACACAATCCAGCTTCGTCTGCTCACAAGTCCAAAAACTAGCTCAATCAACTCTTAATCACCAAGCCAAAAGAAAAAGGGAAAACAACGCTCCAACACAAAAATCTCAATTTCAATCAATTCTCCACAGCATGATCACTAAGTCACCTATCTGAAGGAAAGGCCTCGTAGCACCAATTAAATTGCAGAATTATATCGAGAATTTCCAACAGAGACTCACTTGATTCCCGAGGAAATCGAGAATGTGGACAGAGCCGGAGTGAGTGCCGAGAGCGATCATGCGTTCGGCGACGGCTATGCAAGAAGCGGCGTCGCTGTGGAGGAGCGCGGGGACGCTGCCCCCCATCCGCTGGTACTTGAGGGGAGGCTCCTCTTCCTCTTCGGCGTCCGCTTCGGCTTCCTCGTCGGAGTTGTCATCTTCAGATTCTTCCTCACGCTGGTCATCGTCCTCGGTTCCGTTCTCCAACGGCTTCCGCGACATTATGGAAAATGTGGAGGTAATAAATGCGAAAAGTGAACGACTGATTGAAGAATGGTATAAGGAGAATTTTGCCGCGATGGATCGAGTTTGTTCTCAATTTCTTTTGGTTTCTGATGCTTTTGGCCGACGACGGTATTTAAAAAGTGATCGTTAAAAAAAAAAAACCTTTAAAATCTTACTTTTTTTATTTAATGTCGAGCTCTTGTGACCGCTTTAATGTTGAAATAATAGTGGCATAGATGGCTACAACTACAAGAGTATGTACAATATGATATTGGTACTTAATGAAATTTGTTTATTTTCTAAAAAAATTACACATCATTATTATATACCTATGGTTTTTAGTCGAAGCCACATATTCTAATATTTTCAAATGTCAGAAACGAATAGAAAAAGGAAGTTGATTTCCGAGCAATAGTCACACACTATTTAATGTCCAAAGCCCAACATTTTCAAAATAGTTATCTAAGAGTTATGGTTCTCTTTAAATCAAATGGGCCTGGACCTTCCTGATGGGTTCTGGGCCAGTCACGTAATTCTTTTATACGTATGCATGTCATCAACAATCATTCATGCATCCATAAATTCATCTGTTAGAGGTTGAATTAATTTGGATAAAGCATAACTACTTTCCCAGTTAAACTAGTCCACAAAATTTAGAGTTAAATTAAAAATATATGCATGCATGCAATAACGAACGTCAAGATGTATATATATATATATATATATATATTTCTTTTTGTAAGATTCGGTGTTAGTAAGAAGTTTGTTGTTGATAGATATTAATTAATGTGGCTGTGAATTGACTTGTGGTAGAATATATGGATAACAAATGGACGAACGGGATCCAATGCTAATTATTGGACATCATCTGTTAAATCAAAGTTGATCAAACCTTAACCTACCCAACTAATTATATTGACAAATTTGCAAATAGGCAATGGAGTACTACTTAATAGATTGAATAATTTCATTAGTCTTTTATATAGAAGGGAAATTTGTTGGTGGGACTCTCAGAAAGGATAGTTTCCTTTTGTCTATTTTCCTAATTATTTTCTATATAAAGTATAATACCAATTCAACAGTACCACAACCAAATTAAAGGCAGGATTTATAAATTTATTTACTGAGTTGAAAATTATATTTTAGAGAAATCAAATCTCACTTGTGATTTATAATACTCGTCCTTTATACATGGAGAATAAGAGGTCACGACTGTTCCAACAAAAATGGTTCGTCGTATCCTACCTATATATTTAATGATGGTAATTGTGAGAATTAATTAAATTGTGTAATGGACGCATCAAGTAGTTGTAATACTTCCAAGAGAGTTGTGGAAGAATACAATTGATGGAGGAATGGTCATGTGGGGATGGAAAATATGGAATATTATATTTTTGAAAAGGAATTAATTTGATGCCTATCTATATATATATATCTATAATAGATGTATATATATACCCACATCCTCACGTCACTAGAAATAAAAATAAAAAGGTTTGGAAATATATATATATATATATATATGTGTGTGTGTGTTGGAAATTCAAAAGGGTATCCTATGCTATGTATATATATGGGAAATATTAAGATAGAAATGAAAATCTAGAGATAGAGATAGAGAATGAGAGGGCTTTATACACTTCCCGTTAGACACGGAGGCTGATTTGTACTTCAATTTGCTATTACATACTTAATGGACTATACCTTATTTATTTACTTTTATTACATTAAGATTCTCTTTTCCTATTACGTACTGTCGGGGATATTCAATGTAGTGTAGTACATATATATTAATAGGGTCAGAATTTTACCTGTATTTAAGTGTGTTATTATATGTAGTCCAATCATCAATATATATACACTTCATATTTTTTTTCATAACCTGACATTGTTTGTCATATTAATAAATAATATTTTTTTCATAAATTTTGTTAATCTCATTTTCCAATTAGTTAGTATTTATTAATTATGGTGTAATATAATATTTATTTATTTAATTAAAAATTATAATAATTTATATATGTATGTTACGTTATTACATCAGTCACGAACATACTAAATTATGCGGATAATAGAATTATATATTTTTCATACAAAAGTTTCCACACCAATAAATTGTTAGTTTATTTTATTAATCCAAACTTAAAATATGCTAATTCACTTGGCAACTGGACACGATAGTGTTTTTTGTTTGTTTTTTATAAACCGAATTGTCGTTTGACATTTCTGGATAGAAATATAGTTTTTCAGTCTGTGACTACATTCTGACATAATACCGAATATATTCATAATATATATCTATGATTACTAAGTGAGATAGAATCGAATATATTCATTCATACTATCTGTGTTTATTAAAACTTTTATAGGATCATCATGTGTGTTTGAGATTACTTCAATCTCACAATAGTAGAATGATATATATAGAGAGAGAGAGAAATAGATCAAATAAATAATGTCAAATATTATGACTAATCAGAATTTGGCATATATAACTAATTATCTATTAATTTAAATAGTATAAATACTTGGTCTATACTATTATTTTTTATTTATTCAAATTTATTCACTTACTAAACACTATATTAATTTGTGAATTGTGACGTTAACTACGTTAATGAAAAACTTAAATTCAACAACTATCCTAATTAAGATTTTTTATAAAGACTAGTACGATATAGAGACCATAGATAATATCTAGAGCATAATATTTATTTTAATGGAGCGTACCATGAAAGACTCCATTAATTTTAATTTTTTTATTAGAGTAATGTGACTGGATAAGTACTTGCAATATGAGACCAAACTTGATTGTTGATGTGGATACATGATGAAGAATGAAAGATATCTAAAAGTTTAATGACTTGTGCATAACCCCAACTATGTTTCTTGAATAAACGAAGTTAAATGAGAAAAGAGGCAAAGTAAATGCACAAAAGTCTACATGTTTTTGATAATTTAACTAATATTTCAAAGCACTAACCTATGATATTTTCACACTGAAATTAATATATATGTATATATATTCCATTAATTAATTTCAATTTATGATTTTGACGGCATGAAATAATTTGAATAAGTTAAAGCAATAACGGACAATTCAATTCATAGGATAGCAACAAAAGGAAAAGTCATGATCATGCTTAAATATGTACATATAGTGGTGGCTGTGAGGGAGCAAGTGGTGACCGCACAGTGAGTCTATCGGTGAAGGGTGAATTAATCTTGTTATTGCATGAGAAGGATAAATACACAGTCTAATTCTCACAACCCGATTTTTCCGCTAGCTGGATAAGAAATCCTCTCCTATATAAATATTCCCTCGATCTCTCCTGTTCCCTTCCCCACAATTCCCTCCGCCCCCTCTCGATCTACCTTAAATAAAAGCTAGCTGCGAAAATCAGAACCAATATTCCCAAGTCATGTTTGATCAAGAACCTCGTACAAATCTAGGTATTTTACCCGATCTAGAAGTTGAAACGCAGCAAGAAAGTAGCGTAGAAGATGCAGAGGAAGGTTACGCAACTCCCACGTCGGAGGAGAGGAAGATTCCGGCACGGAGGTCTCCGCCGCCGCCACCTAAGAAGCGGAGGTTATTCGTCATGGACACAAGAACCACTTCTCAAACAGTGGAGATTTTTAGGGGTAGATTTGTAGAGGAGGGAGAGCTCGAGTCATTCTTCAAATTGCTCGAAACTGAACTGAAGGCGGCGCCGCCGCCACCGCCAGTACCGGAGCCGGAGCAACAACAGGGTACAAATCCCAAGAGGATACGTTCTGATTAACAATTCCTTTTTTGTCCTTTATACGAAGGTACATATAATTAGGTTTTTAATCATATTCTTCTTTTGGAAATTATTACATGAACTGAACTGGTATATATATATATATGTATGTAATATGTATATTAGTTTATGATCAAGAAATCTTTCTAATCAATAATTGATATATTCATCTGCATATTGGTATGAATCATTAATGTGTTTTTTCTTCGTCCCACTGGTTCAAGGCTAAGGTCATCGTTTTCAATGGTATTTTCCTTAAAAGGAAAACATGAAACTATACCATATTTATTAATAACTTGACAAGGAACGGATATGGCTTTATGAGAATGTCTCAGTTTGCCTCTGGAGGTGAGAGAGAGAGAGAGTAAAGTTGGGGGAAATTCACCAATTAATTAAGGTGCAGGAAGAAAATTAATTAAGAAAAGGGTTTGAAAAACAGAAGCACATGCACGAATGGAAGAATTAGTTGTTTTGTTGCTGTTGTATATTATTACAATCCATGCGTGGCCTCGGATTCCTTTGCATTACATCTAAATCATTCTTAATGCTCTATTTTTATATATAAAACTTTCTACCCCCAATCCCAACCCCACCACAAAAATTAAAGAATATTCGACGACCTACCTTTTAGGTAAACTGATTTTAACCAGGCACAAGAAGAATATATTTACTTTGTGTGTGTGAAATTGCATTATATGTATTTTGTGATTAGATATTTGTTCTTCTTGAAAGTGGTTACTCCGTTTTGTTGTGGGTCAACTGAAATTAGTCGTTTGAAATTTGTAGAAAAACTACACACATCAAGTTTTAGGAGTTCTATTTTATGTATGTGCAGAAGTCATGTTAAGGACACTCAGATTCTTTTTTAGTGATTAACTACTATATTTAATTCTAAAATTCAATCACTCACCTTTTTAGCTAACAGAGCGACACGTTAACGAAATAAAGTCTTATTTTAAATATAGCCACCACTTTTTTTAATATAACCATTATGTCCTCAAAATCAGATATAAAAAGACATTAAAAAAATATTATTGTCTAATTTTGAAAATTCACATATAAAATATTATACGTATAATTTATCGAAATGATTAGACGCGCATATTAATCACGTACCTACTTCAAACATACATATAAACTTGAACCCGTAACTAATTACGATATTCTTTCTCTAAACACATCCCATTAAATTCGGTTATATACATGTATTCGGAACCGTAAATTTATTTGTCATCCTATTATTTTGTGCTCGGATAGTTGAGAGACATATCATTTGAATGCATTTGAAGGACTGAACAAGAAAGCGTAAATTAATAGATATGATGGAAGCTATTTATATTACGGGATTAAAAAATTATGTTTTATTATAATTTAAAATTTGTGAATATAATATTATAATTGTAATATTTTAAATTGAGGGATATAAAAAGATATTTAAGAATTATATTAAAAATTACACTCGGACAAAATGTATTGAATTGGGCCCAGGCCCAACAGATAGCCAGGTCTTGGGCCGGATGGGCCGCCATTATGTTGGATGCCTAACAAATCCCAATAGCTTGATTCATTTAGCCCGTGGCTCAGCCATACTAGCAGCTTAATCTCTATAGCCAAGCGTAGCAGCGAGCTTTAAAAATCAGAATATCAAACCACCTTATAAGTTGAATCGAGACATCCGATAAATCGAATCGAGACTGATCTGAAAATAAGATGATTCGAATCTTTCGGTTAGAATTTTTCGAATTTCCAAAATTCAACAATACTAGCTTGAATTTTACTTTTGTTAATGTAAAATCGATGGCTAACCAATCCGAACACCCATTAAATACTTAAAATTAGGAATTCTTATGAAAAAAATGAGAAATATTTTAACCATTCATTTAAATAAATAAATAATTGTGATATTTTTTACAAATTAATTTTTATTTAAAATTAAATTTTAAATTTCTAAAATAATAAAAAAAAATATTTAATTAAATTTAATCAAGCTTGACCATAAAAATATACAAAATATAAAAGTTGAAACTTAGACCCAACCTATATTTTATAGTCATACTATAAAAATATCATAATAAATACTAAAAAAAATTAAAGGAATCATATAATTAGAAAAACGTAGAAATATTTAATTAAAATATTATATTTTACCATATTTTTAAAAATATAGTATGAAAAATAATTAATTATAATATATTAATTAAATTATTAGATAATTAAAATGATAATATTACATGTAACTATATTTTAAAAATAACTTCCCTTTTAAATTTTTTAGTTTTAATATATTACTCATAATAGATTAATACTTCGAGCATTCAACAAGTTCTGCATATGCATAAATGATCGATAACTAATCAATCATTACTAGATACGTACTATTGTTTTTTTATGTATAATATATGTAATTATTCAACAAGAATATATGTATAAAGATGTTTAAAATCGACAAAATTATATATTAATTATTTTATATAAAGCATTTTGCACATAGATATTTGAAATTTTCCGATTTTAGGTTAATTGCTATTGTGATTTTTGATTTTTTTTTTCCTTTTCATTTTATAGTGGCTAATAAAATTGATGAAAAATCGAACGGCCAATTTTTCGTTTCATAAATTAGTGGTTAATCGAATCGTGCTCATTCCTAACCAAGTGAACGATTGTCTAATAGTGTGATATTAGCGTGTTGTATTAACCCGAGAGTGATGTCATGATTAGAGTTATTATGTTTTATGGTATATAAAGAAAACATTATATGTATATATTCAATCTCAAATACTCAAACTATTAATTATAACATGTGTACCTCTCCTATTCACGTTATAAGATATCACGGTAGACTATAAATAATCACATTGCTAGCCAAGATAGTAGCGTAAAATAAAATTGAAAGATATACAGTATAAAATATAAAGCGATAGATGACAAGGAAAAGGAATTAAAAGAGCAGAGGAAGAAGTTTTGCACTTTTTTGAACTATGGTACTTATAATTTATTTAATGAACACTTACTTTTGAATTTATTTATATATATATATTAATTTGTAAATTGACAAGGACATGATACGAGATAGGTCTGGTCCATAAATATATAGTGATGAGTGAAAATGCATAATACATAAAGGGACAAAAAGGAAGGAACTGAAAACCCCTAAAAACGTCACAGCATTATGAATGAATATACTACAATGTAATCATTGTTGCTTATAGTACAACCGATAGTACACTGCACTTCCAATATATATCACCCAACAACTCTCATCCCCTCGCCGGCAACCCTCCCACGGCCTCTCCACCACCCTAGCTCCGCCGCCCACACACATATATCTACTTTCATGAACCCATTACCCTGCAGAAGACTCCTCCAACATCTAGAGAATGACCCTCTCTCCCCCACCACCGCCGCCGACTCCTCCTCCGCCGCCGCGTTCAAAAGACAGCTGGACTCCTCGATCGCCCTAACGATCGTAGTCCTTGTCACCGCCTTTTTCTTCATAGGGATGCTGTCCTTCTACATACGGCGGTCCTCCGCGGCCGAAGCCGCCGCTTCACGGGCGGAACAGGAAGAAAAGGCGGCGGCCGTGAATTCTCTGCCGGTGGTGTCGTACGCTAAGCAGGTGCATGTGATGGAGGAGTGCCCGATCTGCTTGAGCGAGTTCGAGGAGGGAGAGGACGTGAAGCTAATCCCATATTGCGGTCACGTGTTCCACACAGGATGTGTTGACACGTGGCTAGAACTGCACGTGACATGCCCTCTCTGTAGGTCTGACCAACTTTTCAAGAGTGTTGATAAAGAAGATGTTTGATTCCTTCCAAATACTCTCTCTATATATATACTGCAGTACCAGCAGCTAGTATGTGCTTATCTTATTGGATTGTGTGTGAATTTGTCGACTCTCTCTAATGTGTTTTCTACATTGTTGATGTTATATTCAATAGTTTCATCTATGATCATATCATTCATGAGTATCAAAGATTAAGTCCTTTTTAAAGAATAGCATTCAAATTGATCTATTTATGGGCCCTCGATGACTGCCAGTCTAGATCTTTCTAGAGATAAGTAAGCTCAGCAGCAAAGAATAGAGGCCAGGCCATGCACGTGGGATAAATAAATGTTGATGGTGGTGCAGAGAATCTACCTGAATCAATATCAAAACATCCAATTTTGAAGGTAATATATTAAGGTGTATAAACAATACTGCACGAGTATGATAACCTATGACACTTACACCAGTGATATCTAACATATTAAAGAATCGATAAAAACAATATTTTTCATACAAACATATGCATGCCCTTTCCAATTCCAGATATATATATATTTCCTATATTCAAATTAATATTATTATATTATCTCAACTAGCTACATACTTTCGAATATTAGCTATATTTCGCTCCAAAAAAACATAAAATGTCGTTAGATTAATCATATATTTGGGGGGCTACTTAATTAATTATTATATTGTTAATTTGTTTCTCCTACACGTGAAAATTTAACTAATTAATTGAATATATGATTACTGTCTTATTTATGTTTAATATTTCTTAGGGACTGTGTATTTATATTCAATATTGATGACTAAATTTTCATACAACAAAATAATATACTCAATATTGAACACACATGATGCACCTCTCCTCCTTTGATTCATTCTGCAGAAGTTAAGGTAGCTGTGTAATGGGCCTTTTACATTATAAGGCCCAAAAGTTTCAAGAAATAGAAATATTATTGCGTAGTTTTGAACATTTAACATGAAATGGACTCCGTCATTAAATTATTAATGTTTAGATAAAATTACAAGTGTTAATATATACTGTTCTACTACACCTATATATATACATGCAACTTTTATATAATTAGGGTAAATTAAAATTTAAATGTGACAACCTTTGAGATGATCTGTAATTTAAAGGAATATTAACAACTAACTTTTCATAATTAGCCATTTGACCGCCGCCAATTTATAATTACAAGGGTATTTCAGTACAAAAAATTTATAAATGGATAGAATTTAACTATTATTATATTGGTGGCTATTATTTGTCTTTTACAATCTTTTTGGCTATTTTATATTATCATTCTATCTTTTATATGAGAGTGTTTATTAAGTTGGATATGATTAATTAGAATAATCATCTTTTTTAGGATTATTTTAATCTCACTTTTTTAGATGGGATACTTATCAAATAAATAATCCCTTATTAGATCATTAATCACGGACTTTGGGATATCCTACGAATCTAATCCTAATTAGTAAACACTAGATTAACCTATATTATTTTTATCAATCTAGACTTATCCTTTCTTATCCCGGTTAGTAAACACCCCTATAAGTACTTTTGATCGGATAATAATTTTGGGAGGGATCAAAATCAAAATGATAAAATAAGTACTCCATCTTTTCCACTATTATTTTATTATTGCTCTACTTTAATCAAAAAATTCTCATAGTTTTGGTCAAAGTATGATAATAATAGTTGGACAGATGGAGTAATAATTTTGTTGACGGAATGATAAATAGAGCATAAGAGCATCCCCAACGGTGGGGCTGGGGAGCCTTCGGGCAGGGCCTCCGGAGGCCGAGGAGAGAGTCCCGCCTCTGTGGAGGACGGTCTCCGGATGTGAGGCTTTGGGTTGAGAGGCAGTCTCTGGCCTCCGGAGATTGCCCCTCTTTCGCTGCTATGGGGTGTGGGACTCCGGAGCCCCTCCATTTTTATTTTTATTTTTTGATTTTTCCTTTTTTTAAATTTATTTTAATACATAAATTCATCTATAAATATCATATTTCAATCTCACATTTTCACACATCTTCGTTTTTTATTAATGTATTTAAATTAAAAAAAAATATTCAATTTAATCTAATTACATAAAAATATTAAAATTAAAACTAAAACTAAATATTAATTACACATTTATTAATTTAAAGTTTTAATTCAAATTAGTAAATTTAATACATAATAAATGTCCAAAATAAAAATACACATAAATTATAAAAATACAAATCAAAGAAAGAGTCACATGTTGAGAGTCTCTCACTCCTACCACCCAATACAATCTTTCTGAAAATTGTTGACACCAGACAAAAAAATTCATTTAATTACGAAAATGTCACCGATCCTCAATTTTGAGAGTCGCCCGTTAGGATGCTCTAAGCAGAGAAGGGGCAGAGACATATATTCCACTCTACAAAGACAAATTGAATGTTGGGCGATAATATTTGGTCACGAGTGTGATCAGTCATACAATTGTTTCTTTCTTAAAATCAAACATATTCGACTAATAATCATTGTATAATACTTATTTAACTTTTATAAATGAGTGTGACATTATGCCCCTCCTGAACAAGTGCTCCTTATTATTTTTATTTAATATAATCAATAAATTTTACTTTAAACTAATAAACTCTTTAGTTGAGTTTCATAATTTGAACGAGTCATTCATAAAATTATTTTGAGTACTAACTAGAACTATTAATTTATTAGATTATTTTTATTATTGTATGTACTAAATTAAAAACTAGCAGTAGTATCTTTTTGAAGTTACAGTCATTTATTATTAACTCCAGTTAAACCACAATTTGTTGAACCTAATTCTTTTTATCGCTAAATCTTGGATATTAAGTTCAATTTCTCCTAAAGATGTCTTATTGTATTTTGATTCTACATGTGGGACAATTTTAACACAGTTTTTCATGCATAGTATAATCGATCCAACGTTATATGTTGACAATGATATTAAATAACGACCTATTATTAAATCGGGTAGGTCTTGTTATCCTATTAAACTTGAATATTGATTTCAACTCATTCTAAAAAAGTCTTATTAAAGGAGATTCACCACTATGTATTTTAATTCTAAAAATCATCCGTATACAATTTAAACAAATCTCATATGATGTCAAATATCTAAGGGTCCTAAAATCTAACTCTTAAGAATATGAGAGTAAATATAGATATTTATATGTTGCATTTAATATTGTTGATTTGTTGTACAAGTTGATAGTAAATTGAAAAGAAGTTGGTGCATGTAAGGGTGCAATTTGCATGAGGGGCACGTCGCCGTGTGTCAGAAGGAAAGATGGCAAAGGACCACACTACACACACTACCACTTTAATTCCTATTCTTCTTCTCTTTTTAACTCATTCTCATCTCCTTAAACAGATCGATCAACATTTATTTAATGGGACAAAAATTCTCTTCAATAGACAAAACATAACTTTCACACCCACCCCACTAATTAAACTACCTATACTCTATATATTTTACTTTTTCATAAATATGCATGTGTCCACTTTGATAATTTTGAAATTTTCTCAGTCGCATACTACTTCATCCTTATAGTGCGGTTTAAAATTGAGATAACATATTTTGGGATATATAGCATATTAAATAATAGCTTACATGCGATTTTATTTATTTAACAGTTTGATTTTGCATGGAAAAATGTAGTAAATACTTTACAAAAAAGTGCATTTTTTATTTTAAGACATGACCCTTACTTAATTAATCTTTAACTTTTAGCACATAAAATACTTTACATTGTGAATCTCCATCTTCCCTGCTAACTCTTCTTTCTAACATAATTTTTAGAACACGCGTCACCGAAAATTATGTACTTTTTTAGACATGAAATACTATTCTACATGCATAACAATCTAAATAAATTATAATACTCCTTCCCTTTCATAAATACATGCACCATTTCATCCGGCGTGGTTTCAATAAAATATAGTTGATTTGAATGTGAAAAGTGTTAAGTATTAAAATATACTACATCCGTCCATGAAAGTGTTTAACATTTTGACTTGACACGTGTTTTATGTAGTGTTTTAATTTTGTATAAAAACGTATAGTTAGAGCATACACTATGGTGCTACCCCATAATGTGTGTCAAATATGCTACACATCATCAACTATCAACTTTTTTAACTATCTCAACTTTTTTTTTCCACTATGATGTTATCTTAAATTTAACTATTTGATGGACCCCACAATCATAATACTTATGTAAAATACAAAAGTTTGGAAGTAATTTGAAGCAAATAAAGTTGGTGAGAATCCAACTTCATTTTTTCATTGAGATGTGTGTAAAAAATGTAGTTAGTGGAGTTTGTATCTTACATGATTTATTATTTTTAAATAGATTGTATGCATATTATAGTTACTATAAATAAAAAGTTTTAGTGTTAAAAACATTAGTTGACGGACCAAAAATGAAAGATGTTAAAAACATTGGTGAATGGAGGGAGTAGTTATTTGAATGGTAATGAAAATTGAGACCACAAAAATGTGTTATTAAGTGTTAAAATATACGTTGATTTGAATGATAGTGAAGATTGAAACTTACAAAAAAGTAGTAATTAATTTCCAAAAATAGAAGGTACATGTTTATGTGAAACATACTAAAATGGCAAAATGAACATGTTTATGTGAAACGAAGGGAATAGTATATATTACATACTAAAACTAAAAACATATAAATAAAAAAATATTTTAATTAATAAAAAAAACAAATAAAATCAGAGGTATGATCATGACTATTCATAATAATACCACAAAGTTACATACGCAATCAGTGTAGCCGAAACAGAAAATGAAAATATCATAAGTTAACATCAAAATAAGTATCATATCTACCATTTAATTTGTGCAGTATCCATCTTAAAGAAACTATCTATAATTGAATATTAAAGAAACTATATATAACTATCTATTAATATTAATAGATAATAGATAGTTTGGAGGGAGAAATATTTCATAAGTATTTGAGAATTCAATTTTCCTGGAGGACTGAATTCCTATTTAGTGCTGCAGCAAGTTCTTGGTGCAACTCTATTTGCATGTCCATGCAAGCTTCCAGCATACCTTGAATATGGTTCACTCTTTGCTGAAGCATAGCCATATCACTTCTTAACTCATTGATCACATCCCACTCCTGATCATAATCATATTTACAAACTAAAGTTTTAATATCTCATCTCAAGAAGCAAATCCAATGAAGTAACAAATATTAGAGATCAAGTTAACTATAGAAGTTATCTTCTACTAAGCTTACTGTTTCTAATTGCTGATTTGAGTATTGGTGTGGCCAATCTGCACCCTGAACATCCTCATTCCATAGTTGTTGGGATACCTGAGTAAAAGGGTTTCTGTCAGCACTTTCAGACGGAGCCTGAGATTGATCGCCGTTTAGCAGTTCGTGATCTTGATCGATTACGGAAGGAAAGGATGCACTATCTGATTCCCAATCAACAGATGCACGGCCAAGCCTTTCAGCATGAGACTGCAACACTTGATTTAGACTCTCCCTGAAGCTACTATGAAGAAGACTCGATACACGCCTCCTGAAGCAAAAAACAATAAGGTGTCAACACATGCGTCTTCATGTTATTTTTAATTGAAAGAGACTAGATAGCATACCGGCTGAAAAGCTCCCTCAGTTCCATACTGTTACCTTTATCATCATCATATGGGAAATAAAGAGTATCAACTTCTCTAACAGATTCTCCGGCCTCACTAGTTGGCATGTCCAGCCAACTGTCAATAGTCTCTTGCACATCGTGGCTTGGCCAGTCGTGAGATTCTTGCATCTGATCTTGCTCTTCAACATTGTTACCAGAAGGCTCGGATAATGATTGACTCGAGGATCTTTCTTGTCTGCTAACATTATCCCTTTCAGTATATACAACAGTATCTACATTGTGCCAGATAATTTGTTCATTCTCAGTTTCCAATGCTGGAGATTCTCCCGTTCGAACCGAAGCACCATCTGCATCAAATTCCTCATTTGTGTTCCCTTCCAAGTTAGTATGATCATAAACTTTATGAGCAGAGCTAACGGACTCATTGTTTCCATTATACACTTCAGAGGGACCACTGCAAGTTATGTCCACAGATTCTAACAATGATGTGATATTTATACGTCCACGTTCAACACGAGCCAAAGCTGACTCCTCCTCTACTCTACTGGGACTTTTAGAACAAACCGGCAAATCTTTTCGACCTTCATTAAGAATCAAAACAGGTTTCTCTGTTTCTTTAATTTGTACTCCGTGTTCTTGTATATTCCTGTTTCCATCTGCAGTCATACCTTCTAAGTCTGCAGATATGTGATTTTTAGTGCCTGTAGACTCAGATCCACCCCTATTTCCATAACTAGTAGAAGAATCAGAACCGGTGCTATTCACTGAAGCAGAAACAGATATATCCAGCTTGGAAAGGAATCCTTCCCTGTACAAATCAAACAATGATATAATTATTTAAGAACAAGGCCAACAATGGAGCACAAATATTCTGCATATAAAACTACTACTAATGATATCAAGTTCGATTTAAGTTATCATCATTAACAATCCAGCTCTACCAGAAAAGACCTATAATCTGAAACTTCAAATGCAGATTACAAAGATTTGTGACTCGGTTACAAGCCTAAAAAGTGCAGATATACAATGCAACCGCAGAAACAGATGGGCATGGGGTTCTGCAAAGATGTGATTTTGATTTGGTTACCTAAGGTCGGAAACTGTTTGTCTTTGCCAAAGAACGCCCAGTTCAGTGGCAGCCACTGAAGACGGCTTTAAATCCATCACCACTCGTCCATTTCTTAGGAACCTACCCCTAAGGAGCGCCTGCAAAGTGGTTAAAAACTTAGAAATGGCACATAAGATTCTCAAAATACTGAATCGGTAATCAGATATGTAAAAGACATTTTAAGCTCAAATAACATCTTCAGGGAAAGGTTTTCAGTTGAAGTGTGTTATGCAACTTGTGCTAACATAAATAACTTCAATAAAATGCCAAGAATCCCAAAAGACTAGATATTGAGTAGGCAAAGCTGTGACTCCATATGAAAATACATAGTGTTTAAATGTACAATGAGTAAAAATTATCACCTGGATGCGATTGCGGTGAGCAAAATCAGACACAAGTCTCTGCTCTGCTATGCTTCGAAGTTCTCTTTTTCTTTCATCATGAGCCTTCAAGAGAAGATCAAGAAGGGTCTGTCTACCACATATCCTACGAAGAGGCTTTCGTAACGCGCCATAACACACCTGCTCAATTTGAGGCCCAGCTCCCCCTCTAAATGATGCACAATCACTACTCTGCTGCGTAGTAATTTGTGCTCGTTCTCTGAGAATTCTTACCCTCTCAGATTCTATATCATCAACCCAATGACCTGAACGGTTCTTACGCTTGAACCCAGAAGATGGATGACCCTTAGGACAACTATTCATCCACTCTTGAAAAATTAGTCTCACTCTGTCACGCTCAATCTCTCCCAAGTCACTCTGCATTGATATTACACTGTTATTATCCTCACTCATATCAGTAATCTCTGAACCACTAAAGCCTTGATTTCCAGACTCATTAGAAACTTGAGAGAAAGTATCACCATTCTCACTCCCATCTCCTAAAGATGTAGAGGCACTTCTGCAATCGGAAGCAAAACCATTTCTATGTTGCCTTGACCTGTAAGACTGGCTCAAGACGTTTTCACCCTCAATCTCTCGCCACATTTGCAAGAGGGCGGATGCCCGTGTGCTGCGCGAAGAATTGTCAGCATCCCACCTGCCTGAGTCCCTTCTCTGCGACTCGCTGAAGAAGGGCCGAGGAAAATCAGGGACGTTGTGTAAACCAGCAACAGCCATTCTAGAAACTCTTCTCAATAGAACTGAACATAATTATATGTAATCTATTCACTATTAGTCTTAAGATCACTCTCAATTGTTACTGCCAAGAATCACCATCACCTATTCCTCTAGTAATTAGGCAATCTAACAATGCCCACACGAGATCTGCGGAAAGAACAATATATCATTATTCATATTCATATTCAAATGAAAATATTAAGATCAAATCAAAATTGCAAAAAACTATACACCCTAATATGATTACAAAACCAACCAATTGTAAAATCAAAAAAGTTGGTAACTTGCAGATTCATCTTGTCCTAACCAACAAGACGCACCAAAAGGAAAAGCAACAACATCAACTACCAAATCCTTAAGCAACCAAAACTAATCTTTACAAATGCAGATATTATTCACTTCAAAGCACAAAATACCAAGGAACAAGAAAGGACAGCAGCAGAAGCGCAACACAATATAAGGAAGGTGCACGAAGTTTATACAAAACAAACATATTCTTCACCTAATATAATTCAGCACAAACAACTAAAGCAATTTGCAGCTGCAAATCCCAGTTCTTGACAGCAAATGTAACAGTATGGCAGAGAAAATGTATCAGTTACGCAGAATAATGTTTGAAGCGATGGAAGTAATGAAGAAATATTAAATAGCAAGAGCGAAAATTATGGGGTGAGGGACACTGGCGCGGCGCCATTTATTATAGTAACATAAATTCTAGCCGTAATTCTAACGTCTATTTTTCGCCATTCCTTTTTTCCCTTAACCGCTGCGTCCGAGCAATCCTTCTATTCCCTCATATTCGTATAAAATTACGTAATTAACCCTTATTAAGCCTTGGTTTAACGGTCAACAACAGATTATTATGGTAATTACTTGAATTATAGTAGACTTTTATGTGGGGTTGGGAGTTGAACCCTTGAAAATAAATGTTTAAATTAGAATTCCAAAATAAATATCAAGAAAGAATAAATAGATTTCCAAAATATTGGAATCGGGACACTTGGTTTGTTGTGGCGTTATCCATTGTTAATAATTGAAATCTATGAATTTAGTCATAGATTTATTACAATCATTATTTGATTGTTTAAATTTGTGTCACTTGTTTATTCCTTGAAAAAGGAAAATGTGTCAGATACTTATTCGACATCATGTGATGTGAGATCATAGTTGTTATGCTTTGGTTTTCAGAGTAAGTTACTTTACTATTGTGATGAGATGCCTGTGTGAAAGTTCTTTGGTTATCATGTCTTTTCTTTCTAAAGGTTATAACTCAGGCATTTCTTTTAGATATTGAATAACCATACTTATGTGCCTAATAAATAGCCCGAAAATCCAATTCTCAAGAGTAATTATTTTCTTTCTTCAAAATATAAGTTTAAAATAATGCATTCATTTGGGATTTAACCTAATTCATTTATACTCGAATATTTTTTAATGGGATGAGGAGAATTAATAATTGTTAGGTAATTAGTGGAAAAGAAATATCCACGAATTACAAAAAAAAAAAAGGACTATATCATTTGTTACAATTAGGATACAAGTTTCTATAGCCATGGCCCATGTTCATTCACGAATTGTGTTCATATGGATCAATAATGGGAAAGAAGACCAAATACCAAGATATGCATTTAATTGTGTAATTAATTAGGCTATTTAGAGAATAATAAATTGCTACTATATCTTTAAAGGCTTATTAATGTCATATCAAATGCATGCTAGTTCATGAATTCAGTCGGCAATTTCTACTTATATGTCCATTAATGTCATACTTATTTAGCTCTCTTTAAAGTTGGATAATCTTAAATAAAATATAGTAAATAAATCAAAAGTAACTATACAATACTTAAAGCGAAACAAACATAAAAAAGCTACCTGCAGTCGAACGTTAATCCAATAATAATGACTTAATTAAGCCAGCTTTCTCTTACATTATGGCGGGAAAAGAGGTGTTATAATTTTTTAATAATTCAGACTATATTTAAAATAAGATACTCATTTTATAATAATTACTCTATAATTTAGATAAATATAAAATAATTATGATGAGATGAGTATTCTTTTTAAATACCAAAAATAGTCGTAACTAATAAAATATCAAAGACATTACCCATTGGTGAAGATGATTAAGTAGTGAAACAAATGTATGGTAAATATTTTTTTTTATACTTATTTAATCGACGTGCAGGCATACCATAGCCAAATTAATTCTTCAAACATTAACTTTGGATCACCCCAAATGATTATCATCATAATTATATAATATCACTCATTCCGTTCCTTGTTTTGTTTGGACCCCTTCATCCCAGTATTGTTGGCTCTATTTTATTAAAATTATTAATATTTTATTAATTTTTGGCCCAAAAATAATAAGACAAAGGCAATGACGAAGCTATAAATTCTAATTAAGGGGGGCGAATTTTATCAACATCAGACTTATAAAATTATACAAAAAGAAAATAATAAAAACAATATGCAACATTTTTTGTAGGCGAATGTTCTAACTGACCAACAACAATTTCTTATACCAAGCTGGTAGAAACTTTCTACAATTTTTATTCACAATCAACATTTTTTTGTAGGCGTTTCTTGTTATCATTGAAAAACGAATGAAGTGTTTTATACTTCATTGTGTTGATTTATAAACATATATAAAAAGTACAATGTTACTCTTAAAAAAAACTATTTAAAAATAAATAAATATGAAGTATAAAAAAACAATCATACGCTACAATCAAAAGACAAAGAGTTGAGATCGTGTATGACCCATTTAATTGACTATTAATTAATTCAAAATCTCTAAATATTAGTACATATTATATAGCACATTGAAATAATTAAATTATAGAAATAATAGAGAACAACAAATATATACATATGAATTAAAATATAAAGAACAAATTAGATCTCACATAATAATCGTGCTCGAACTTCATTAACCGATGTTGAAATAGAAGATATTGGTCACAAATCATACTAAATAATATATATAAATTTGAAGAAATATTTTGGAAAGGTTGCACGGTTGCAACTTGAAAAAAAAAATGTAAGTCTCAATTGCAAGTCATGTGCTAATGGCGGTTGATATCTATAATGTTAACTCAACAAAGTTAACATATTTATATATAATAATAATACATAAATTACGAATTAAGAACCTTAATTAAACTTTTAAAAAAAAATTATTTTAAAACATAAACTAACAAACTATCTGTCTATATATATATATACACAAAAAATTGAATTTTTGAGAGGGGCGGTGGTCATCCCTGTCTCCATCTCTGGACGGAGGGAGTATGTGATTTCAGAAGTTCACGACTTCAATTTCAACATATTGTTCCGTATTTTGTTGTTTATGATTTCGCAGGTTACGGCTTCAATTCTAACAATGGGAAGCATTACCAACAAATTGTACTGTATATGTTTAATTTGCTGGTGATTTTAACAAAATTGACACTATACTACAAATATAATATTCTTTAAGTTGGTGAAACGTCACTAGTTGATGTTGGTGGATAATAAATAGGCTTCAATCTTCATCGTACTCACATGCTCTTTTTAAATACGTGTTTGTTGTGACGAGGACAATGTTGATTATCCCACATTCATGAACATTGCCTCTACCAGTTCACTCACTCATACGTCTAGTTCCCATTTTAATTAGGGCTCCATCATCCTAATCTGTACACATTGGCTTAAATTTAGAAAAAAAAAATTCATTAGTCAATTTGTCTTGTTATTATCAAGGTAATTGTTCAAATTAATAATTGTGCTTTTGTTTTTCTTTGAGTCAAGTTCCTTATATAACGCGGACTACGCTAGCTCAAGCAATTTATAATGACTAATGCCATCATCAAGGCAGTAGTAGAACAATATAATGAAAATCCATAACAAATCAGTGCCATAATAAGAGTTTAGAAAGATAGATATAACAGCGATCAAGACTCAAGAGTCACATGTTGATTTGATAGGCCTTTTTCGGTTAGATTGCCTATATTTATGTCGATAAAAATGTTATTACAAGTTGATTAGTGTGTCTCTTTAAAAAAATGGACATGAAATAAGGCTCAGGAGTTGTTTAATTTATTAAAAAAATATTTAACATGCCCTTATCTTCTTTTTTCCCATCAATGTAAAAAAGTGTATAAATTATAATACTCCATCTTTCTCATTATTCATGATCAAAAAGTCAATAAAACACTTACAATTTTGATCAAATGAAGTCATAAATAATGGGACGGATGAAGTACTTACGAGCCTATAATCTTTAATCCATATCATGGGATAAATCAGCCTATGAAATGTAGCAAAACGTTGATATTATATTAATGCTCCAAATATAAGGTAGACCAATAACACGGATCATATAAGCATTTAGTACATTGTTTAGGGTTTAGACTCACAATACGGGATTCTGTGTTAAAAGGCGGCCCGATTAATAAATCAAAGATAGGTCACTCAAATAATATATATATATAAGAAAATTAAAAGAATATACATAAGCAGCTGGAATAGCTCAGTTGGTTAGAGCGTGTGGCTGTTAACCACAAGGTCGGAGGTTCGACCCCTCCTTCTAGCGTGTATTATTTTTTTATAATTTATTCTTTCAGAGTTGAAGGAAAGGGGGTACTTATAATCCGATTCATCACAGATTCACGATGGCAAAAGAACTCTTCCAAATTTAATAGAATTTCGATTTAAACATGAAAATCCTCATTAACTCCAATATTAGGCGCTCACAATTTGAACACACAAACGTCACCAATATAATAAACGAAAAATAAAAATAAAATCACACACAAATAATTAAATTAAGTATGTAAAAGTAATGGATCAATCCATATCCACGTCACACAGAACCCTCTCAAATCCCTTGCGCGAATCAAACGGCACAGTCACCGCTTCACAGTCCACCTTTAGCTTCCGATGTATCTTAAAAACCCCAACCTTCAACCTAATCTTGGCCCTAACCTTCACGTTCAAGTTCACCTCCCCCGCCGCCCGCTCCATCCTCAGATCTCGCCCCGTGGCCCCGTACACCGTGGCGTTCTTCGCCACCAACGCCAGATCCACGAACGTCACGTTCCTCTTGGGCTGGTGAAACGGGTGCACGTTGTTCACCGACAGTTTCTGATCCTCATACAGCACCGTCACCTCGATCCTGTCGTAGTATAGCGACACGTGGCGGTTCGGGTTGTTGGCCCGGAGCACGAAGTCGAAGTCCGAGTTCAGCCTGTCGTTGGTCAGGTTGAAGCCCGTGATGGACCCATGCTCGATCGAGTATTTCAGCTTCCTCGGCTGTACCGCTGCCCATATTATGAACACCGTTAGCCCCGTCACGGCGATCAGGGCTAGTACCACCAGGACAATGCAGCGCAGCAACGGCCGCCGTGGCGGCGGCGCCGCCTGCCCCGGCGGTTGTGCGGCTCTGGCCATATATAGTTGTTATATGTATGTATTAGGTAGGTTGATTATGTGGTTTCTTGCAGTTGATTGTTTAGCTATATGTTTTTCTTGGGAATGTTTTGAGTTAGATATATATATAGATAGATATTTGTGATAAAAAACATTTATATTGTTTTAATTTATGTTTGTTGTACTTTTTGTATTGATTTCTTGCATGGGACTCAAGAAATATACGAGTAAGAGAGATTGAGGTTGTGAGGAGGGAAGGAAATTAAGGTGGTATGTGTGGAGATTGAATATTCTTGGCTTGCAGAGTTTAAAGAGTGTTATGATATATTAATAGAATGTATTGGAATCAAATTAGTTGTAAATTGCTTGAAAGTTAAGGTATTCTAAAACCTTCTCTAAAGCTGTTCTCTTTTCATATTCTTCATTTTGGACTTTTGAAATGCGTTCAGAAGCGTTTTATAGTAAATGAGTTGCTTTTGGCAGATTTATATTTATAGTTTTATTTTTAATTCTCTACTTTTCTTAAACGGAAATATAATGTATAGTTACATCTAGGATGTGTGTGGTTATCTTTTATTCAAGTATTATGACAGTTTGAACAGAGTGTGACTTTGTTTGTGCCTCGATATGTGACATAGGTTGATCATGAATTAGATTTGCCTTTAGGATTTATTAGCTTTTGATGAATGAGACAGTGTACAAGTGTTGCTGGTTTAGAAATCTGATCGATCGCCGATTTTCGAGGTGAGATTTACACGATAGTTGGGGGTTTAAATGACGAAGGGTTTACGTGGTTCGACTTTTAATGAAGTCTACGTCCACGGAGAGGAGAACTCTTTTATTATGAATTAGATGAGAGCTGAAATATAGATTACAGAAAGTGATTGTCTATCCTCCCTTAATTTAACTATCATCTAGTATTTATAGATGAGAGAGGCGGTTTATGGCTATTTATAGTAAGTGGGCCGTGCTATTGGGCCGGCCGAGCTGCTCTTGATGGGCCGAGGTGTTGGGCCGCCGAGCTGCTTCTGGGCATTGGGCCTTATTGATGGGCCATATCCTATCACATCCCCCCCTCAAGAGAAGATCGGCACCGAGGTGGAGATCTTGACGAGGTGGGTGTGTTTCGGACGAAGTGAAGATCTGGCACCGAAGTGGAGATCTTGTAGTTGCCGAAGTCGAAGTGAAGCTCTGGCTGAGGCCGAGGTAGAAGTAACTCTCGGGCTGAAGCCGAGGTAAAAGTAACTCTCTGGCTGAAGCCGAGGTAGAAGTAACTCTCTGGGTAGCCGAGGTAGAAGTAACTCTCTGGCTGAAGCCGAGGTAAAAGTAACTCTCTGGGTAGCCGAGGTAGAAGTAACTCTCTGGCTGAAGCCGAGGTAAAAGTAAC
>JAPKLX010000007.1:2385764-2414002 GCA_026898415.1 Leonotis leonurus
TGGCTGAAGCCGAGGTAGAAGTAACTCTCTGGCTGAAGCCGAGGTAACACTTGTGGCAGTGGGAGACAGCTGTTGTAGAGGGTCGTGGGTGACACGCGTCGCTTTTCTGTTGGAGGAGCTGAAGGGGCGGGATTTTGAAAAAGAGGCGGTTGGGAAAAGGTGATTTGACGTTTATAAAGGCTTCCTTTGGAAGCTAACCAACACTTTTCACTTTTCGCAACCCTAGTATCTTTTTTTCTCCTGCAAAAAGCTTCCAACCTCTTTGCCATCGTCGACTTCAATCTTCGAGAAGTAAATCCTTCAAATTTTCTCAACAAGTAAGTACTGTGCTATAATGGCTGCTGTTTCCACTTCCTCTTCTGCCTTCTCTGTTTCTTCTTCTCACACTCCAAGCGGTAGGGAGATTGTTGAATCTCCGTCGCCGCTTAGGAGTGTTCCGGCGAGGGTCACCGTGAGGGTCTTTACCCGAGCGGCTCTACCCCCTGTTCCCCGACTCGTAGAGTACTCCCCGTTAGCTGGGTCGGAGGCTGCCTTAGAGTGCGCCTCCATTATGAGTGAGTCCCACATGTGCAATCTAGCGAGAAAATTTTGTTTTCCTGATTCTGTAGAGCTTATCTTACCTAGGGAAGAGGATAGAGGTTGCTCTCCTCCTGTAGGTTTTTTTACCGTTTATGAAGACTACCTCAATTTTGGTCTTCGTTTTCCTTTACACCCTATTTTTGTAGAGCTTTTGGATAGATTTGAGCTTCCCTTGGGTCAGTTTGCGCCTGCTTCCATTAAGCAGGTAGTAGGTTTTTGCGTTGAGGTCGGTCGCCGAGGTGGGCCGATGTCACTGGAGTCTTTACTCCGTTTTTTTAGAGTGAAGCGGGGGCCAACTGGGTGGGTTTACCTTTCACCAGTAAATAAATTTAAGTTGGTCACCCCGTCCAAGGTGTCGAATTGGCAGAAGAAATTTTTCTTCTGCCGAGCTGAAGGTGTGCCCCTCTACGGCTGGTCGGTGGCCAAGTTCGGCCCTCAACTGAGGGTGGATCCCGTCGGCGAGCTCGAGACGAGCTTGATGGACCTCGGCGCCGTCAAAAGGACTTACGCCGAGGAGGAGCTGTCGAGGCTTGGGCTGAGCCCATGTGACGCCCTGGCCGACGTGGATCCGGGTGAGGCTCCGTAGTGTAGTTTGTCTTCGTTATCCGAACTAGCACTTTGACTTCGTTTGTCTGAACTGGACTTTAATGCTTTGTTTTTCTTCTGCAGTGGATCCCGAGGTTCTTCAAGCCGCGCTGAGGAAGAAGAAGAAGAGGCCGAGAGTCACCTCGGCCGCCGAGGAGACGCCGCGCCGGGAGAGGGCGGAGATGGTGGAGGCCGAGGCGACTCCACCCGTGATCGATCTGGAGGAGCCTCGGAGGGAGGAGGCGAGGGGCCCGGATGCTCGGGCATCCGGGTCGGGGGAGGCTCGTATGGCTTCGTTCCCCGAGGTGAGTGGAAGAAGTTTGTCTTTACTTCTATTCTTTTCTTTGTTCTGTATTAACATATCCTGTGCAGGAGGCCGATGTGGCACTGGACGGGCTGAGTGCCCTCTCGAGCTTCATCGTCGGCGGGGTCGACCAGTTCAGGGCCCTGAGAGCCGAGCTCGAGGGAGCAAAGGCCGAGGCGGCGAGGGCGGAGGAGCAGGAGGCCAGAACTTTGGTCGAGCTGCTCGCGGCGGAGCGGAAGGCGACGGCGGCGGAGGCCGAGGCGGCAAGGCTGAGGGAGGAGCTTGCCGAGGAGAAGGAGAGGGTGGCCCGGATGGCGGCGGAGCAGGGTGGAGTGTTCCGAGCCCTCGCCGAGCGGATCTTCCGCTCCAAGTACTTCGGCACAGTGGCGGCGCATCTGGTGAGTGCCATGAGTACGCCGATTACTTCGGCAGCGCTCGACCGTGTCGCCCAGGATTACCCCGAGCTTGACAAAGTCAAGTACGGGTATGAGGTGATGTCAAAGGAAGAGATGCTGCAGGAGTACGCCGAAGTACTCGTGGAACACACCGCGGTGATCCCGGTGGTCGAAAGGCTGGCGCGGGAGAGGGCTCCGCTCTCCGAGGAGGCAGTTCGCCGCTGCCCTGCGGATCGGGATGACAGTCTCGAAGCTGTCATCGCCGATCTGGCGAGGAGGCGGCCGGCCGAGGCCGAGGAGGGAGGCGGTGAGGGCGGCGCTGAGGAGCCCGAGGTGGGCGATAGTTAGCTTTCTCTTCTCTTTTTTAGTTTGTATCACGTCGCCGCTAGGGCGGCGCTTTTTCCACATGTATATATAAAGTATATGTTGTTGAACTGCGCTTTGTGCTGAACTGTTTAATTTTTTGCTGCTGTAGCCTGCCTTTGACTTCTCCAATACTTCGCATTTTGAACAACAAATAAGCGAGCTTCGTCGTGCTGCCGAGGCTGCCGAGGTCGAGGTCGCGTGTTGGAAAAGCCGAGCTACCAACATCGAGACCGAGCTCGAGGCGAAGCTTAGGTCAGCTCAGGAGAAGCTTGACGAAGAGCATGCGAAGTTTCTGGAGCTTGAAGACAAGTTCCAGAACGTCAAGGACGATCTGCAGACTTTTAAGGCCATAGGCGAGGAGCATGAAGAGTATGAAGAACGTATACATAGAAGCGGTGGCCTAACCATATACGAGGTCTCTACACAAATAAAGGAGGTCCGAGCTCGAGCGAGGGAGTACCGAGAAAGGTACGGCGATGACTCCTGGCAAGTTCGCGAGCAGGAAGAGGCGCTCCTCAAGCTCGGATCCATGTATAAAATTATTCAGAAGAGGAACCCGAAGCTGAAGAGGTGGATCGAGTCTAAGAAGACTTCACTCGAGGCTTCCTCTTCGGGTCAGTTGGAAAGAAGTTCGGCTGGCGCCCCCCTCACTTTGGGTCGAACTCGAGAAGAGACTCTCGCCATCATGTCCCGAGGTGGAGGGCGGCGTGCTTCAGGCGGTCGAGGTCGGGCTGTGCCTTCAAGCCGAGGTCGAGCTGTGTCTCAAAGCCGAGGTCGATCTGCACCTTCAGGTCGAGGCCGAGGTGGTTTTGGCCGTGGTGAGGGGATGGCCTTTTTGGATTCGGTGCTCGGTCATGGCGGCGCCAGCTCTAGCTCGGGTATGGGCTTCGTGGAGAAATACCTTAGTTATAGTAGTAGGTCTCCGGGCTCAGATCCTCCGAGCTGATTGTAATATGTACTTTTATGAAATAAAATACAACTTTTCTTGTCATTACTTCCCTAAAGCTATACTCAATTTGTGTAATCAAGTTTGCTTCGAATTGTGATGACTGGCTCGTACTTCGGAATGGCTTCGTTCGACACCGAAGTTTTACTTCGCCTGAAGGCGAAGTTTGGAGACTTCAGGTGGTTGAAGGCGAAGTTTTTTGAGACTCCGGGTGGCCACTTCGGTTAGGGACGAAGTTTAGGCTTTGAAGTTCTTTGTTCATTGATTTAATCGAGTGGTCTCCTCACGCGCTTGACTTCGCCACTTCGTTTGAAGTCGAAGTTTTGGCTTTGAAGTCCCTTGTTTGTCGATGTAATCGATAGGAGTGGTTTCCTCGCGTGGTTGACTGCTACTCTCAATTTGGAGTTTTAGCTCGACTTGGATCTAACGTAACATGTATACAAAAAAATGTTTCACAAAAGAACTTAATAAACTTCACACTACATGAATTACAAATAATATTTCTTTAAATGGGAAATATGCCAAGTTCGGGGTATTGGCTCCCCAGATAAGTGGACGAGCTTGTATGAGCCTTTACCGAGGACATCTTGGATTTGATACGGACCTTCCCAGGTGGCTTCAAGTTTACCGAGCTTCTTTGACTTGCTAACTTCATTATTCCTGAGAACGAGGTCGCCTATTTGAAACTGTCGATGTTTCACTCGATTGTTGTAATACCGAGCTACCTGTTGTTTGTACCGAGCTTCTAGTATGTAGGCTCGTTCTCGTTTTTCCTCCAACAAATCCAAATTAGTTCGGAGGCCTTCTTCATTGGCATCGGTCGTGAAGTTTATAGTTCGGGGGCTCGGTAGGCCGATCTCCACTGGGATTACTGCCTCGGTTCCGTAGACGAGGCTGTATGGTGTTTCTCCATTGGATGTCCGAGGTGTAGTTCGGTAGGACCATAGGACTTGGGGTAAGTTTTCAGCCCAATCTCCTTTGGCTTTATCGAGACGAGTCTTTAAACCTTTGACTATTGTCCGGTTTGTGACTTCAGTCTGACCATTCGCCTGAGGGTGCGCTACCGAGGTGAATTTTTGCTGGATATTGAGCTCGTCACACCATTCCTTGAATGCCTTATCCGTGAATTGAGTCCCATTATCCGAGACGAGGATGTGAGGTATACCGAAGCGACAAACTATACTCTTCCAAACGAAGTTGAGGGCCTTTTTGCTCGTAATTTTTGCAAGAGGCTCGGCCTCTACCCACTTCGTAAAATAGTCGATGGCGACTATTAGGAATCGTAGTTGGCCGGGGGCTTGCTCAAAGGGACCGACGATGTCTATTCCCCATTGCATGAAAGGCCAGGGGCTTTGCATGGTGGTTAGCTCGGTTTGAGGTACCCTCGTTAGTGTTGCATGAATTTGGCACTTCGGACATCTTTTGACGAGGTCGACTGCGTCTTGTAGCATGGTCGGCCAATAGTATCCCCATCTCATAATCTTTCTGGTTAAAGCTCGAGCTCCGACGTGACTGCCACAGGATCCTTCGTGCACTTCGCGTAAGATGTAGTCCGCCTGATTGGGTCCTGCACACCTTAGAAGAGGTTGAAGATAGGATTTTTTGTACAATACTCCCCGATCTAGGACATATTTGACTGATTTGTTCTGAAGCTTCCGAGCTCCAATTTTATCATCAGGGAGTTCGCCTCTTTCTAAATAATCCTGAAGTGGTGTCATCCAGCTCGGCTCGTCATCGATTATTGCGTTCACTTCGGCTTCGTCTATACTTCGGGTCGTGACTTCTTCTACCGGAGAGGCTGTGGACGACGACGCGAGCTTGCTTAATGCATCAGCTCGGTCGTTTTCATCTCTCGGGATTCGCATCAATTCGAAGTATGAGAAGCTTTCTTGTAAAGTTCTAACCTTGTGGAGATACTTCTTCATCCTTTCATCTCGTGCTTCGTATTTTCCGAGGACGTGGCTCACTATGACCTGGGAGTCACTGTAGACTTGGATGGCCTGTATCTGAAGGTTTTGTGCGAGGCGAAGTCCAGCTATTAGGGCTTCGTACTCCACTTCGTTATTGGTGGTTGGGAAGCTTAACCGCAAAGCATAAGGGATTTGTTTCCCTTCCGAACTGATGAATAAAACTCCAGCTCCGCTTCCCTTTTTGCCCGACGCTCCATCGACATAGACTTTCCAACAATCTATGGGGGGTGTCTTCGGCATTTTCTCTTTGATATTTTCCTCGGCAGGTTTGGTAGGCTTCGGAAGCTCGGTGAATACTGTTTCCACCAGGAAATCCGCCAACGCTTGCCCCTTGATAGCTTGCCGAGGTGCGAAGGAGATGGTGTGCTCACCAAGTTCGACCGCCCACTTGGCGATTCGCCCCGAAGCTTCAGGCTTCGTAAGCACTTGCCGAAGTGGTAGGTCGGTCAAGACTTGTATTGGGTGAGCATGAAAATATGGTCGAAGTCGTCTTGCAGCATTTACCAGGGCAAGTGCGACCTTCTCCAGAGGTTGGTACCTCGTTTCTGGTCCTTTTAGAGCTCGGCTTATGAAGTATATAGGTAATTGCCGAGGTCCTTCTCGAACTAAGACTGCACTTATTGATTCGTCCGAAGCGGCGAGGTATAGGGAAAGAACCTCGTCTTCGTTTGGGACGGATAAGGTGGGCAAGTTGTCGAGGTATTTCTTCAAACTCTCGAAGGCTGACTTGTGCTCGTCATTCCACTCGAAGTTCGGGGCCTTTTTTAAGACTTTGAAGAATGGGAGTTGCTTCTCGGCTGCTTTAGATAAGAATCTGCTTAACGCGGCCAAGCAGCCCGTCAACCGATGTATATCGTGTATTGACTTCGGCGCTTGCATCTCCTGGACGACCTTAACTTTTGCTGGATTAGCTTTTAATCCTTCGCGGGAAACCCAACACCCTAGGAATTTTCCGGACTGGACCATAAAAGTACACTTTCCTGGGTTTAACTTCAGGTTCACCTCGCGGAGTAGTTTGAAGACGACCTGAAGGTCGTTTAAGGTAGTGTTGACTTTTTTGCTTTTGACAACGATGTCGTCGACATATACTTCAACAATCTGACCGATATGAAGTTCAAATATTTTGTCAACCATCCTTTGATATGTAGCTCCAGCATTTTTAAGTCCAAAGGGCATCTTCTTATAAGCGAAAATGCCGAAGTCCGTAACAAAGGCAGTCTTCGGAGCGTCCTCGGTAGTCATAAGGACTTGATGGTAGCCTTTGTACAGATCAAGAAAACTAAAGACCTCGTGACCGACGAGGGCTTCTACTTTTTTATCAATGTTGGGGAGGGGATAACAGTCTTTAGGGCAGTGTTTATTGAGATCGGTATAATCAACACACATGCGCCATCCTCCTACTTGCTTCTTCACCATCACGGGGTTGGCCAACCATGTCGGATATTTTACTTCGAATAGAATATCGGCTTGTTGTAGTTGGCGTACCTCGTCGCGTATCACCTGGTTTCTCTCGGCAGCGAAGGCTCGTTGCTTTTGCCGAACTGGTTTCACCTCGGAATCGATGTTGAGGTGGTGAGTTATAATATCTGGTGATACCCCGGTCATGTCTAAAGGAGACCAGGCAAAAATGTCTCTAAACTCCCGAAGTAGTTGAATAACTTCACCTCGGAGTTCGGCACCCCCAACGAAACCGACCTTGACGATTTTGGACACATCGTTTTCATAGAGTACGACGTCTTCTAGAGGTTCTGCAGCAGACGAGGTTGACTTCGGGGCGCCGGGGTTCTGTAATTGCTATGCTTGGGGATGTTGTACACCAGAACCTCGGAGTGCGACCTGCATGCACTCCTTGGCCTGTGTTTGATTTCCCCGAAGTGTGATAATTCCATTCTTTGAAGGTATTTTGATCATCAAATGGTAGGCCGAGCATACTGCTCGTGTCGCTATCAGCCAATCTCTGCCTAATATAATGTTGTAGGGAGAGTTGGCTTTGACGACAAAGAAGTGGATTATCTTTGTAGTGGATAATGGACTTCGTCCTACCGTCACGGGGAGTGAGATCGTTCCATCTGTTGAGGTCTCCCCTTGTGTGAAATTCTTCAATGGAATGGGTGCCGGCTTTAAGCGCG
This sequence comes from Leonotis leonurus, assembly GCA_026898415.1. NCBI lineage: Eukaryota > Viridiplantae > Streptophyta > Magnoliopsida > Lamiales > Lamiaceae > Leonotis > Leonotis leonurus. The sequence goes on from JAPKLX010000007.1 coordinate 2,393,039, forward strand.
CTTCTTCAATGTCAAGTTTGCCGAAGCAACCTTTGAAGAGTACGCTGACCGAGGCTCCACTATCAACAAAGACTCGGTGTACCAACTTGTTAGCCACCACGGCCTCGATAATAGTGGCATCTTGATGAGGCGAGGCATGAGGAACAGGGTCGTCATTAGAAAATATAACGACCTCGTCCTTTTTGAACCTTTTGTACGAAGGCTCCTCCGCGGGTCGGTTCCGAGCTTCTGCCTTCAGCGACGACCTTGTTGATCCTTGGGGCACTCCGATGATGGCGGCGATGACTCCATCATACTGAGGTTGATTCTCGTCATCGTCTTCGTCATCATGTCTTGTCTTCTTATCTTGGGGTTTGCAATTTTCTCCCTTATTCCTTCTTCGTTTGTTTCTGCTCCGAGGTTGAGTATCCGGTTGATTTTGACCTCGGTATCCTCCTAGAGTGCCATCTCGTGTTAGGCGGTCGATTTCCGAGGCAAGATTGCGACACTCCTCGGTATCATGTCCGTAGCCGCCATGGAATTCGCAGTATTTATCCTGCGATCGTCTGCTTGATCCAGTTCGGGATAGTGGTGGAGGTCTTTGGAACAAGTTCGCGTGAAGCTCATAAATCTCTGCCCGAGATCGGTTCAGCGGAGCGATCCGATCTTGCTCTGGATTAGGCCGAGGTCCGAGGCGAGATGCTAATGGACCTCGTTGGATTCTTTCAAGAGCACCTCGTCGATGCTGCCCTTGATCAGTTCGTTCTTCTCTTCTCTTTTTATCCTGACCTTCAGGTCGGTCAGAAGCTCGTTTCTTCCTGTCTGCCTCATCCGCTTCGGCAAATGCGTCAACAATCCTCCACAGCTGTTTGGAGGTTTGGGGGCGCTCTTTAACGAGCTCCCTGAAAAGTGTGCCGGAGTGAATGGCGTTTTGAAACGCCGAAATGAGGACATCGTCGGAAAGGCGATCGACCTTGAGGCTCTCATTGTAGAACCGAGCTAGGAAGTCGCTAATAGATTCTCCTTGTCCTTGTTTTAGGGTAAGGAGTTGGGCCGAACTCATTTTGGCTTCGGCTTTTTGGAAGAAACGCCTCTCAAAGGCGTCCAGCAGGTCGGAATACGACCCTACGCTGCTGCGAGGAAGGTTGTCAAACCACTTCCGTGCATTGTCGACCAACAATTCGGGGAAGACTTTGCACATGTAAACATCCTCGGCCAGTCCCTGGTTCAGCATATTATATTGATATTGTGACAGAAAGTTGCTCGGGTCGCAAGAACCGTTGTAGGGTTTGATTGGTGGGACCCTGTATGCTGAAGGGAGTGGTGTGTAGAGGATTTTGTTGGTGAAGGGGGTAATGATTCTGCTGTAAACAGTGAATCTTCCCTCTCGGTGGTCGTCCTCGTCACGTCGAGAATAGTCGACGTTTCGACGAGGTGGCGTCTTCTCTCTTCGGTGTTCCTCGTCACGTCGGTAATGGTCGACGTTTTGACGAGGTGGAGTCTTTCTTCGATGCTCCTCGTCACGTCGATAATGGTCGACGTTTTGACGAGGTGATGTTGAGCCTCGCCGAGGTGAAATAATGTTACCTCGGTGATTATGCAGTCTTCGGGGGACTTCGTCATCTCTCTCATCGGCGATTTGCTCCGAAGCCTGGGGTCGCTGTGATGGACCTGCTTTATCCTCTTCGCACTGACCTCGTTGTTGATGCTGTTCGGCGAATTTGAGGAAATCTTGCTCGTGGAGGTCTAGATATGCTTTGAGCGCATGGCCGAGCAGAGGTTGAAGTGTGGCATTCCCTTGATGGTTTTGATTCAATCTTCTACTGCTAACGGAGTCATCAGCTCGGTGAGAAAGGACATCTTCTACATGCCCTTCGGGAGTTCGGCGGTTCGTGGCCTGCCTGGCAGACCGAGCATAGTGTCCCTCCCCTTCGTTAGTAGATGGACGAGGTGGATTACGAGGTATCTCAACCTCGTTTTGCTTTCCCTTAGCAGCAGCAGCTATGGCAGTAGATCGGGTGGATCTAACCATTGTGTTCTCACTTCGGAAATAGTGATCGGACACAAAATTTACTTCGTTTCCCACAGACGGCGCCAGTGATCGATCGCCGATTTTCGAGGTGAGATTTACACGATAGTTGGGGGTTTAAATGACGAAGGGTTTACGTGGTTCGACTTTTAATGAAGTCTACGTCCACGGAGAGGATAACTCTTTTATTATGAATTAGATGAGAGCTGAAATATAGATTACAGAAAGTGATTGTCTATCCTCCCTTAATTTAACTATCATCTAGTATTTATAGATGAGAGAGGCGGTTTATGGCTATTTATAGTAAGTGGGCCGTGCTATTGGGCCGGCCGAGCTGCTCTTGATGGGCCGAGGTGTTGGGCCGCCGAGCTGCTTCTGGGCATTGGGCCTTATTGATGGGCCATATCCTATCAAAATCCATATTCTAGCTGCTGCTATAGAGTAATTTTATATGAATTTAAAATCGAGGGCTATATAGACAACATATTATTAATATATACCGTATTTTGCTAGACATATATAAAAGGTTTGGATATTGCCGAATATAAGTGAGAAAACTGCAAATAATATATACACCAATTAATTAGACATCATTTTATAGTTGGACTCGGACCAACTTAATTATCGAATAAAGAGGATGGGCTTAAAAGTTGATTAAAAGATTAGTCCCATTAATTCAATCTAGATGGTCGGCTACTATTATAAACTTTTATATATGTGAGGAGGATTTACATACACAAGGAACGAATGTGGTTCATTTATAAATATTGACTAAATAAATGTTCAAAATTGACAGCTAGTCTTAGGAAATGATGCATTTTGTAACTAATTTTAGTTTTATATGTTTTTAGTTTAATTTTATATTTAGTACTAAAATTCATCCCATCCAAATAAGTTATATATTTTTAAAAATTTTATTTTTCAATTAATTGTTAATTAGTGAATTTAATTGTGAAAAATAAATGATAAGACATATAAAAGTGAGATACCGAATTTCATGCGTATTTTGAGGTGCGACTATCTATGCTATTGCTATGAGGTCGTTGCATTATCTAGTTGATTAAATAATTGCAAGGCTCGGATCAGATTGTAAATACAACTGGCGACATAGCATATATATTCTTCTATTTTTTGAATTAATTAATTAATAATAATAAAAATATCCAAGACAAAGTTATGGTGCTATTCCACAAATGAAGTGGTAATTATGTGCTATCTCCAACCAAAATGGGGCCAATTGATAACTAGGAAATCTGTTGTGCCGAATCACTTCAAGTGGGCTCTTTAGCTCATTGTTTAATCAAAGCACATATATACATCCTTTCGAATATAAATATATCAGTTGATTTCAAAAAACAATCCTTCCAAAGCCGACAACAAAAGAAGCACGCGTCAACAATAATATTTTGAGGTGTATAAATATTGAATTCCGATCTATGTATGCATATATATTCCAAGTGTTATACTCACTCCGTCCCACGAAAGTGGTCCTCTATTATATTCAAATGAGTGTATTATTATAATGAAACAAGACCACTTTCGTGGGACGGAGGGAGTATTATTTATTTATTTAAAAAAGAATTTATATAAAAGCCACAAAAAGAAGGTGGAGAAAATTAAGGGAATATTTTTTTTAGAAAAGGTGTATTCATGTGGAGTAATGGACGTGGTCGCCGCATATCCCTTAGAATTATCCCTTTCTTGCAAACTTATGTGAAAATTAAGATCGCATTCCACAATATTATATATGTCACTTTCCCTTTCAATTAACTACCATCTCTCTGTCTCTCCCATACACACACACACACATATATATATATATATACTAGTTGTTGGACTTAGCACCACCATGACTAGCTAGCTAGCTAGCTACTCCCGTGGAAGTGGAGGAGAGGTGGCTAGCTATTGCATATTTGCATGTATTTGTAAATCTTTAATTGTTTTTCCAAGAGGGCAACTTCGATCCTTTGGCATATATGATATGATCCTTTATCGTTTTCAAATAGCTTTCTATTCTTCGGTTTCCTCAAGTTTTGGGATGATCAAGAACGAAGCTCCACAACCATGTAAAATCTTATGAATATTTATCTTTTGTTTTTTGCTCTTCCTGTTTCTGTTTCTGTTTGTGTGAGTGAAATCAGAGATTAATCTCTATTCTTCCCATTAATGATACGTAGTAGCTAAGATAGTCTATATTAATTATTAGTATGTTGCGATTTGTATGTGTCCAGATAATAAAAGTTCCGGGATGTCTGCCATTCTTCCTAAATTACATATATATATTATATCAAAAGTTTCTGCTTCATGTTAATTTTAATAGCAACAATATAATCAACTAAAAGCTTTGAAAATAAAATGTAAAAGATAATTATAAGGTTAAGTAATACTCTAATAGATTAAACTAGCTAAATTAGCTTATGTGACCATCCAGTGCCATTCAGTATTCCACCATCTACATTCTACAATACAAAATTTATTATTTTAATTAATATTTTTTGGAATAATAAAATGCGGTATACAACATTTCATAGTTAATATTTATTTAATATTTTGAAACTTAAAAAATATATACCTGATTTTTGAATTTATCAATTCTAAAATTCAAATAAAAATAATTATATATCATAATTGGGTGAGATAAACTTTTATAACACAATTTAAAATAATATATCAAGTGTGACCCTCGTTCCACTCAATACTAATAATATTTGATATTCAAATAAAAAAGTTGGCATCCCATTCGATTCGAAGAAGTACAAAATATGAAATGTACAAATACCAAATAGGCAAAGCATCTTGTAATAACTAGTACAAAATCATATCCTCTTTTTCTGTTACAAAATGTCTGATGGAATTATTATTATTATTCACACAGAAGCATAAACATAAACATAATCTCAAAAGTCATATAATAAGCTGTAGAAAACAAAATGAACATACAACACACAAAGGATTATAAAACTAAACAAAGACACAACGGAATATAAAACTAAAGCAATCAAAACACTAGCAACAACATTCACTCAAGAGAATACATCTTCCTTCGTATCATCATCATCACAAAGTAGAATTATCCCAGCTACGCGACTTGAGAAACCGAAGCTTCAGCAAGTCATTGCCAAAGCTCTGCTGTTCTTCTTCGATACATTTTGCAGACTCCACCATGGCCCAGTTTCTTACATCCACTTCCAACAGCCCAAGCGTCGGTATCTCTCCGATACTATACGGAATCTCCTTCAAATTATCACATTCATAGAGAGTCAGTCGCTCGAGCTTGGGGAAATGAGAGCTCTCAGTTATCCATTGAAGGAGATCGGTGCTGTCAATCAAAAGTACTCTCAGTTGACCGAATTCCCCTTTGCTTGTTTCCCACTCCGTCCCACAACATGCGCGTCGTTTCAGTTTCAGCACTTCAAGATTAGGCAACGCACCGATCATTCTCATATCCTCCCACATTAATCTGCAGCCACTCAAGTTCAACTTCTTCAAAGTCAGTGGGAAAACAATGCTCTGCGACAGATCATCCTTCAAGTTCGGATAGGGCTCAGCGAACAAGCTCAACTTTTCCAGCTTATGCAGATGAACTAGATTCCTCAAGCCATACTGTGACCATCCGCCTTCATATGTTGCCTCGTATGAGTAAATAACTCCCAGCTTTTGTAGGTTTGGTGCCATTTCCAAAAATCTTGCTGAACACTTAAAATCTTTCATGCGAGAGAGTGTAAGCAGGTTTTCCATGGATGAAAAACTCCCTGCACAAGGATCAGGCAAGAAGCCATCCAACATAATAAGGTGCCTCAAGTGTGGTATCCTCCAAATTTCCAATTCCATGTACCACTGATTTATGAATTCATCTACACTCTCAAGTCCCCCTTCGGGACTTGTGATTCTAAATATTAAGGTCTGAAGATTCTGAAGGTGGTAGAAGGACTCGGATAATAGTTGGAGCGTCTTCGACGTAGATTCACATGTCAACGCAAGGTATCTCAAATGAATTAGCTGACGAATACATATTACAGAGGTGGATGATCTAAGTGCTACAGTTAATCCATCGAAAACCTTAAGAAGTCTAAAACCTTTCCAAAAATCTACAGCCCAGTGGTTGAAAAGAAGGACTGTATGCGTAGGTGAATTCTCCGTGTTTGGGATGCTATTAGAGACATTACAAAACACACCAAGGCGGTTTGCATTCTCAATACCACGAGGAAAGGTGCCAGAGAACTCATCAATAGTGCAAAGGAAATTCTCATCCCTGCATTTTCTTAAGCAGAGGTCTCTCAAGAGATCATGGATCTTCACGGTTCTGATCTTGCCATCGTATCTCTTCTTATCGATCAAAACAAGACTTCTTTTGGCTAAATCTTCTACATACTCGTATCCCAACTCGTCCGATGTCAGGAAACCCTCAGCAGCCCATAATCTAACAAGTTTTGACACATGGATCTCGTGATCTTGTGGGAAACACCCCATGTATAGAAAACAAGGCCTTAAACAGCCAAGCAAGTACTTATAACTCAAAGACAATATTTCAGTGAACTGTTCACTGTCTGTGCTGACAACTTTAGATATGTTTCTAGCAATCATTTCCCAATGTTCTTTCTTCCGGTTGACCTTACCCGAGAGAACTCCAGCTATCACCACAACTGCAAGTGGCAGCCCTCTGCAACTTTCTGCTATGAGTTGTCCGATTTTCTCCAATTCCGGAAGACAATCCTCCTGCTCAAACACTCTCTCTTTAAGTAACCTCCAACTTTGTTCTACACCCATCAAACGCATCTGGTGAGGATGGTTGAGAGAGTCGATGTAAGAAGCTGTGTTTAAGTCCCTCGTCGTTATTACAATCCGACTACCGTTGTGGTCATCTGGGAACACATTCCGTACATCGTCCCACAGATTTGTATCCCACACATCATCCATTACAATGAGATACCTCATCCCTTTTAAGCATTTATACACACGTTCTTTCAATTCCTCATCGTCGAAATACCAATGCTTATCCTCATTCTTGACGGAACGCAGAATACCATAAAGAATAGCTCTTAAGTCATAGTTTTGGGAAATTTTCACCCAAACACGTACATCAAAGTGGTAAGCAGTTAAAGGGTCGTCGTAAGTGTACCTAGCAAGAGTCGTCTTTCCAATCCCTCCCATCCCAACAATGGGGATGATTCGAAGATCAGACGCTCCTCCGCACAGCCGATTCTTCATCTCCAGTAAGTCTTCTTCCATACCAACTACAGCACCACCACCTCTTGATGGCATTGCATTAATTTTCTTGCTTCCTTTGATCCGCATTGCTTCTTCTCGAATGAAATCAATTTCTCCTATCGACTTTTCCAGCCCTTGGGAAAACTTTTGGTGACGCTGAACAGTTGTTTGGTTGTAAACCACTTCCTGATAAAATTAGGGCAAATATCAGTTTAAATCCTAAAACATATGCGACTCTCTGCTATGTTACCTTACATAGCTGGAAATTCAGCGTGAGAAACAATCTCAATAATTCATAAATCTTTGATTAATACAAACCTTACAGCAAACCCGACGGAATTGGGTTTGATAAAGATGAAAAACTTACATCAAAGAGTAGGCCTTTTGCTTTCAGTAATGCATTTAAAGTCCTTTTTGGCATTGACACAAAATAATTCTTTGTTTCAATTGCTTCTTCCTCTCTTGCAAATTCCAGAAGAAAAGTATTTGTTTGAATCGCTGCGTTTGTGACTCGTTCTTCTAGTTTATCTGCCTCTCTTGCAAAATCAATAAGAAAATTTAACAAGAAGACAGTATTTCCATAAAGCCTTTCAATGTTTAGCTTCTCCTGGAAAACGTGATATTGAAAACCAGAAGTTTGAAACCGTTCATCAAGGATAGAGTCCAAATATTTAGCGAGGGAATCAAGAGCAGCATAAGCCATATTGATCTCTCTCAAGTTTCTTTACAAAATGAAAGTAGGGAAATGAGGAGTAGAAAGGATGAAGATGAATTTAACATACTAGAAATTTTCAACATTATGAAATAATTGAATTTGACATATAACCAACCAATAATTCAGTTCAAAGCCATCAAGGTTGAAGAAATGCTTGGTTGTGGAGAATTGGTAGTGATAATTGATTGTAGTTGAAAAGTAGCTGTCAAATATATATAACTATTTTTTTCTTAAGAACACTAAATCTTTATCTTAAAAAATGTGATAATTCATAAAATTACCCCTTTTGAGAAAACACACGTAGGTTTTACCCAATTCTTTAGCACACATGTTAAAACTATCATTTTTTCTTAATTTTTCTTAAAATCCACTAAAAAACATAAATGACCCCAAAATCATAAATGATCACCAATTAATGATCCCATATATGATCCTAATACTATTATGTATGGACCGCTGGACAAACCCCACTGGACCGCTCGTCGGATTTTTAAAAGTCGTGGGCGGTCCAAGCCAAATTTTTTTTTTTCAAAATCATAATAGTATACCAAGATCATATATAATCATTAATAGGTTGGTATAATCCTTCCCTATTGTAATTGTAATTTCAATTTTAACTATATATCAGGCCTATCACACTTCCGTATAAATAAATTCTATATTAATACCAACTATTCATACCTTCTTTGACCGATAAGCTGTCGGGTCGTATCTACCGGGATTTTTAGGGACCTCGTCCAACCACCAGGAGCACCTTATGGATTCCATACGCAGATTCCTTCAACAGCTCACAGCACAGCCCTCGTTCGTTTCCTACCCGGGGCGTATAAGTATTTTGTTGGTAAAAATAAAGAAAATATAGATCTAGAAGAGGATGAACAAAAGCCAAAATCTTATTAAGGAATTATAAATATATATTACATACTAATTAGATCTCCTTTAGGGAGGAGACTAACTTGTTTAGCTACCTATGGTAGCGGAAAGAAAAACTCGCATAAACTTTAAAGATACAATGTTTATTGTTTGGAGAGAAATGAGGAGAAATCTCGATGCCTCAACTCTCTCCAAATGCTCGTTTATATAGAAGGCTGGAGGCCTTCTGCCCTTGTTCAATTATTGCCTCGGATTCTTTATCCAATGGATAATGCCTCTTCACGTGAAGCTGGGTCCGGATAAGGCTGCCGACACAAACATTTCTTAGTGGTTGGACCCCTTCTTTGAATTAGTGGTCCATCTTTTAACTTTATTCCACCGACGATTCTTTTCTGGGTGGAACGTCTCTTTCTGCCACCCACCTTTGTCGTTTTCTTTTTGGTGGGTGCCTCTCTTTCACATGCTTTCCTTGTTTGAAAGCATCTTCTCTATTCCCCTCACATGGCTCCTTTAGTTTTGTCGGCCATGTTCCTTTTTTGGAGGGGCCCTTGTGGCTCGTCCTTTCTGGGAAGAATTCTTCTCCCCATACTCATTGGCTCGAAATTTCTTCTTGTCTTGTTTAGGTAAGAATCTTTTCCCGAACTCTGGTTCACGCTGTGCTGAGCAATCCGAACAAATTTGAGATTCCCAATGGCCAACATGAGCCATGTTGCAGAACTTACGATGGGTTTCTTTACTCATCGCCATCTTATTTTCCCACAGAAGAGTCATTTTTCTTTTGAACGCCTCTTCTGCAAACTTGGTTGATTTTCCTGTCATAGTGTTTAACAGGAATGTCCCATTTGATGAGTTCTGGAAGAACTTAAATGGAAACTTGACTTTGTCCATCTCTGTGAGACAGACCCACAATCCCCATGCTCACCTAGTTGTGATTTGATCCTCAGAAATAGCGGCGACCATAGGTACCTCGTTAGGCGGTGTCTTTACTTGGTTGAAGACATCCATCCTTGGTCGTCTGAGCCTTATATAATGAAAGACTTCATGACTCCCTTTCCATGCTGGTTCTGGAGCTGCACGAATGAAATATAGCTCCAAAGTATCACCTCGGCAAAGTGATTCATTATTTGCCCAGGTTTCGTGTACTGCTTCCTGGATCCATCGAGGCAGACTCGAAATTTCTGGAAACAATGGAGACATAGTATAAACCAAGACAAGTGCCCTAAATTCATACCATTGCTTGACATCCTGGGGTTTGGATCCTGGCATCATCCACACCCTTGGATATTTCCTGAGACATCAACCCTACTAGTATTAGGATTGATATCCATTCTCGTGAGTAGTTTCTCCCATTTCGCCTGGTATGCCTGTTCAAAAGAGGAGAAAATAATCTTATTAATATTAATCTCAGATTTGTCTGTCAATGGCCTGAGACTAATCTCTCCCTCTTTTTCCCCAGAGGTGGAGGGTTGACATGATGGTTCAGGCGGTGAAGCCTTTGCATCATCTTTTTCTTGGGCCAGTGGTTCAGACTCCACTGACTTTGAACTTGTTCGAGGGGTATTTGAATCCCCTTCTACCGGTTTAGGTGCCGAAACACGAAACTCTACTTTCTCCAGAGGTTTTCTGGAAGCCCGCAGGATTGGCTTTTCCAATGCCGACCCTAACTGAGTATAGGTCAGCAGACTGGCTCGTATCCTACCAGAGACTTTCGTTTTGTCAGTAGATTGCAATTTCCCCATCTGTTCAGCATGGAGAGTGCATTCTTTCCACTCTTCCCAGAGCATTTCCAAATTTTCTCGGAGATGCCTCTGGGCTAGGATGATGGAACTGATCTCAGCTGACTCCATCTCTCGTCAAAAAATCTGCAAGAATATTTTCATGAGATTTTACTACAACAATATCATAAACATAATATTGACATAAAGCTTGCCATCTAAGTAATCTAGCCTTTTCAGGCTTTGATTATATGTTATTTCTTAGGAAAGCTTTAACATGTGTATTATCAACTTTTAAAGTAAATTTCATTGCTAATAAGAATAAAGGTCATTTCTTAAAAGCCTTTACTACTGCAAAGAATTCCTTCCCGTTGATATGTCATCTGATGGCCTCATTTTCTGCGAACAAACCACTACAATATCTGCATGGTTCTTCTCCATATGGAGTGATTTTCATTAGGACTGTTGCCCACCAATGATCACTCACATTTGTATAGAGGACCAGATCATCCTCATCATGTGGAATTGAAAGCTTTGGGAGATTTTTACATTCCTCCTTTAGCTTTTTCATTCCCTGTTGATGCTCTTCCGTCCATATAAACGGAACATCTTTCTTAAGTAGATTACTAAAGACCTTCCTGTGTTTCGCAAGATCTTTAATAAACATTCCGGCGAAATTAACAACTCCCAGAAAACTCTGAAGTTGTTTCTTCTCTTTCAACATTTCTGGAAAATCCTGGACCTTTTGCACAATATGATCCTGCAAAGTTATTCCAGATTCATCGATCTCTATTCTCAAAATTTCCATTTTTTGGGTAGCAATTACTGCTTTCTTTTCAGACAACACTAATCTCTCCTTGTAGCAAGCCTCTGCGAATAATTCCAGATGTTTGATATGTTCATCCATATCTTTTGATGTTATTAGTATATCATCAATATAGACAAACATAAAAGAAAAATAATCTTTAAAAAGATTATCCATCTTCCTCTGGAAAATCTGGGGAGCATTAGCTAACCCCATTGGCATTACGTTCCAAACAAAATGCCCTTGTGGTGTTGAGAAAGCTGTGAGCTTCTTACTTCCTTCTTCCATGCGAATCTGGTAAAATCCTGATTTGCAATCAAACTTTGAGAAGACCTTAGCATTCCTTATGCAGTTAATAAGGTGATCTCTACTTGGGATAAAATATCCATCAAACTCTAGAATATCATTAATCCCTTTGTAATTAATGACAAGTCTAGGTTTACCTCGCTTGATCTCACCATGATTCTTTACCAGAAACCATGGGCTACTGTAAGGCGAATTAGCTGGCTCGATCAACTTCATATCAAAATGTTCCTTGATAATAATTCTCATATCCTTCTGATCTATCAAGTTCATCAGGATTGGTCTGAACCTTACAAACTCGTGCTTCACCTTTAAGGTTGCTTTGAGTTGGTTCCTTTCCCACCAGGCCAAAGGATTCTCATTGTAGCATCTAGAGATCTTCCTTTTGACATCTGCAAGGGACACCTGCATTTCAACCTTAATTTCTTTGTTAGAAATCAAAGCTGCCTTAAGGATATGGATTTCTTCATCTTGAAGATCATTCTCACGGATGCAGCTAAGCACTGCTTCGCTGAACCTCCTTTGATCCTTCATCTTTGGTTGACGAAGTTTGCCTTCATCATTCATATCACCACGCTTGCTGCGAAAAGCTACTGGAATCTGGCGATTAAACGCTTTCCTCAGCCTATGAACAATGATTTTATGCTCACAATTAGTTGTGAACACTAATCTTTGTCGCTCATTGTCCTGCGTGTATCTTTTGAACATCTGTAGGAAGTTATTTCCTAACAGAACATCAGCTCCCGTATCATGAAAATAAATTGGTGGAGTTTTAACCTTATTCCAAGGTGTTTGTCCTGCTCCTCCAATTAGTATTTCCACTTCTTTTACTCCTTTGGATAAGAGTAAAATTCTTTTAGAGAAATCTCTGCCAGCAATTTGAGGTAAAGTATCATCAACATCTGCTGGGAAAATTCCTCTTCTTGCTGTGCATATTTCTGCACCTGAATCAATATAGGCCGAGAAGTATTCTGCCTTATATTTCTCATATAACACTCCCACTGGAATATAAATCGAGAATGGATTTGTCATACAATTAAGAACCGTCTTTCCTCTATCGTAATCACCATCCCCTGGTCCATCTGTTTCCAAGGCTTGAATCTTTCCAAAATGTCTCGCCCTAGAATCAGAATATTTTCTCGTCCGGCTCTACCTTTAATCTCTACAATGAATCCCCCAAGGTCAAGGATTCCATTGTAATGATTAACCTCCGGCTGTGGGAGATAATACAAGACGCTGCATGGAAAGTTATTTTCCCATCTTGTAGTATCAAATCTTATCGTCATCCCTCTCCATTCTTCTGGACATTTCAGATTGACTGAAATCTGAGCCTTCCATGGCAATTGAGGTTGACCTTCTTGGATTTGTTTCTTTCCAAAAGGTTGAGATATGATTCTATCCCCTTGAAAAGATAACCTTCCTGAGCTTATTTTAAGACTTTGATCATGTCTTATGACCGGCCTTTCTTGAATCCGAATGTTGATTTCCCTCCTTTGTGGAATCTCCATTATGTCGGGACCAATAGTTGTAGTCACCTTCTTGAAGATATCAGGTATTTCGATAAATGGCTTTTCCAAGAATAACTCCGTATGATGGGAGTTGGAAAGTGCATACAAAATCTGATATGTTATCGAATAAGGTATATTTCCCTCATACAATAACTCATTTCTCTTGAAGTCCTGATAAAGAGTCAGAGCTTTACTGAAACCCGAGTCGTTGAGATTGTAAGCGATTTTGGGATAGACAATTCTCACGACTTGGCCTGCACAAAGATTCCCCGCGATGGTTCCCATCACCGAATCTTGTAGGTTTCTGATCCTCCTATCACATATAGCTATGTCGATTGGAGCATCAATTCCTGTGAACATCGTGGATTTGAGAACCAGTTGTATTGCCCCTATATGAATCCATCTCATTTTTTCGGCAATTTCTGGTTTGAGTTTTTCCAAATCCTCACGGATGTCGCTTGCTGGAATCAATTGCATCTCCACTTGATTTCCAGTAAACTCGATCGGAAGTGACCTCTCTCGTCTAGTGATTCCGTAGACGATATGATGTTTCCTTCTTCCTAAACTGAAATTCCTCAGTACTTCGTCTAGGTTGCTGGCATTAAAACCTTGATATTTCTGAACATTCACGGTTTTCTTCATGATTTTATCGATCAGGTTCGGCGAGATCATCGTTCGACTAGAGAATCCAGTCCGATCTTCTCTCTCCTGATGACAAGACTCAGCTTCAGTCTGAAGATTCTGTAGATCCATCAGAATCTTCATTCTTACTCAGAATCTCTTCTTGCTCGTATATACTCTCGTCTGAGGGTATATCTTCAAACTGGTACACTTGTACCAATTCTTGGTAGTATATGGCATCTTCGATGTCTGGAGTAGACTCGAACCTTCTCATGCCTCTCTGCTCGTTTTCTGGATAATTTGTTGAAATATGCCCCCTTGCTCCGCAGGTCCAGCAATTACAATCTTTAAAACTTTCATTAGCTCTGGTCTGAGCTTTTCTGAAAGTTTTCTTTGCTGGAGTTCTTGAACTGGATCATTGGAACGAACCCCTGCTCCTGGCTGGTCCGCTTCTTTGTCCAATTTTGTATGATCTAGCCTTCTGTCTAGACCACATCGTTCTTGGCTTCCAAGATCTTCCTCTTGAATTTCTTTCTTTGGAATAGGGTTGGTACCTATTCTTTCATCTTTTGGTTATTGATGGCTCGCCTCCAATAATAACTGGAAGATCATTGTCTTCACAGTTCAGATGAGCTGCTTTGTTGATTTTTCGTAGCTTCTTCAGGTTTTTCTGAGCAGTGGCTTGTTGACACCACTCTGAAAGCTTTTGATGTACATAAGACATCGTTTTGGCGATGCTGTCACTGCCCTTGGGGATATAGGTAAATCGTAAAGAGCTGAAGAAATTTATTAGGCGCCTTTGGATCCAAGACTGTAAGTCTTAGATTATATAACGCCAATAGATACTTTCTTCTTTTCTCTCTATCGAATCCCTCATAGTATCCTTCTCCGATGAAATGGTCTTTGAAGAGGACACTCATCCTTCGGATAATCTCCGAATAGGATTCCTCTGCGAAGCATTAATTTTTTACTTCGATGTAGAATCCTTCCCAGGCGATTTTTACCACGCCTGCAAGACTAGTTTCAAGAATCTTAACCAGTCCCTCTTTGTTAACGTCGAGAGTCGCTGCTGCAATCCGCATCGCTCCTCCCAATTCGTCAATCACAGATTCTCGATCTTTGAAACTAACTTCATCAAGATCGAGCATCACTCCATATGGATGGATAGGATCAAATGTAGCTTTCCCAACCGGTGAATCTTGGATTCTTAGTTGTCGCCTCCTTCTAGTTCTTTCCATCAATATGGCTTAATCGGGTACCGTCGAGGTATACGATGGTCCGGCATGGAAATCACGAGCTTCCCTCATGACTTCTTCAAGTGGCGGTGGTTCTTGTTGATTTAAAGGCAATGCTCCATGTGCAGCATTTCCTTCCACCATTTGGCGTTGGTTCATCTTGAGATCAACCACATTCATGTTAGCAAAAGATTATGCTAACTCTTGTAGATCTTCAAGTCCGATTCTTTCAAGGTTATTCATGATTTTTCACCTTGAAATAATCGTACATATCTCTCCACTTGAGGATCTTTACCTTTATCCTTTATTGGTAAAGGATATTTTGGTCCTTCGTTGAATAACATCTTGTTCCTTCTTTCTGAACGAGATCTGTTCTCCAATTGGCCAACTCGTCCTTGAATATCTTTCAAGATGGTAAGAATTTCATCTTGTTGAATAGATATTTTCTTTATCTCTTGGGGTACTGTAATTAGGCGGTTGCCGTAATTTTGTACTGTCTTCTGGATCTCCCTTAAATCGACCGAGAATTTTGATAAGTCGGGGTCGATTTCTCAGAAGACCAGAGTGACCGGAGTGCATTCCCTCATGTCTTGACTCATTAGAAATGGGTTGAATGGCCTCTTGTTGAAGTGAATGGCCTACTCGGAGTAGATCTTGGTATCTACTCATCATGACGATGATCCGTAGACTTTCTTCTACAGATACAGGACCATGAGTCCTTTCATCCAACTTGTCAGCCCAGAAAATGAAATTTTCCTGGTGTTTTCTTGTGGTAATCTCCAATTTTTGGAGAAAATACCTGTAACAGAAGCATCTCGGACAATTGTCCAGATCCATTTTTTCTTGGAAGTCTCCTCCGTTAGGATAAATACTAATATGTAATAAATAAATATAATTCCTTAATAAACCTAAGGCTCAAATACCATTTTAAAGCACTGGTTAGAAATTGAAATTTTTCTTCAATCAGTACAAACGAGAATATTTTGTCCGTGTTTTTCCACAACAAACAGATCAAATTATACCAAAAAGTGGATTAAAAACCAACAGTGACATGAAAATGGGTAAAAAGTTCATGTATTTTTAGAAAAGGTATATTTTTAATTTCCACCCTTAAAAAATATTATTTTGAAAGTTTGTTGGTAGTAGGTAGAGAAATAAATTCACATGATAAAAAAGGAGGAGATGATGAAATATTATATTTAATTATTAATTTATTAGAGTGAGCGTTACAGTAATACATGACAAAAATTAGAAGGTTCATAAATTGACAACGAAGAGA
The DNA here is from genome assembly GCA_026898415.1 of Leonotis leonurus. Lineage (NCBI taxonomy): Eukaryota > Viridiplantae > Streptophyta > Magnoliopsida > Lamiales > Lamiaceae > Leonotis > Leonotis leonurus. The sequence continues at coordinate 2,409,309 of JAPKLX010000007.1, forward strand.
ACGTTGTCACCTTTTATTAGATGGATGTACTAAAACGCAATATTTGTTAGTCATAAAAATTATAGTAATATGTTATATATAATAAAGATAAAATGCAAAATATTATCCTGAGAACTTATTTTTAAACTCTTTAAGCCAGAATTATTCGGAACATACTTGTTTATTATCATTAAAATCACTGAGCATATGTTCAAAATTTTCAAACTCGCTAATTTAATTGTTTTCTTAAAGTGATGAATTTAGGAAATTGGAATTTTCTTTTGTAATAATTAAAATTTTAATCTAGTGGAATATTTTAAAAATTTGTTAGTATGGAAACAAATTTTTCTTAGGTTCATAATAGAGAAGATAAGGATATATTTATTAGTGCCAACAATAGGAGCGTTGCGATTCAATTTCTAGCAAAAAAAAGGAAAATAATGTTAAAAATGACAACGAAGAGAGCATTATAACTCATCTACCATTTCATCCCAAACACGTCATATCTAATAAAAGTTTTGTAATATCGCCAAAGTTTTATATTTATAAATGAGAAGACAACGATAAAATTGACGCAAAGAGCGTTACAATTCACCTATAATTTCACCAAATAATATGTCACCTATTTGATATTGCAAAATTTTTATTTTTTAAGATGAGAAAACAACTATAAATTTGACAACAAAGAGAGTATTACAATCCGCCTACCATATAAACCAAATCATTTAGTTGTAATATCGTCAAATTTTATACTTTTGAGATGAGAAGATAAAGATAAATTTAACAACAAAGAGAGCATTACAATTTACATACCATACCACTAAATAACACATCAACTATCGGTAATATCACCAAAATTTTATACTTTTAAGATGTGAAGACTACGATAAATTTGACAGTGAAAAGAGCGTTATAATTAACATACCATTTCATTAGAAAACACGTTACATATCAGTAACATCGCCAAATTATATATTTTTAAGACGAAAATACATGGTACATTTGACAACAAAGAGAGCATTACAACTCTCTTACTATTTCACCAGAAACGCGTCATACCTAATAAAAGTATTCATAATATCGCCAAAGTTTTATACTTTTAAAATGAGAAGACAACGGTGAATTTGGCAATGTAAAGAGCGTTACAGTTCACCTACTATCTCTTCAACTAACACGTCACCTATCGGTAATATCGCCAAAGTTTTATACTTTTAAGATGCGCAAAATTGCAAAAAATAATAAATGATACACACTCATAATATTTCAGATACATGAATATGATACATCAATCACGAAAATCATATTCATAAAAGCATAGAGCTTTCTCTTCTTTGTTTTATAACTATATGTAGAGTATACACATTACTTCAAATCACTATTCTTCTCCAACATTCACAAATCTGAAAGGTTGAAACCCTAGAGGAGTAGAAGTTGCTAATTTGGTTAAATCAATCTGCTACATTTGAATTTTTAAGGTAACCCTTCTTTTCATTTCATACTAGTCACATTATTTATTCATTTTTTTATCTCCCGTAGTTACAATTTTTTTTTCTTTTTTTTTTTGCCATATTTGTTTATTGAAATGGACATGCAAGTAATTAATCAGCATCAACTATTTAAATAAGTATTTCTGTTATTTTATCGATATAAAATTGGATATAATCTTAATTAAATTAACTGGTAATCATTTTTTTTATGTTTTTATAATTTTTAAGATGATTGATATTTCAAGTTTTTTTTTCTTTGCAAATCCACATTTTTTCCTCACAAAACAATATTATTTTTTTATTATGCTCTTGAACGATTTAAATTAGGGATCTAAACGGATGAATTTTACCTTGTCCGGAATCGGTGATAATGTCATTTTCAAATCTGGTATCGGTATGGTTGGATCTGGGCATGACTCGTACCCAGTAAAATGACTCCGATTATAGACACAGAATCATAATGTTATTGTCGGATCCGAACTGGTAAAATTCACTCATTACACAATTTTCAAACATAATTAAGAAAAAACTTTTTAAAATATGAAAGATTCGTGTTTATAATTATTTTATAAATATGTATATAGTAGAATTTAAAAAAAAAGAAAAAAGAAAATCAAACAATAAAAATTTGACCGGATCGGTCCAGAATCAGTATCGTATGAAACAAATCATGTTGAGTCAAACTGATCATGACCAGATCTAATCAAGTCCATTTATGAAATCGAAACGGAAACGCTATACTTGCAAGTTTTGACCGATTTCGATCCGAATGTCGGTAAAACTCAATCAGTTAACAGTCAACACTCTAGGTGAAATGATTTCAGTATATGCATGTTTGATCTTGTTGCAAGAGGTCTACGTACGACCTTTTTATTATTATTTAATTTTTATCTTTCTCCTTGTATTTCTCTATTTCACCTGAAGATGTCTTTATCAACAAATTTTCTCCACCTCCAAACATACGAATAGTGTCTAAAAAATTTGTACAAGGTCCCACTGAAAAAAAAAATTATTTTTTTCTAAAAAATATTTGTTATTTGACATTTAAATAAATCATTGTCAGTTTATATAAAATAATAAACTTGTTTTTTCATATCATTTTTTGTAAAAATAGTCTAAATTAATAGTCTGATCTAAAAATATAAAACAATGAGCACAATTTAATTTGGAAATAAATTACGAAATAAGTAAAAATCTGTAATATTAATTTTATAATTATATTATCATTTTGAGCTGTAAAGTATTTATTGTCCTTCCCAATAATATTGTGGTCTTTAAATTTTTGATAATCTTGTATTAACTTAATATTTTGAGCTCTACTTTCCTCTTATATATGAGAGTGAAATAAAATGAACTTTCTTGTCATTATTATTGTATACTACATCAGTGAACTATTTATAAAATGAAATTTAGATGTATTTATATTTTTGATATATAATATATACACGAATAGGATCTTGTACATCTAATGTTTATTTCAGTGCCTCCTTACTTTTTTTCAACATGTAAAAGAGTTTTATAAGGAATGTTAATGATTTAAAGAGAAAGCACTAAAAATTGCATATGTGAAAAAAAAAATAGTACAAGGACCTATTTAAATACACTTAATATTAGAAGTACCTAAATAATTTTTGTTTATATTTATTTGTTCAATTTGTTTTCAAGATCGTTTTGAGAAAGTGTGATAACTTTTTAAATGGGCATTTAAATCCAAATAGTTGATTCCAAGTACTGTATTGATTAATTATTACATATTCACAACGCAATTGATTTCAAGAGCATGATGGTTGGTATACGTGAAAATATCATTTCTGTATACAAATTGAAGTGATTTTGAAATTGTGAAGTTAATTATTAAAATGACTACTTAATAATTAATTTCAATTGTATGACAATACTTTTTATTTTGCAGAAAACCTGATGGATACAATCAATATCACGAGCAGCGAAAGTTCCGAAGTAAGACTTTTGATTATGAATCTTTGATTTCTCATTTATATATATGTTTTCTTGTATTGCTTATATCCATTAGAATTTATAGCTATTCTATTCAGGTGTTTTTCTCTTTGGTTGTTAATTTAATGCAAGAAAATGATGGATAAAAAGGTGAGAAAAATATTACCATCTCACCATTTTAATAAGATAAAATCGATGAAATTAACCTTTTTTTAACTTTGGCGTCTTAATTGTAATAATTTTTACTTACAAAAAAATTCAACTTTGAAAAAATAAATAATTTGTACTTAAATAAATTCAACTTTGAAAAAACAAATAATACACATGAATTATGCATTATCAATCCAATGAAATTAACTAAAATTTAATTAGAACTTTTATTATGGACCAGCTATTTGGGCCGTGGCCCGTGGAATGGAGAGGTGTCGGCCCGAATGTTTTTTGTCATTTTTTTTTGTTTTTGTTTTTAAAATCATGGAATTTCCTTAATCTAAAACAAATAATCAATAAAAAATTAAATGGAAATTGAGAAAGCAGAATGCGAAACGCTGCAGAAAGGCAGAAACCTTCGGCCTTCGGCCCTTCACCGTTCTCATCCCCACCGCGGTGCCGTACTGTCGCCGGCACCTTTCTCTCCTCACTCCCAAATTCCTCCCCCGACCTCACTATTCCTCCTCCATTCACTCGTTCTAGGTATTTCTATATCTTTCAATCTTGATCTTCTTACAAATTGTACAATTGAGTAAAACTTCCAAGAATAAAAAACGTCAAGGCGAATAAATCAAAGGCAATATTTTATTTGGTTCCAAACTTGGTGAACTGCAATGAGGGAGGCACCTTCATTGTTGGAAAGACTTTGGATGACAAGTCCCAAAATTCTGACGCTTCTTATAGTGGTCCCATTTCAATTTGTTCAAGACTTTGAGAGAGTCATATGTTCTGGAATTTTCTTTTCATTTACTTTTGTATCAATTGTTTCTATTAAAATGGTTTAATAATTGGTCGGCAATGATGGAATATTCTACACATGCAAGCATGTTTCGAAGTATCCTGTTTAGCTCGTCTGCTAATCTCAAGAAGGCCACTATTCAGTAATGCCAAGAACCTTTCATTTGATTATCAATGCAAGTTTGTATTGTGTTTTGAAAAGAGCGCATGTCATGTCCGGTTATTTTCGTTGTACCCTCTTGCTCTGCGTTATTTGCTTCGTTATCTTTCACACTAACTTGCTAATTAGTTGGAACAACATTGGAGTACAATAAAATGAGTAAA
>JAPKLX010000007.1:2419002-2543105 GCA_026898415.1 Leonotis leonurus
CTTGCTAATTAGTTGGAACAACATTGGAGTACAATAAAATGAGTAAACATCATGAAATTTAGTTAGTATTTGTAGGTAACTGCTTTCTTAACCTGTATCTGGAGGCGGGTTAAGTTAGGCTGGCTTGAGGTTATAGTAGCCCAATTTAAATAGCAGCTGTTAGGCTGGCTTGCCTACTAGCTCAAATTGATAGCCTTACTCAAGACTGCAAACTGAAATTATTTGTTGAAGTCAATGGTGATGTGCAAGCAACTACACTTTTTCATCCTCTTAAACAATGTGTATTCACACTCTTATGTAGATGGTGTTACTGCTTGTGACATGTGAAAAAGTGATCCTTGTCCTCTAGGTCGAAATGTTTAGCATGCATAACCCTTAATGTTAGGCACTCCAAATGTAGACGCTGAACCAGAAGATGCCACTGAAATATGTCATATTGAATGGAAATACCCTTTTATATGATATGTTGTTTCATTAACTTTTTACCCGTCCAGCAGCATAGGCTTTGTTGTTGTTGTAGCATGCATCCTCATCCATGTCATAACTGATTCAGTAAGCTAAATGTCTAGTGCCTTCGGTCCCCCAAACTGACTTGTGGCAACATTCCAGCCGTCCAACAATCTATTGCGCTAGCCACTACTCCTACAGTCCTACTGGGGTTAGTAAGTCAACCCAGGCGATAAACCCCAAATTGAATCTGTCAATTTGCTATACAAGCCTGCTATTGGGGCTATTCATACGCATGAGAACATATATATGGAGAAGTTAATACTTAATATCCAAAATTGGATTTCTTTTTGCTAGAGCTCCCAAGTCCGCTATACGGGTACGCTGTAGTGCTGAAACTTCTGTAATTAATATGACGAATGCATCAATCTTTGTTGATGCACAAAACAGACAAACATATCAGTACCTTTTTCATGCAGACTAATCACCTCGATTTTGCAAAAGAAGAGCTCCTCATACTGTTATTCATTATTCCTCAAATGTACTTTTATTCATCTGATTGTATATTATAATTATTGGATTTTCTTGAATTTTATTTTCATAGTTTTTCTGGTTTTTTATATGAGAATATCCTCATGCCCTTTCTTCTTATAAGAATATCTGTCATAGCCCAAATTAGCTACTTCATGTTGAGAGAGTTTCATTTGGAAGGTACTAAAAAGTGTTAAGCTAATGTTTAGTTATATTTCCAGGCAATGTTGCAAAAAACGCGCGTGAGGCGCGCCTCGAGGCCCGCCTCGGACCGCCTCAGCAAAAAATAGCCTCAAGGCTTAAGCCTTGATACTGCTGAACGAGGCTTACGCCTTTTTGGGTCGAGGCGTGCGCCTCGAGGCGAGGCGCCTCAAGGCTGTCGAGGCTTAAGCCTCAACAATAATTCTGATTTGGGCTATTAAGTCATATGTTTGGGCTTTTCTTTTTATGAAATTAATAAAACAATTAGAAAGCCCATAAAAAGATAATTATTGATCCATATGAAATTAATAAAACAAGGCTGTCGAGGCTTAAGCCTCAACAATAATTCTGATTTGGGCTATTAAGTCATATGTATGACGCATAATTAAGTACTTAAGTTTTATTCCCTCGTGTTTTGATTTGAACATGTGATGACACTACTTTGCATTACCTTGCATGGATTTGAAATTAATATGTTTTTATTTTAATATTTATTTGTCATTATATAATTTATTTTATTTTATTGTTTGTATTTCTATGTTTTTTCCCATCAAATTTGAGGCTTACGCCTCAGACCGCCTCGAGGCTTACGCCTCGCCTCGCGGGGACAAAACGCCTCGTTTACGCCTTCGTTTTTTGCAACCTTGTTTCCAGGAACTTTGGGTAAAATAATATATTGATGATGAAAATATGTTGGTAGCTTGGAGAATTGATAGGATATACTACATCCGTGCCGCTAAAAGTGATCACATTTTCTTATTGACCATCCCATTAAAATTGACGACTTTTTAAAGAGGAAATTTTTTTGCCCATGGTTTAAAAACGTTAATGAGGCATGCCTAGGAACGAGGTGCTCTAAAAATGCCTATGACGCGCCACCTCGGCCTACCCTGATGAAGCGCACTGATGCATTGGTGTTTTAAAATAATTTTAGTGTTTTTGAGCTCAAAATATTTTGACTTTTAATTTAAAGATCTCATTTCATTTGGGGTTTGAATTTAGAGGGGGAGAGACAAAGATGATTCCAACTTCTCGGAACCTTGATTATTGTTGGCTTGTTTCTTTAATTAGACAATTTAGACTTACATTTAAAACTTTTAGGACTTATAAGTAGTTTGGATTATGCTTTTAACGTGTTTTTACTTTTTATGCAATTGTTATGTTTTTATTTGTTTGCTTATAATTTAAATGTGAATTTATGATTTATGCCTCACACTGCCTCAAGGCAGAAGATGTTTTCTAAAACCCTGGTTGCCTTTAAAATATTAGGTAACCACTTTCTTAAAGCATTAAATTTTACTTTCTTAAGCTCCGTGCTTATGTCCTCGTGGCCACATTTAGTGGGACGAATGAGGTATATGCCCTATTAATGTCATATCATGTATAGTTGTAGTTATTAGGAGTATATTTAATAATTAATATGGTTAAGAATTGACAATAATATTTGCTTGTAGCAGCAGGTATGCTGTTCATTTTCATTCTGCTAGAAGAACTAGTTCCAAATATGAAACCTCACAGAATAAGATCTTTTTGCGGGGACCTGAATTTTTTTGATGGAAGGCTCTAATAGTCATGTTATAACAGTGGGACTAAGTACTGGATCTTTTGGTGTAAGAACATAATTTATGGAGAATGCAATTGTCATTGGAATATCAGAAATTGTTTCACTAGAATGTTGTAAGGTAGCATGAAAATTGTTTTGTACGACTTTGTTTGTGTAATTTATGTTGAATCAAAGCAACTTGGTAAAGTCAGTTCTCATTTGGAATCTTGTTGGTGTGTAGTTTAAGCTTAGACCTGGGTTCAGTTTGAGCCTTGAGGCTCCAGGTCCTATCTGACAGTTACGATTGCCCAAAATTCTTTAGTATGAGGAAGTTAATTATAGGTCACCTTTGGCAAGAAATGTGCTATGTATTAATAGCATAAAGCAAATTCTTGTTGCTACTTGCTATCGTGTTCTTAGGACTATTTTAGTTCTTCTCTCTGTTTCTGTTGATTCCTTGATTTTTGTGGCTCAATGTACAATGCTGACATTAATATCTGTGAGCACACTGGTTCCTTTGATTCTTTGGTTAATTACTTGCAAACCTGAAAATTCAGAATTGAAAAAGTCTTGGTGCTGCTCTTACATTCTTTTTGTTTATGATATTGCGGCATTGCCAATCATGACGAATTTACCTTCAATTCATGTTATGTTCTGTTAATTTTTGTGATTCATTTGTTGAAGGACATGGACACCAATGAGATAGTGGTGTCATCCATCCGTGCTGGGATGAAGAGGGAATTTGCCTTCTTGATGAAGGCTCAGTCTGAAATGGGGGGGGCTCCCAGCAGGCAGGCGAGTAACTAGATCCCAAATGGGTGGTAGGTCCAGAAGAGGCTTTGTGGTTGGTGGTAGTAAGACTAATAAGAAAATGAAGAGGTCTGCTTTTAAGAAATCAAAAAAGAACGAAGTGAAACCAGAAAGGGATGCTGTGGTCAAGCTGGAGGCAACTAATATTTTGGATGGTGACTATGGGACAGAAAGGGGTGTAGTTGATGTAGTATCCAGTATGGGCGATTGTTCAAGATATTTAGAAGCTGACTTGGTTGCTGTAGCGGGCAATGAATCTAGGAAAGGCATGGTAAGTGATAGTGAGATGAACATGGAAATGAAGGAATATGCTTCTAATAAATCAAAAAAGACTGAAGACGAGAAATCAGAAATGGAGGATGTAGTCAATTTGGAGGCTGTTAATGTTTTTGATGGTGATAACGGGGCAGAGAGAGGTGTAGCTGAAGTTGTATCTAATCTGGATGACTTGTCAAGAGAGTTTGAGGCTTTCTTATTTGATGTAATGATCAATGATGCAGAAGAGGAATTGGCAGCTACTTATAGGGAAGACACTTTCCTGTCTGAGTGGACAGATTCACCTGTGGATCAGATTGGAGGTAATGATAGAGTTTCTACTATTGAATATGATAGAATAGTAAGCACTACCTCTAATTTAGTATGTGAGAGCACTGAAGAAGATACTAGCATGGCATTGGAGAATCCCCTAAGGAGGTTGACACGCTCTTCTTTGAAGATGCGGGATGGGGTGACAGAATTAGGATCGGGGGCAGGAACTGGGGATAGTATGACCACAAATCCTTCAAAACTTGAAATGAAAATGTCAAAAAAGATCGGGTTAAAAAGGATTCCCATCAAGTTAAAGGACCTTCTTGAGACAGGATTGCTTGAAGGTCTTCATGTTCGTTATGTAATTGGATCAAAAGTAAGTATATTTGACAATTAGCTTTTTCCCGTTTAGCTTTTATTATGTGGTTTGAGTGGCATTTGTTCTTTAAACATTTCCAGGGAAGGAGGCGACCAGAATCTGAACTTCAGGGAGTTATTAAAGGAATTGGGATATTATGTTCATGTGATGAATGCAAGGGGAGCAAGGTTAATTTTCTCGATGAATGACTTTTGTTAATATGAATGATTCTTTTCAACTAACTGCACATTGTTTTTGCAGGTTGTTAGTCCTAATAAGTTTGAATTGCATGCACGTAGTGGGAATAAACGTCCACCAGAATATATATTTTTGGAGAATGGAAAAAGCCTGAGAGACGTGCTTAATGCATGCAGAGCCAATCGTTCAGATTCAATGGAAACTGTTATCAAGAATGCCATTGGCCATTCAAAATATACAACTGCTTTCTGTCTCAATTGCAGAGGTGATGTCTATGTTCATGTATTTGATATGCATTAGTTACTGATGGTTTGCTTGAATAGAATATTAAAAAAATGGTTTTCTCCCCATCCCCACCTATTTATGCTTTCAGGTTTGATTCCTGAAGCTGGTGCAAGCCGAGCAATGCTTCTTTGTGACTCCTGTGTTCTATCGAAGGAGTCATGTCTCAGTCTAACACAGATCATTGATGCCGTGCATAGGTAGTTCTGTTGTGTACTTAGGTTTGAGAAGTAGAACCTAACATAATTTTATATGCCTTTGTCTTATATATTAACTGTGAGCATCCATTCTTTGCACAAGTAAATGCACAAGTGATTTAAATTATTAGAATATAGTCAGTTCTTTTCCTTCATAGAAACTGGGTACCAAATAACATATAATGTAAAGAAATTGAATTTTATAAGTATAGTGCAGAGTATATTTTTCTATTGTATGGTTAATCAATGAGAGGATAAATAGACTTGCATTGTATTTATGACTTCCAAGATGAGCAGAAAAATGGTTCAGGAGAAACGTGTCACTAGGGGCAATTAGGCTGGAGTATTAGCTACATATCCAGTTAGTTAACTTAGTTTACAGCTGTGTGATATCTTCACAATCAGCACACTCTGTTAGCCTGATATTCTACCTTGTGTGTTTTTTCTTATTAATATGGCCATTTTATTATGTGAGTTTTTAGGTCTCCTTTGATTGGTTCACCGGCTCCCACTTCTTCTACTTCTCTGCCTGAAGTTCTGGATAGTGTTCAAATTTCTTCAAATAGTCAACCTCATGTGAAATCTCAGGGGAAGTTGACACGGAAGTAAGTAATTTTGTGCTATATTTCACTCTTCCTGGCATTCTTCAGATTGTGCTTGTGTTTGGTGAAACTGTCAGTATCATAATGCTGATTCTGGGGTTTGCACTTTGCAGGGATTTGAGAATGCATAAATCTGTTTTATCAGAAAACCTACTCCCTGATGGCGCTGCTTTGTCATATGTTATGCATGGAAAGGTGAATGGCTACTACCATAGCACTCTTTGTAGGACCGTTTTGTTTAATATTGTTCCGGGATTGTTTATGGACATTGTACAGGTGGTTCTGGTTTTCCGGAAATGTTCTGATGATTTTCTTTTCAAATGATTTTTCACTTTCTATTCCATTATTATCCTGGAGCAGATAATTCTGGAGGGTTACAAGAAAGATGGTGCAATTTTCTGCTTCTGCTGCAAAAAAGTGGTATGTTCCTTCTATCTTTTTATGTGAAGCTTTAATTTGTTATACGTATAAGTTACTTATCTTTAGTGTTGCTGCCTTACATTTTACAAACAGGTGAGCCCATCCCAGTTTGAGGCTCATGCTGGTTTTTCTTCCCGCCGGAAGCCGTGAGTATTATTTTCTTCCTCTTATTTATATTATTATGGGGATACATTATTACTACTGCACCTCATTATCTGTATGTTTAACAACCGAAGCTCTTGAATAAATGATTTAATGTATTACAATATTTGGAACTTTGTAATTTCAATTCAAACAACAATGGGATGAGTGGATGAGTTGGGTGCCATGGAGACAAGTAGAGTTTTAACAACCTCTTTTTCTGTTTCATTCTGTTAACTGAGACCTGCTTGTCCTCTAGGTACATGAGTATATACACTTCCAATGGAGTTTCTCTTCATCAGCTATCCCTCGAACTATCGCGAAGTCGTAAATCATCCACTGAAGAAAGTGATGATCTCTGTTCTATTTGTGAGGATGGAGGAGATTTGTTATGCTGTGAAAATTGCCCACGAGCTTTCCACACTGGTAAGTACATCCCAAAACTAGCAATTGTAATTGTGATATTTTTGATTGATTACTCATAGTCTCATACTACTAGACAGACTACAATAATCTATTCACAAAGACACTGAATCTTTCTACTGGCCCACCTTTACCTATACTGTGATATATATATGATTATGTTCATAACTTGCTACTTGATACTAGTCCCACAATGCTTCCATCTACATCTTATTTGCTGATTTCACATGATTAAATTCCTATTCTTTTTTTTCTGACTTGGCTTTTTTTGGTCTCTTGGTTATTGATGCAGAATGCGTGGGTCTCTCAAGCCTTCCACAGGGAATATGGTACTGTAAGTACTGCCAGAACATGTTTGAAAAGGAAACGTTTGCAGAGAACGATGCAAATGCTATTGCAGCTGGCAGAGTGCCTGGTGTAGATCCACTAGAGGATATCACCAGGAGGTGCATCCGTATCATTGCTAATTTTGAAAAGTATATTGGGGGTGGATGTGTTATTTGCAGGTTGGTTTTTGCATTTCCTTGTCTACTTCCTTTTTTATTTATGTAGTATTATGGCGTTTAAGTCATACCTTTTAAGTGTTGTCTTGATGAAGAAAAATTTCATCTGAATCCCTAAACGTTAAAATGCTATTATGAAGCAGGGATAAACATACTTATATGTTACTCCCTCCATCCCAATAAGCATGACACAAAACTTTTAGGTACGGTTATTAAGGAGAGTGTATAAAGTAGTGTAAGAGTGATAAAGGCGGCATGGTCCACACCTTTTTAAAGAGATAACTTTTACTATTCTAGTAATGTGTCATGTTTAGTGCGACGTCCAAATAAGGGAATTGTGCGAAGCTTATTGGGACAGAGGGAGTAGAATTTTTGTTCTAGTGCTATGTACATTCAAATTTAAGACTGTTATGTTATCCATTCTATTCCAAAGATCTCTGTTGTATTTTCATTCTCTTTCTTGTTAATATTTGCATTGATGTAATTCTTGCAGGGTAGATGAGTTCAGCATGTCAGGATTTAATGATCACACAGTTATGATCTGTGATCAGGTTTGTGTTGAGAAAGACTCAGATGCCATAATCATATTGTTTGATGTGCATGTGTTGGGAGCGTGATTAACTATGTTTGGTTTTTGTAGTGTGAGAGAGAATATCATGTCAAATGTCTGAGGGAGAAAGGGATTGATGATTTGAAGGTTATCAAAATTGTACCTATTATTATTAGTTTCCCAAAATCGTAAATAGACTGAGGGGCTGACAAATGGTGAAAATGAAACTGCAGGCACTGCCTGAAACTGAATGGTTCTGCAGTAAAGAGTGTATCAGTATTCACGCTGTCCTTCAGAAGATGATTGGTGATGGTGACCAGAGGCTTCCTGACGCTATTTTAAACATTGTGAAGAAGAAAAGCGGACAAAGTTCACAGGATAATACTGAGCTTGATATAAGATGGAAGTTGCTTAGAGGAAAAGTGTCTTCAGAGGACACCAGGGTGTGGCTTTCTGGTGCTGTTAGTATTTTCCATGTGAGTGCCTAAGTCATTTATTATTACTTCCTTTTTTGTATTGTTTATGTAGTTTTGCTTATCATTGTTCATTTCTGGTATTTCCTGTTAATCTGACACCCACTGTAGTAATTTGTTGACGACTTATTAGAAATATCTATAAAGCATTTGGTAATGTGTATTAATGCTTTATAATGTGAGATGATTATATTTATTAGCATGTAATTAAAATACTTAGTATTTAACGATATCAAGTATATTTATTTATATAGGCTGTTCGGAACCGTAAACGTCCTACACGGTTTGGTTCTGAACTGCGAATCATCACGATCACGGTTAGGTACCAGTTCCATGTTCTTGGAACCGTGAACTAGCGGTTCGGTTACGGTCATGTTCTGAACTTTAACTGTTAACACTTAACACCTTTACGACCACCTATAACACTTGAGGGGGAGTAACTTTTGTAATTCTTAACCTTTAACCTTTCTACTTATGAGCTGATAGAGATGATAGATGGATAGTGGTGTATAGGATGAAATAATTTCTTTCATCCTATCTTGTAGCGAACTTGAAATCACTGTCCACATGATAATAGATTCTATTATATAGTAATTTATACTCCCTCCGTCCCGTTAAAGTTGGCTTGTTTTCCTTTTCGGGCCGTCCCGCTAAAGTTTAATTGTTTCCATAAATAGCAAAAAGTAGTCCTTTAAAAATTGTGGACCCTGCCACCTTTTTATCTTTTACACCATTTCTTAATTTACGTACCCAAAAGAAACAAACCAACTTTAGTGGGACGGAGGGAGTATTTATCTATATATTTGTGACTGTTAGAGTATTTATAGTTTTTTCCATGAGTGATGGGAGATTGGTTTTTTAAAAAGATCCATAACACAATGTGGCACGTTAAACAAGATGCAAATGCTGTGACTTGCTATTTTCTGCACATATTCAAAAATGCTAGTTTGTGCTGGTAATGTTGCTTCCTTGTGGTGCTACTCTTCTGAGCCTGAGTAAATTACCTGAGAAATGATTTCATGACAATTTCTTCAGGACCGATTTGATCCTATTGCTGATGTCAGTACCAGCCGTCTTGACCTTATTCCAACTATGGTTTATGGGTAATGATTCTTTTGTTCTTACATTTCTTATTTATGTTAATCATGTTTATTGATTGGAACTTTGAAGTACCATCAACCATTGCTGATTATCTACAGGCGGAAATTCAAAGACCAGGAATTTTATGGCATGTATTGTGCCATACTGACAGTCGAGTAAGATATATTACTAATTTCTACAGATGCTTTCCTTTTGTTATTATTATTATTTTTTTCAATATGAAACCATCATTTCTACAGTTCTGCAGTAGTATCAGCTGCCATCGTTCGAGTTTTTGGGGAAGAAGTTGCAGAGCTTCCTCTAGTTGCAACAAGGATTGATTGCCAAGGGAAGGTGGGGTCTCTTTATGGAGTATAACATGATATTCTTATCTCAACATCCCTTTGCTTTCTCGATCAGAAAATAATTCACATAATTTACTATGTCACCAGGGATACTTTCAGGCGCTTTTTGCTTGCATTGAGGATCTCTTATCGTCACTCAATGTCAAGGATCTGGTGCTTCCTGCAGCAGATGAAGCGGAATCATTGTGGAAAAACAGATTTGGGTTTGAAAAACTTGACCAGGAAAAGGTCAGTTAACGTATGTTGATCTTAAACATTGTTGCACATCATTTGGTACCAATACTAAAGTAAGACTTCTTTCTTCCTCTTGTATTTCTTACTTGCCTTGCAGTTAGATGAATACAAGAAGAGTTACCAACTGATGATATTCGATGGAACTTCGATTCTGCACAAGTCGATCTCAAAGACTTGACGACGGATTGTCTCCTTTTTGACTGGTGGTACCTGTACAAGCTTTTTGAGGCCTTTGTTTTTTCCCCTTTACATCATGATAGGCCGTTGCTATTATTTTTGGATGGATTTATTTTCATCTTATAGAATGTGAAAATCTTCAAGTACATAGAGAGGTATACACCTGGGCTGCAGGTCAATTGTTTATTGTAGGACGAAGTGTTTGGCTAGAGTAGTAGATAAACTATTTTGCAATCTTCTCTAGTGTAATTTCATAATACTATAATTTTATCCAACCCTGGAAAAAAAAACCTTTTATGATATAATAATACCGTTTTTTCCAGTATTAAAACCGCAAATTTTCCTTCGTTGTTTTAACTTCTTATATTTCTTCTTTCCTTAATTAGCAGTCGCGCAATAATTTTTAGTTGGGTACATTAAGTACCATTTGTCATGAATCCATATTTTAAGTGAAAAGCCTTTTGTAGGTTTAGCAAACTTTTTCTTCAAAATCAACCAGTCTTATTTATATGATTTTTTTAAGTGATACTAGCTAGTTTATTATATGATTATTGTAGTTGTCCATTATATGTCCATTAAAATGTACTTCTATTACCCGTTTGAATCATACGTCAATAATGTTTTTTTCTTGAATCATGCATCAATAATGTTTTTTTCTATACATGGTTTCATAAAACGTTTAATATTTTAGATTTAACATATATTTTATTGTGTGATACAATCTTCAGTGGGCTTTAGGTCCTCTGTGGTTTTCATGAAAATTGTGAAAATTTTATAATTAAAATATATCTAAATTAATAGGATAATTAAAATATTATCTAAATTAATGGGGTGAAGAGATAAGAATGTGGATCATGAAGTGATTGATAACTTCATATTTTCAATTGGTGCAATCATCATTACATCTTATATTCTCATCTATCTTCGATTTCTTTCATTCTTATTGATGTACCTTCCCGCTTCAGTAAGATGCGGGCATTATTGGTGCCGTAAGAACTAATATGTTATGAATCATGATCGCCATATTGCCAGAATTTATGGGAATTTGAATAATTAATACCATCAACAAATCAGTGCATCAAATTAAGAAATTTTTAAACCATGACTCTCTCTGTCAATTTGAGTATCAAATTAAAAGTGAACTTCGATCGTCGTAAATGTAAGTAACGAAAGTAAAATCTAAGAACTAGTGAACTTGGTAACCGCCTTTGTTCCCTCGGAAACAGCATGCTTGGCAAGCTCTCCGGGCAACACCAATCTCACAGCAGTTTGTATTTCTCTGGAAGTAATTGTAGGCTTCTTGTTGTACCTGGCCAATCGCGAAGCCTCCTGCGCTAGCTTCTCGAAGATGTCGTTGATGAAGCTGTTCATGATCCCCATCGCCTTGCTCGATATCCCAATGTCCGGATGCACCTGTTTCAGAACTTTGAAGATGTAGATCTTGTAAGTCTCCACGTTCTTCTTCGTCCTCCTCTTCTTCTTGTCTCCAGCAGCGCCGGCGCCACTGTCCTTGGGGAGCTTCTTTCCGGCCTTCGGTTTCTTCTCGGCCACGGCTGTTTTCTTGTCCTCCACAGGCTTCTTCTCGGCCCTAGGCGCCATCGCTGTTGCTTGGATTTGAATTGAATTATGGAAATACTGAAGGCTGTGAGAATCTATTTGATTCAGAGAATGGAGAAAGAATGAATCGGAGAAGATAGTTGTAAATATTTTGAAATGTTTATATATATAGTGGAAAAGGAGGGTTTTGATTGGTGGATTTAGGTTGAGATGGATTTTGTATTTGGACCGTCGATTGATGTAAATATCAACGGTCCAACCTGTAAACATATAATTAATGACGTTGATCCTTTTATTAGGGATGAATTGGAATTACTATATCTATTTGTAAACGCAGGACTCCTTTTCCACGCTTCGAGGGAATTTTAAGAAGTTTAAATTTTAATAATTTCCTTTTTATATTGCTTGTTCTTACTAATTGATTTGTTTCTGTTTTTAAATTGTGTCATTATTATTATTTATCTGTTTTTAAAATAGAAAAAACAATTTTTTTAAACCTATAAATTTTTATTTTTCACATAATTTTTTAATTTACATGTTAACATTAATGATACGGATAAAGTATTATTTATTTATAATTCGAAGTAATTTCTTTGGTCTTTCAAATCAAATGTAGTAATTTTTTGATATCTTAATCCATTTTTCAAATCTGGTCTTACATATTTTCTTTTTTTTCTTACTCAATGCATATTTATGTTGGCGGGCATTGATAATATAGTATTCCCTCCGTCCCAACTAGCTTGAGTCGTATTCTTTTTCGTACTGTTTCAATTAATTTGAGTCATTTCTTTTTTAGTAAACATTTATTACACACACAAATTTAAATAATATATATTCATATCATCACTTTATTCTTTTTTCGTACCGTCCCAACATACACTCTTCAACTCCTTAATTCCCGTACCGAAAAGAAGTGCCTAAACTAGTTGGGACGGAGGGAGTATACATTATAGATAAAAATTAATTTTTTAATTTTTTTTATTAATATTTATTTTTTGATTATGGTTCATTGGTCAAGATATATTTTAATATTATTCAGTACAAAATAATAATACAAAAAAATAAAAATTATAGTGACGCGTATGCTGACGTGAGTCGTGTCATTGTCACAAACAACCGTTGACACATTAAGCTAACTCAACGTGGACAGTGGACCAGTTCTCTAATTTTATAATATAAATTTGTATAAATTAATAATTTCTTAATTTACGAAATAATTATGATATATTAAAATCAAGATCAACCTTAAAAACTAATGTCATTTATAAATTGAAAATAACATCCACATTTTTCATTGGACTCCAATTAAGGGTTAATAATTTAGGATTAGATTTTTAGGTCTCGGTCCAAGTTTCGATGGGAATTTAAGACTCGGAGTTTCGAAATTTTCGGGATCTGGATTGAGATTGAGATTATAATTATGGAAGATTTTGGAATTCGGGACTTTCAATTTTTCGAATTAATTTTATAAATTGGACATTTTGGTCTCGTTCAGAAAATTTAGGTCATGTTTGAGATTTCGGGATTATTTGAAACATTTTATTGAGGACTAGAATCGACACCGAAACTTAAACTTTTTTAATTTCGAAATTCCTAAAATCTCAATCGAAACCGAAACCATGAAATCAAAAATTTTCAAAACCAAGACTTCAGAAGAATACCGGGTCCCATCCAAATTCTCACTCTAACTCCAATATTAACCCACAATAAAATCAAAAGTCTACATAGTACTCCCTCTGTCCCAGCTCATTAGTCCATCTTTCCTTTTAAGGGTGTCCCAAACTATTAGTCCACTTTCCATTTTTGGCCCATATTACTACTAACCCAACTACTTATCACACTTAACCCAACCCAATTAACAAATTAACCTAATCCTATTAGGTTTCTAATTATGTGCCGTACAGCACCAACTACTCCCTCTCTCCTTTCATTCTGCGACAATCTTTCTCTCTCCGTCGATCGATTTCTCTTCAGCCTTCTCTCCCCACCCTTTGCATGAAACCTTACCACCGTGATGAAATCACCTAAATTGGAGATGATTTCTGAGTTCAATCTCGTCGAATCTCCCCCATGGCCACCCCTCACCCCCACTGTGATGAAAACCCTACATATCCGACCCGAAATTTCTCACCCTTCACCGGTTGGAGGTGGTGAATCATTGCTATCCCAACCAAGGGCGAAGAAGAGAAGTCGTGTCTCGGAGTGGATGGCCACCATGCGTACTTTTGACGCGTCGGCGGTGTCATCTTCACAGATCTGTGGTGAAACCCTAGACTTCTCCACCGATATGTCTCTGTCGCCCTCTCCTGTGATGAAACCCTCTCATGTGGTTTCCACTTTTCTGAGCGGCGGTGAGGAGTGTGGCGACAGTGGGGACTGGACTCCTGAGATATGCAACTTGTGTGGTCTTCTCCAGCCACCTCCTCTGCATTTATCGAACTACTGTATGCCTCAAGAGATACTCCATCTCTTGGATTATGGATTCTGCCAGAAGGTGGGGGGAGAGGCTGGAGAGAGAACTATGTATGGGGGGCAATATGCAGCTGCTAATTTTGATTTGAGTCTTGCATTGTCTCGTACAGGAGGCAAATTGGTGAGATCTTTCCACTTAATCTGATTTCTGATTATAGGTTAAGTGAAATCATTATGATGTTTATGTGATTCTGGTGATTGTGTGTGCTTCTGTGGTGATGAATATTGCATGTGATGAGCACGGTTTGGGATCTTGAGTTATAGACTGAAATGATATAAATTGGGCTAAGTCGGTTGCTTGCTTTGATTGATGTAATTGTGTGTTGATTGTGTTCTTATGCATACTGAAATGTAAAAGCTGAATTGATGATATGTTCATAAACCATACTGCATTTCATTTATAGGGTAAAGGCAATAATGAATGACATATGTGCATATATAGAAATCTTAATTCAATAAGACTTCTCACACTGCACATATGCCAACATTTACAAAATCTATTTAGCTAGCTATCCCCCCAAAATATACATAACTACCTCCCAACATTTACAAAATCTATCTACTGTCCCAACTAGCTGTCCATTAGGTCATCCACTGTCCTCTGAATCAAAGCCAAGTGTTTCCATTAGGTCATCCACTGTCCCAACTAGCTGTCCATTCTCAAGTAAATAGCTAAAGCATTCTTGCACAAGCTGTTGAGGAACTTCCAAATCTATTGGAAGTTCATTAGCTCTAATTAATGCATCATTCTTCATGTGTGGGATCTTGTATGAATCTCACCCTTCACCTTCATTATCTCCATCATACACCCCTGTAGACTTAAGAACACCTTGTTCAATGTCATAGGAGACAGAGATTCATATGAGTTCAACACTGCACTAACTAATTCTGAAACATTATAGCTTGATGTCTCAGTCTGTATACTTTGTATGCACCTAAACCATCCCAAATCATTGACATTAGTGTCAGGTGAGTTGGGTGGTTGACACACTAATGTAATGTCAAAGCCATTCTTGGTAGCTGCCTCTCTGAACTCAGGATCATAGTATTTGATGTGTGGCTTAGCATTGTCCTGTTGGATGAAAATCTTTTTACTTGCCCCTTCAGGCCACTTGGCCATTATGTTTGGTATAATCTGCATTAATTGTAAGATAACTTTGTAGGTAAGAACATTAATGGCAAGACACATTTATAAATTGTAGTAATTAATGCAACAGTCATTCATTAAATGAAAGAACATTCATTTATTGCAGTCATCTATTGAAGTTAAGATACAACCATACATAGGTGCATTACATTTGACACATAGATCCCTAGCTTTCCATACCTTTTGAATCAAACACTCCTTGATAACCTCTTTGGTTATAGACTGAATTGGTTTCTCTTCTAAAGTGCCTTTAGCCCTATTCTTGCTATTCCTTTTTGTTGGCACATGTTCAGTAAAGGGGAAGATCCCTATCTTCCCATCGAACACTACGTTGCCATTATCATCAAATAGTGGCCTGCAAACTGCACACATGAACATGACTTTGGTGATGAACTTCTTGCTCTTACACGTCCTATGTGGTTCGGCCTCCCCCGGTGTGAGGTAGAACTTGTGGGATGATTTAGAGATGTAGAACCACTTCTCATCTATGTGTATAGTGTTATTCATGCTCTTAAATTTTAGAATGTTTAGCACACGATCAAAATACAATGCATCTAATGAAAAACTTAGCCTTAAAATCTTGTTAGGAGCTGTAAGATCAGGTTTGATGGCGTTGCTGTGTGCTTTGATCAGTCCTTTATTAACCCATCTCCAAACCGTGCTCTTGCTGCAATTTATACCACGAGCTAATTTTCTAATTGTTGCTCGCTTGAATAGATCTAGACTTTGAATGAGGTCCAAGTCTATTTGCACTCTTTTAGGCCTTGGTGTGCACTTTCTTGAATGCACCTTCAATATCTCACCCATGGCGTTTTTCTGTTTTGCAGCACCCTATAACCGAGAAACAGTACGGGCGCAGCAATTGAATCGCGTGGCTGCATCCTTCATGGCTCATCGTTTGAGCTTGCCGTCCTTCGAATTTAGAAGAAGTGTAATGTTTTTTTTTAAAGTAGGTAGTGGACATATTTGTAAGACAAATTTAGTGGGAGATTCAAATTTGGATCACTTTTGTGCTATTGGCGCAATTTTTTCAATTTCAAAATTTAGAAGTTCTTTTTGTCACACTCTTGTCATTTATTACTGTTTTTAAATTTTTGTCTAACAATGAATAATGATTTCATTAATCTGTAAATTAATTAATGTGAAAATATAATGAGTAAAATCATCTTCTAAATATATTACTGACACATTCATGTAAAAAAAAATTGTTTAAATAATTTTTATTTAATTGTTGTGTTAATTAAAAATAATTTATTAAATTATTTTAATTATAAAATCTCCAACATTTTCGAAAATAGAATACATAAAATAAATGAAATAAAGGACAAGTACTTAAATGGGAGAAAGGGGTTAAGGAAATGCTTAAAGGAGACTAATAAAGTGAAAAGGGAGTTGCATTGGTATGCGTAGAAAAAGCATAATGGACTAATAAGGTGGGACGGATGGAGGATGTGAAATGGCGCACTGATAATAATGTTGATCACAATCTTCCTACTATATATATAAGATATGTAAGATCATCTTTGAATTCATGAAGCTGAACAAAATGGGAGCGACACCTGGTCTCACACTACTACCTCTAAGCAGAGTTAAAATAGGTCAAATTGACATCAAGTTCCATTACATCCTCTCCTTCGCCATCGACTAGACGATGACCACGTCATCTCGCTGTCTCCGGCAGTCCCACCAACTGCAACGTGGCGTTGGGCCTACTTCGACACTTGTTCGCCGAAAACGTGGATCTCCAACACCGTTTCCTTGCCAACGGATATCATGACCACGACGGCATCCACATAGACTAATAGCACTTCACAATGGCACCAGAGACGTTCACACATCATGGGGCAGATTGGAGTGGTGTGCTGATGATCAAAGGCATTAGGATTCAAGTAAGCGAATGCCATTGCAATCGCTTATTGCCTGCATTTTACACTAACGTTTTGATTTATGTCCTACTTATGTTGTCGTACTTGAGGGTAGTTTTGAATTGTAAATAGTTTTGAATTCGTGATTGGTTGGAATCAAAATGAGCATAATTTTGAGTTCAGATTCGAATTTGTTCTTAAAATCTATTTTCATAAGTGAAACGACAAAACAAACAAAACTCACCACTTTGCTGTTTTGGTGTGCGAGTATAAGGCCATAAACACTTTTTATGCACACTTATGGACTCAAAATATATTACTACAAGATATAATGAGCTTATCATCAAAGGAATAATTAACCGAATAATTATTTTAGGCAAGATTAGTAATTACATAAATTATTCAACATTATAAGTATTATTGCCAATATATCGAGTGGTAAGGAATTCTTCACAAATTACATCTGCTTAAACACAAACTGAAACCAATATCAAGCAGCATTATATTAAGCTGTGCAGAATTATTTTACAGTCGCTGGAAATTATACTTAGATACATAAAATCAAATAAAACACAATTTTCATCCAATAATAACATCCTACTCCTACCCACTAGCTATACATTATACACTAACTACTATCAAAACTAAGCAAAAAAAAAAGCTTTGAATTTAAGAATCAAGTAAAGTAATTACCTGATGAGGCCGCCGCCATTGGAAGATAAGGGATTGAGCGCCGGCGCGTGGCCGACAAAGAGTGCGACGTGTCCCATGAGTTTGTCCTTGCGGGAGAAGGTGGTCCCACATGAGCATCGCCACTTGAGGTCGCCGCAGTGCTTCTCGTGCGTCCTCAAATCCGACAGCACGGAGAAGTGCTTTCTGTTGCACCTCTTGCACATGTACATCTTCGGGCAGTGGCTCCTCTTGTAGTGATTCTTGACGCATATCATCGACTTCAGAGGCTGGAACCGCGCGTGCCTCTTGTTCCATCTGCACCCTTCCTGCGGGCACGAGTACTTCCTCGGCGGCGCGTTCCCTCCACTCTCGCCGCACCCCTTGGCCGGGTTGCTCAGGGCTGCGCTCGACTTGTACTCGTCGCCGTGAGCCCGCATGTGCATCCGCAGATTCGCGTCGCGCTTGAACCCCTTCCCGCACACTTGGCAGTAGTGCGTGTACTTCGCTAGCAAATCCGCCGCCTCTACTTCGATTATGTCGTAGTTCTTCGCTCCTGTCTCTCCTCCACGGCTGTTTATTTCTGACTTGGGAGGTAACTCCTCATCCTCAACGCTTCTTATATTATTATTATTTCCCATAGCAACGGCAGCACTGTTCATGATGTGATCATCGCTCGAATTGCAATTACTGTAACCCTCGCCGTACCAAGAATCGAAGAACGGCGGCGGCGGCGCTCTTTCAACCGTCTTGTGCTCACGCTGCTGGTGGTGGTGAAAGTCGTTGGCGGCAGCCTCGGTGGGAGATGACGAGGGATTAAGGGACATCTGCTGACAAGCAAACATCATGGAGGATGCGGTGACAATAATTTCTTGAATTAAGGTGGCCATCACTGGTGTGGCGATCCCAGTCGACTCGGGGAAGATGGAGGCTAGTGACTGTACTTGGTGGACTTTGTCTTTAAGGAGTGACAGATTGTACAGAAATGAGCTCGGTTGTGCGTTTGAAGTCGAACAATTTTGATGGATCGCTTCTTCTGAAACTCCATAAATTGGTAGATTCTGTGTCCCGTTAGGGTAACACTGATTGGTAGCCTTGATCATCATGCACTTGCAGAACAAAAGAAGAAGAAAAGACCTTTTCTTGATTATTCAATCCGATCGATCTCAGCTCCCTCCAGATTAACCCCACTTTCTTGTAAGATTTTGTTCAAAACTCTCCTGCTACAAAACCCTGGATTTGTAAAAATCATGTGTAGGAGAGTGATATAAAGGGAGGAAGAAGTAAAACAATAACCCTAAGTTGACAAATGAAGCAGCAGCCAAGAAGAAAGTAAGGATGTATTAATAATTTAGTGCAGTAGATGGGGGCATACACATATGGTAATAGAATTAAGTCAACTTTTGAGCTTAAGTTCATCACCACTAGAGACCTCCCTCGAATGCCACCGATCTCACGTTTAGACAAATCTTTTTTATTTAAGAAGAAGGTTTTTTCTTTTTTAATTATACCATCTTAGGATATGGTTCAGTATATGGTCAAGCTGGCATATATTAAATGTTTTGAACCTCAGTAGTACTGTTATGGCGTGGCGTCAACCATCACGCAAGAAAAGAGTTGAACCATTAAAATATCAATGTGTTCATCTTGACCTGTTATAAATGAATTAATAGTAGCTAATTAGCTATAGCTACACACCCTCACTTAATTACGACTTTCCACTTGTAACTTATAATCAACTTCTTTTTTGGTATTGATACATGTATGTATATATGTATGTATTGCTCATCCTAGGTGAAAATTAATTTGGATAAATTAAATAGATCTGTCTATGAATATGCATGCATTTATATATTCACAAAAACTTGATTATTTGTAGGGCTGTTACTCTTAAAGCAGAAAGTCTCAGACTTCAAATTTTATCACCACTAGGTTAGAGTTTAATTTATTCGGAAAAGATTGGGTTATTTGGACTTTTGATAACGTCCAATCTTATTAAGTTAATTAAATATTTATTAATTATCATTTACAATGTATCAATATTGAATTTATAAATTAATTAAATCATGAATTTTACATAATTTTCAATTTTCACAAATTTGTCGATTTTAATTTACTGTATCGATCCCAAATATCATAATTTAAATAATATTTAAGCTTCCCAAGCTTATTTCTCATGTTAGAAGAGTATCATTTCAATCGTTTCAATATTCCGTACGATAATTTAAGAAAATTAAATTTTGTGGAAATTGCTTATATATCTAATATCTTAGAACTCAAATAAAGTTCGTGATTTAAAAAAAAATTATATTATATTTAAATTACAAAGTTGTGTCACAAAGAATTCAAATTCGATTCAAGACTTATTATTTCGAACATTAACTCCTACTACTAAACTAAGCACGCAGTTAAATTTATGATTTTGATGCAATTAACCCTTCTTTTATACTTAGACTATGTTTGATATTCATGATACGATACTAATCCCAAGATGATTGTTCTATAATTGTAAAGAAAGTAGAATACAAATTCATAGAAGAGATTTGCAGGCATGGATTCAGGAAGAAGAAGTGTTTTGTTATTCATCGAAGAGAGAGAAAAAGATAGTACAAAGTTACTATTAGCTAATATATATCCTATATATAGATGAACTCTAGACTATTGATAACAATGAAACGGTTACAACAAACTTGCAAGCTACTCTTCTTTTGCTTTCTACATCATTCTCAGATGCTTCTACATTTTTCTTCCACACTTCTACATTCTTCTTTCTTTCTTTTCTTTCTTGTTTTGCTGTATATCTTCATACTCCCCCTCAAGATGGGAGGGAGAAGGACCAACTTGACAAGGAACAAAAAAAAATTTGACAACTCCCCCTCACCGATTACTCATCTAGCAACAATTATCATCATGTACACCATTGCAGCAGCACTAGCATGTGACAATTTCCTCCACAGAGACATTCCATCCCAAGAGATAATAAAGCAACTTCTCAAAATAACCTGAAACTTTTATTTCTTGTGCATGAAAACTACTAAATGATATAGATGACAAAACTCAACGAAGATTACAACCACAACGAAACTTGAAGAAAAGAGATCCATCACAACAACAATGCAGCTGTTGGAGAATCTTACGACGAGAGAAAATGATAGAAATCAAATCTAGGAGAAATCGCAACTCGCGATCAACTAGAGAAGGAATACAAGATCAACATCGATCTTAAGAGACAACAACGAAAACAACCGAGATAATTGTTGAGAACAAGTGACGAGAGAAATCCGACATTATCGGAGACAAACAAGACAACCGAAAAATGATCGGTGAACTAGAGACAATAGGCGAGACAAAATTGGACCTAGATTCGATGATCTTAGATCCGAGAAAAACTAACCGATTTGTATCGGAGAGAGAGACAAAGACCGTCGATTAAATCGACAAGAAACCAAAGATAGCTGAATGAATCGCTGACAATCGGTGAAGAGAAGCGACTTTGGAAACAGCCTAATCGGCAAGAAACAGAGATAAACGACTAACCAATTTTATTGGTGAGAATTAAAAGTGAGAGATGAGAGACAGAAAACTTCATGAATGAAAATGGAGTAACTGCCATTAACAAGACGAAACAAAAATCCAGAAAGAAGAGAACCTCGCTCTTCATAGAGAGATTGAGGAAGAAAACTTTGCAACAAAGGAAGCACGCAAAGACATCAGCGGGAATGAAAAGTTGCAGCGGCGGACGAAACAACTGAGAAAACCACACTGGAACCTCCATCGGCATGGCCGCACTTACAATCAGAGATAAATCAAGCTCAAGTGCAGCAACTTGCGCTCTGATACCATGTAAAGAAAGTAGAATACAAATTCATAGAAGAGATTTGCAGGCATGGATTCAGGAAGAAGAAGTGTTTTGTTATTCATCGAAGAGAGAGAAAAAGATAGTACAAAGCTACTATTAGCTAATATATATCTTATAAATAGATGAACTCTAGACTATTGATAACAATGAAACGGTTACAACAAACTTGCAAGCTACTCTTCTTTTGCTTTCTACATCATTCTCAGATGCTTCTACATTTTTCTTCCACACTTCTACATTCTTGTTTCTTTCTTTTCTTTCTTGTTTTGCTGTATATCTTCATAATAATTGTGACAATTATAGAACAATCATCTTGGGATTAGTATTGTATCATGAATATCAAACATACCCTTAATCTGCTTTTGAAAATTTAAAAATACAGTAATTCCAGTAACAAATGGAATGTAAGTGGAAAAGTAAATATTGTTATAACGCAGTAAATTAAATAAGATGGTGACATAAGAAATAAGATCACAACTGGCCGTCCACTATCTACATGGTCTTTAGTTTGAGTTTCATTAAAGTGTGGGTTCTATTCTCATTTTATTTGAATTTGGTCATAGTTTATATTGGATTGTTGAATTTGGTAATATATAGTTAAATTACGAAATGTCTATGTATTTTGCATTTAAAAAGAACTATCTATGTATCTAGGATTTTGTTTACTTATCAATATTAACATATAAGAAGCACATAAATAAAAATGAACTAATGACCCAAAAAAAAGGAGCCCAAAAAGAGAGTGAGCCCAAGAAGAATGTTTTTCACTTGCCAACCCAACAATAATGGCCCAATGAATAAAATAAATAAAAAGGGAAATACTGTCATGTACTCATGTTAATTGAAATAAATGTCTTGATAAATTATACAGATCGATAATATATTGAATTATCAAATTGAAAGAAAACAAATGTCACCCCACACGCATTATCTTCCCAATCTACGGTTTCCGTTTTCTTTTAACTAAGAGGAAATAAATAAAACATACTGTTCTTGCACATTTAATTACATATATCGATAGGTAATATTTTAAAGCATATATCTCCTCCAATGTTGCAGGGTCCAATAGCATTAGCATGTGTTGCGTGGGTCACCATAAATTATACACTATATATATATATAATAAAAGTAGAAGATAGAGACAGTAAGTCTTAATAAAATCTGAATCACTATAAAACTATAGTATTACAAGGTCTTTCTTTGTAAGAATTAGGAGTATAGTAACTTTACTTTTATAGTGAATTATGAAAAAATCGTTCGTCTTCGCAGTTTCCTTGTCATCATCAATATCTTCAGAGTGGATACTGTTTGTGCTTATTATTATATTCGTGTAATTTAATATAATATGTACTTACTGAGATAAATAGGATATAAGTACATATTAATTAGTTACAATAATTCTAAATATTATCCAGATTTATTCCTATTTTTTCACACCAAACCATTTTTATATGATTCGGAAAAAGTTCACATTAAAACTACAATTAATTTAATTGCCTCCTAAAATAAGTTCAAGTACTGGAACTCATCTCCCACTTATTAAAGAAACACTTCAAATTATACATTTTCTTAGGATTTGTAAGATAATCATATTAGATGCGTTTATATATAGTATTTATTGTATTAATACACTTATCCCATTTAACACTACAAATTTAAATTATGTCACAATATTCGGTAGTTGTATTAGTTGAATGCAAAAAAGCTCACCAGTGTGCAATCGACCGCCTGCAAATGATGAAGCATGTCTCATAAATGAATATTTATTTTATAATAAAAATTTATTAATTCTCATTTCTTAATTATAATTTATTGATTATGGTATAATTTACTATTATTTAATACAAAATAAAAATAATAAATTAAATATTATAATGATTCGTATGCTGATTTAACACGTTAAAAGATAGTTGATGCGATGGAAGAGAGTGCTCTAGTAGTCTAGTTAAAGATTATTATATTTGATATGCCTCGATCAATTTATTGAACCTTTATAATTTACAACTATATATGTGTATGTATATAATAAACAATTTTGATGGTGTATCAGTAGAGCTGTCAAAACGGGTCCACCCATCCGCTAAAGATACTCGGAGTTTGGGTCGGATTGGGCTTTGAAAATCGAGGCCCGAAAAAACTCGGGCCAAAAAAATCCTCCCAAAAAAACCCACGTGCCTACGGAATTTTAGACTTAAAAAGTTTGATGTTTTGGACTTAAAAACTTCACCCATTATAAATATTATTTAAATTCTTTTAATTAAAATATTATGAATTATAACATTAATTCATTAAAATTAAGATAGTTTATCTACAATCTTTGTTTAGAGGTTAAAATAATTATTTTATAAAAAAATTTATTATAAAAATTAAATAAATAAATTATTATATTAAAATTATTAAATTTTAAAAAATATATTATAATAATCGGGCGGATAAATCCCGCTTGTCCGGTAGCCCGCATAGGATCAGATTGGACCTCAAAGTTTTAGACCCGAAAATTTTCGAACGGGCTTAGACGAACCTTAACTCTTTAAAAGATCTGATGGGCCGGACTTATTCGGTCGCCCCAATCATTTTGACAGCTCTATCTATCACAAGGAGTGCAGTTAGAAAGGAAGAGGAAAAAAACACAAATATGAAGAGCCGAAAAAAGTGCAAGATTTGTTAAAGACGAGAAATGAGAAGCAGACATTGGTTGAGTAAAGGGGGAGTCCACGTGGAATATGTAGGTGCTGAGCTGTTCACATGAGCTAATATTGCACAGCACATGCCACGCACGCCGCTTCGCCTCGCCTTTTTGTATATATCATACTAAGTATTATTACTCCATAATTTAATATTTGTTTAAATGCGAACTCAAAACTTCTTAATGTAAGAATTTAATTTTGTGATATCCCTAGAAATAAAAATGTGTATCAACGGCCTCAGCTCAAGCAATTATAATAGGATTATCAAGAAATTAACAAACGTGTTCCTAAGTTAAAGTTGAAGCGATTAATTAAATTGGTTGTATTATTATCGCTTGACAATAATAGCTTAGAGTTAGTAGTAGTAAATTATCATTACTAGAATTGTTGATAGCACAATCTCAAGAACATGACACAAACACAAATTAAGAAATAGCAACACTCAAACATAATTCACTACAAAATTGAATCAGACGATTCACACACCAAGATAATAATAAAATTAAATAATGCCCTCTCCATTACACTATTAATGATTTGGTTTGACCAAAATGTTCTTTTTAGTTAAACCAAGTAAGTTATAGCAGGATATAGAGAGATAAACTTTATATGGTTAATTGGAATCAATAAAATAATTATACAAGTACATAACTGCAGTTTGGGCACCATAAATGAAGATGGAGCTACAAATTAATACTCATTCAATCCGACTAAATTTGACATTTTTTATTTCCGACACTGTTATTAAGTAGAGTGTATAAAAACTAAATTTAACACTTTTTTTTCGGTACAATTACTAAAAAAATGTATAAAGTAATGTAAAAATTATAAATATAGTATGGTCCACCTCTTTTTAAAAATATAATTTTTATAGTGTCTTACCGGCAGAGAGTACAAAAATCTCACTCTCGAAGATCATGCGAATCTAGCTAGCCTAGCCTAGCCTAGCTAATAGCTATATCCAATTCAAGACTATAAAACCAGACAAACACTTCCCTTCCTGGTTCGAAAACCTCGCTGTCGCTAGCCTCATTTTGATTTTTTATTCCTTTCAATTTATTACTATTCTTAAGAAAATTGTACTCCATAAAATAGTTTAAGCGTATAAAATAGTTTGAAAAGATAGCTCATTATTATGTCTATACCTTTCTCAGTGTGTTATATTGTTATTATTATTATTATATACATATATATACACAACACATTTATATTAGAATGATTACATTAAAAATATTTTTATTAATTAAAATAAATCTGAATTATTTATATTTTTATTAATAAATACAATTAATCTATTTTTGTTAGATTTTTAATTACTGATAATTTTAAATTACTGAATGTTCATTCTTTTTGCTAAATAAATTTTAATAGTAAGAAATTTTATTTTAAGTTGATATTATATTACTTATTTTTATTATTTTATATTTAATAAATGTTAAATTATATCCTACTAAAAAAATCATAGTTGGAAAGATAATTTTTATATAAAAAATAAAAAAAATTAAATATATTCTTTAAAAATTTGGAGAATGGTATAGGGAACACATACAACACAACAAATTTAATATGGCATTATAATAAGGGTTAATTATACAAAACAGCTAAAAAAGATTGTAAAAGACAAATAATAGTTACTAATATAAAAACATTTAAATTCTAGTTATTTTGAATGTGAATTACCAAAATACACTTCTGCTTACATTTAATTGTACGATTGATACGAATGGTATGAAATGTACGAATAATATTCATACATACATACAGTTTAATAAAACTGAATATTACGTATGAATGATACGATTCATACTATTCATATTCATAAATGTAAAAAATAATTATAAGAGTATTTAGTACAATAAATTTATAAATGGCTAGAATTTAAATATTATTATGTGTGTGAAAATTATTTATTTTTTATAAATTTATTTTGTATAATCTCTCTTATAATAAAGTGAAATTAAAGTATATTTTTTTTCTTTAGAAAAATAAATAAAAATTATATTTTTAATTTAGACTATTGATTTAAAAAGTTTAACAATTAAATATTTTTTTTAGTTAATTCATGACAAATCATTTTTATTTTCTCTCATATGCTATATTTATTCAATAATCTACAGTTTTTCACACGGCTGGCTCATGCATCTGCACGTCAAAATATGAATAAACACATTTTGGGAATATACTTAAAGATTATCTCAATTAATACAATCCATTAATTGTGTCTAACAATTAACCAAAGCATATTGACACCTGTTATATAAGTAGGCCTAGTGCTACGAGTAACTAACTTCCCATCTCTACCTCTTTCCACACAACTTTAATTCATATTTATTTATTCTCTCAATCTCTTGCGTATTTCGATTTTACAATGTACTCGATATAACTATATATAGTTCATAGGTGCACGTTACTAGTAAAACGAAATTCTAATTTGTAATAGAATCAAATAATAAAATCTCGTAGATTTTAAGAACTCGATCGATCCATGAAGGAAAAGTTGGGTATAAAGGAAGAAGATTATTAGTATATTATGATTAATTAAGAGGGAGGAGTAGATGATTAATAGACAGGGTAGTGCCCACTAGCATGTGGACATTTGAATGAATGAATGAATTACTTAGATAAGTGGTCACATGGCTTAAGAAATAATCACCAAAACGTGCACTTAACAAGCACAGCCTAACAACAACCGAGCTAATTAATTACTCCTAATTAACCCTACTGTGTGATTAGAGTGATTAATTATTGACTTCTATGATAAGTGTGAAATCGGATTGATTAATTAATTTGATTCAATTCATGAAAAGATGGTTGAACCATAATCTAGATTGTTCATGAGGTTATGCTCTACCTAATTCGTTTAGTTTTTTTTTAATATTCTTTCCTCTTGATCGTCTACTAAACTCACTCTTGTATACTCGAGCATAAAATTTTGAACTATGTCTATAGTGAATTAGTAGTTCATTGACTTTGTTTTTTCTTTTGAAATTCTATATATATATTTTCCAAATTAAAGTATATTTTATTACAAAAATAATACTATAATTTTTTGAAGCCGTGTAATAACAGTACTATAGTGTAAATATAACAAATTGACCATGAAGTCATTTTCAAATTTCAATGAAATTAAAGTAAATATACTTGTGCTCTATTAATTGCACAAGTGGTCAAGTGCTGCCCAATTAGTAGTTTCTTTTGATGTATTCAATTACCAGTGAAATTTTATAAATCTTTAGCTTCGACAGTTGGAACACAACACCAGCATAATAATGTAAACGACCTGTCATATTATGAATCAATATATATTACGACGCTAATTAAGGACGAAAATATATAAATATATATCATAAATGACAAATTTAACCTTTTAACTACTCTTATAAAGATCTAGATCTATGATATTTCATTCTTAATTTACGTCCCATATTCACTTTGTTGCCCTAATTATATAATACCATTGTCTAAAATCAATGGATAAGTAGATAATGTTCCTTTAGGAATAACACATAGTACTGAAATGGGTATTCTCATGTGATCATCTAATGTTTTAAGCTTAAGTCTCACAAATAGTTATACGTCAAGTCCTTCACACTATTGCTTAAAAGGGAAATTCACCCAACAGGCACCTCTAAACCTTAGTCACTAAAATGAAGTTTGTAACGCTCCGATCTCACAGAGTGGGAGTCTATCACACTACGACAGCGTACTAAATCTACTAGCAATTACTCTATATTCGTCATCGTTTATCAAAATGCGTAACCAAATTGCTAGAGAGTCCATTGAATGAAGCTCTTAATTACACTATATTGACATCTTTTGCTCTTAATTACACTATATTGACATCTTTTACCGCTTATTCGACGTGAGATGTGACAAAGTGAATAATTGAATTAGTTATAAGTTTTATTGAAAACTCTAGGAGTGTGAGCAGATGTTAAAGGTAATTAGGTGAATTGGGAAGTTAGTAAATTGGAAATTATATATGCAACATGCAAGTGTAGTGAGGTGATGAAAGCTAGGTAGCAAGAAACAGCTTCGAAATGAATTAATGTTTTATAAGATGAAGAAAAGATGTATAGAGATGAGATATACAGATGGGTTGGTTTGGCAGTTACCAGACCTATGGATCCTTCCTTCCTATCCCTTTATTCATCGTCATTTAATGGAAAAGTGGAAATATAAATATACACTCAAACAAATTATGCTTTTTTTTATTATATATTTAAAGCTTCTTGTGTAGTCTAAATTGCAAACGCAACCTAATCCATTACTTTTGCTTGTGGTGCTCCTCATGCCTTAACCCTACCCATTTCTCTCCCCCCACTCTTAAACATCGCTCTCTTACTCATAAATATTATTTCTACTATATAATGTATATATGAATATGATGATTGGAAATATTGGTATTAAATGATTCAATAAAAGATAATGAATTAAGTAACTTAGAAACATTTTGTTTTCTTCCTTCAAATTAGATTTAACAAAACAAAAAGGAAATCATGAAAAGATGCCACATCACTCCCTTTTCGTGAATGAAAGGCAACCGTGAATAGTAACCACTTGCTCACTCGAAGAATTCAACTTACACTACACATAAATAAATAAAAAAGATTTAAATCAACCAAAATGTGATCTTGGCCCTCCTTCAAAGATCAAGGAGAGTTAATCATAAAAACAATATTAATGAATAATGGGGCTTATAAATTTATAATAATGGGAAAGAAAAAAAATAATAAAAAAAAGTAAAAAATTATATTCACATGATCAAATGTCAACACCCCATTTCCCCTCCTATCTAGTAGTGGCAATCCACTAGCGCCGCGGCGGAGAAAGCTACATGCGGCGGCGGTGGCGGTGGCTGTAGTTTTTCATCTTCTGGCGGCGCCGGTAGGTTGAGATCCAATGCAAACATACTTCTTCCCTTCTCGCCTGCTTCATGGGATGATGACGACGACGTTTTGTTGTCGGCGCTCCTCGGAATCTTGGTGCTAGTACTAGGAGGCATCGCCGGCCTATGCCGCCGCATGTGGCCGCCGAGAGCTTGCCCCGACCCGAACTCCGACCCGCAAATCGAACACTCATGCATTTTGGGCTTGTTTGGATCACTTTGAAAGCTCTTAGTGGTCAATTTTCTGGACTGCCCTTCTCCTTCCACGTCTCGATCATCTGGCGCCGGAGGAGGTGACGGCGCCGCCGGTGGCGACTTCCTCTGATCAGTTTCGGCGGTGGTTTTGGGGCGTTTGTGGCTGGCCCTGTGCCCCCCCAACGCTTGAAACGATGGGAACGTTCTGTTACAGGTCTTGCACTCGTAGACGTAGATGCCCACTTTCCCATCGGCGGTGGCTGCCATCTCCGCGAACTTCCGGGTGCTGAATTTGCTCTCCGCCGCCGCCGCCGTGGATGTCTTGATTTCTTGTGGTTGTGGAGGGGAATTAATCCCATGTGCGAGGAGAATCAAACAGTTGGCCATATCCTCGTCTTCTTCTGTGCTAGTTGATATCCCGCTTGAGGTGGTGGGAGATGACGATACGAATGAGTTACAGAGCTCTGCAGCGGCGCCACCGTACCCACCACCGTTTGAGGAGGTTGACGACGCCGGCCTTGACCTCTTTGTGCGCTTCCCTTTCACGATCATCTGATCGTTGGACCCAGAAAACTCCTCCATGGTTTCCAATTTCATCATCCAAAACAATATACTAATAATTAATATACCAAAAGATATGATCAATACTCAAAATGAAGAAGAAGAAGAAAGAAAATGAAGAAACTGGGAGAAAAGAACACTATTATTGAGTGGAAGTGTGAAAAAGTGAAGAGAACAATGAGAGAAACTGAGAATGAGATAGTGAGGCCTAAAATAATAAACACGCCTACTGCCCACACACACACACTTATATATATGTATAAACTTATATAAAAATATATAGTAAATTAATTAAAGTGTAAGAAATATAGTGGCGTTAAAAGCCGACCCTCGTGAATCCTGAGCAGTTAAGATTAAGCCAACCAATCTTTCTTGCTTCAGTTTCCATCTAATTAAATCTTTGAATGAATGTCTCTGTTTTTTCTTTTCCTCACCTTCCTTTATCTAATTCTTCTTTTCTAATATTATTATTATTGATGGTCACACATTAAATATTATTAGTATGCGTTCTAACAAAATATGATCAATTGAGAAAGAAAGAAAAAACATAAACAGTACATATATTTACGTGGTTCACCAATTGACTATATCAATCACAACAATTTTATTAAGCATAAGAGTTACAAATTCACATCTCAAAAACTATATATATATATACACATATAATACTAAGATAATACACTAGATCGGCTTCAAACCCAATACTGCATACTGTATACTACTGGTCTGGTCTCTCATAATTAACTATTTTTTGTTATTTCTTGACATAAAACAATGCAATCATAAAAAGATTAGCAATAACCAAAATTTAAAGCACAGTTGGAATAAGTAATTAAAGAGGTCGGGTGGTTTAATTAAGGGAGAGTGCATCTACTACGTTAATGTGAGTACTTGGCATCGATCGATCACATTTTGCCAGCGAAAGTGAGAAATAAACAGAAGCATTAAAGCAAGGGAGATTGCACGTTAAAGGCATGCTCCACCTCATTCACTCCATATCTTCTTAAACTTAAAGAAAAGTATACTTTAGAGAGAGAGAGAGAGCAAAGAAACAAGATTCGGTTGCCTTTCAAGCAAACCCCATCACCTCTTTGCATCAACACTATAATACTATTCCTTAATTTTATTAATAAATTTGGTATCCACTAACTGTTTGTAAATCCACTAGATGATACATACATTTATGTGTGTGAATTTATACATGATCATAATTAAGATCTAGAGTTATTTTGCAGTTAATTAAATTAAAAGAAGCACCAAGTATTAAAGTTGTGAAATTAATTACAACAAAGGATTGTCCCATACATATATCCAAGGGTTGTAAGAAAATGACTTGTGTAGGGACACTAAATTAAAAGCCAGTGGGAAGGATTATAGTGAAGTGTGTTTGCGCCATAAAAGTAACTATCGACCATCCACATTTTTTGACATGTGACTAGCTATACATGAATCATATATCTATATATACACACACACACTTCAAAATAAATATTTATCTTGTATTTTTCGATTTACAGTTATTTTTTAATTTTTGTGACGATCTACTAAGTAAGGACACTATTTTAGGATAAGAAAATTATGAATTGGCCTTGCAATCTACGCTTAGGTGGAATGACTGTTTTAGGCTTTCTTTTGTCCTGTTTTCTTGTATAAGTACAACCAACAATTGTCAGTGAACTCTTGTGAAATCAACAACAAATAACTGTCTGTTGCCAGGTACTTTTCTTCTACCTTTACTTGTCAATAAAATAAAATTAATTGGTGTATTTATTTTTGTCTGGTAATTAATATTTCAGCAAATTAAAATAGGAGGGTGACTTTAGATCAACTTGTCCTTTTTTGATTTATTTTTATTATTGTTAATTAATTTGACAATCAGTTAGGAGTGGTGTTTAATACTTACTAATTAATATCACTGGAATATTTCAATATAATCATTTACAAGTAATAAAATGTATCTTTTGTTGACTGAAACGGATATATATCGTGCGTGGTTGATGTCAACTCGTAACATGTATATGTAATTCCTTTTTAAATAATTGATTATAATTGCAAATCTAAAAATTCACTATATTTACTGCATTATTATGTCCGATTATTGATTTTAATTTGAGGAATTAGAGGAGAGCATAAAATAATTAAATTACCGAATATATATATATAAAGAATTAAAAAGTAAAAGAATTATGAAGAAAAATATATAAGTGAAAGAAGATGAAAGGGAAGAATGATGTTGATGATCATGTAAGGAAGGACCAGCATAGGTGTTTCTTTCACGTTTGTATGTCCTAATAATTAAGAAATTCATGAAAAATCCAAAGAGGGGAAGTATATAATCTGGACTTGTATACATCATATCACGTATATATACACTACTAAGTCATATTCTAATACGCAAATTATGGTTGAGTGTATTACCATTTTTATATATGGGCTTACTCGTTATGCAAGTTTTTGTTTAATAGAATTGGAAGTCAACTAAAGAAAACAATTTTGAAAAGGAATATTATGTAGATATACTACGTTGGGTATATTTAGACTAGCTGGTATATATAATGTATTGATTTCTTGAATAAAATAAATAACAATGATGAATGATTACACTAGATAGATAGCCAAATTATTTGCCTAAGGAGGTCATGGGGATGGGTGGAATTAGGCTTTGATTTTTTATATTTGTTTTGTCATTCATTAAGTCATTTTGCTCAAGGATAAAAAAGAAAATATTATACTTTTCTTTCTTCTTTCCGAAAAATGACTATATGTTTCAATATAATTAATTTATTTATACTAAATTAAAATAGTAGACAATTATAGTTTTTTATTAAGATTTTAAATGCTTTAAATTTAATGATCGTGATACGATAAATTAGTACTCGTTCGAACTCACTAAAAGCAATCAAGTTTTCTTTTTAGATCGTCTTATTAAAAGTGCTCATTTTCTGAAGAAGTAAAAAAGTTTATTTTTAAAATATTAGTTCCTACTTTTTTTAAAGACAACATTTTACTTTCTTAATCATCGTATCGAACCTCTTGTGATCGTTTTTAGGTAAACGGAGGTAATATAATTTTGGCATCCTAATGGTGATTTTCAACATATCCCGTGATTCCATGTCTTTTTGATGAAATACAAGGCTGCATAAAATTAATGCCATGTTATCTGTCAGCTGTAACTACTAGATTCTATAAAATTAATGTGATTGTAGTGTGAACTTTGAGATGTATTATTCTGATTTAACAAACTTAAACAAACAAAGAAGAGGAAGACTATGAATGTATTGACGTGATTATCAAAATTTTAAACTCTACAAAATTACTTGTTTGGCCAACGTCAAATAGTAATTCAAAACTCGAAATCGCATAAGTATTTCCAACTGTAACCAAAAACTATACAAATTGGAGTGTATTATACTAATACTATACTACTAATACTAAGGATGCTAAACATATATAGTCAGCGGAAATAACAAAAATTGCGGCGGAGAAAGAGAAAAAGCAGAAGAAAGAAAGAAAGAGAGAGAGAGAGATGATTCTTAGCGTAACAAATTTAAGTGGTGTTTGGTTGGCAGTGTGAGGCACGTAAGGAACTACACACCTATACGTATCATTTTTTAATACTCCTAAACATTATTATAATATAATATAATCACTACTCTACTCCACTTCATTGTAATAATCCATATATGTATTCATTCAGATAATTAGTTAGTTTGTGTTGATTTATTAATGAGGTGATGTGCAAGGCACTCATTCATGTGCTAACACACTCTTTGATTCAACCTAATTAAAATTGTGCGTCACAGTTAAACCACCTCTTTATGCTTTTTTTTTGGTTGCACTAAGCTACAGAAAGAAAGCAAACGCATAATTGCCTAGCTTGCACTTAACTAACCACTTCCCTCTAATCCTCTCTAAGGATGCTCCTTTCTGTTATCTAAACAGATCCATTCATTCTTCTTCCACTTTACATACAATTTTGTAAATCCAACACTTGTCTCTCTCTCACACACACACACAGAGAAAGAAAGTGTGTACAGTAGTTACAAGTGGATGTAGTGGCACTTGAGGAGGAGGAGGAGTGGAGGTTGCAACCAATGCACACAAATGAAGTCTAAAAATAGGTAGATAAGTTGGCTATTGAGTATTGAGCTCCTCCTACTTTATGTGACACAGACTTTATGCCAACTCTACTTCTTACAACCACACCTCAACCCTCAACCCCCCTCCCTCTCTCTCTCTCTCACTTCACTCTCTCATCAATTCTTAATCACTCTTTAAAAAACTACCTCTACCTACACACATGCAACCCCCCTCCCCTATTATTTCCTTGATTTTGATCTTTTCCTTCTACTTATTACTGACTTCATTCTGCTAAATACGACCACAAGGGATTCGACAGTGTTGTGTTTTAAGTGATTATTTTAAAGGAAACATGACCATTTTTAGCGGAATTGAAGAACTACGTGACAATATTATTCATGGTTACACTGCTCTGATTATTAAATTGACGTCAATTAACAAATGCATATGAAATGTAACATGCATGAAAATGAAATATTGTATGAGCAAGTAATTAAGTAAAGCCCACTTAGCTAGCATCAATTAATCATCATAATCTTCACAGGAATGAAGTTGCTTATATCAATTAATTTAGTTTGCTAGTCTCATAAGTAATCCTACCTAATACTCAAGATGAGAAAGCAACTGTTCACAAGATGCAGGTAGGCAGCCATCCATGTATTCATCTTACTTGCTTTCTCAAGATTAATTCATCTAAAGTAGAAAACACCACTTGTTGCACTTATAGCAATTTATAATCTCAGATTTGACTATTGATTTACCAACTCAACACTTGTGCTTCATTTACTAAGATCAGCTGCTGAGGTAAAATCTAAAGCTCAAGAATCTACTGCGTGCATTTCCTAATTAAGTTCCATTTAGTGCTACTTGTTAACATCAACTAAAAACAATCTGATGTAATAATAAGAATGTGCACATTATGGTCCCCAAATAAGTTCAAACCATATTATTAGGAAGTCTCACAGCCAAGAGTCGAAGAGCCGAATATAACCAAACCATGTGCAGCTCTAGTTATTTGTGTTTCGATGTGAACCACGCTAATGAAGAGGATTTGATTTCTCGTTGATCTACACCGACGTTATCGGAATCTTTAACAGCATATGTAGCAGCCTGGAGAGAATGGGAATTAGAATTACATCTCTTTCAGCTCATACTATAATTGGAAACTGAAAAACAAGAGCTCCACATCATGCTTCCCTAATATAGTACCTATGTTTTCTGCCACAAACCTCAGCCAACTTTAGGCTTTCGGTTGTTTCCAGCTTCACTTGTGCTATGAAAAGTAGTCACTATGTTTGAAAGTGTCCTAGTCACCACCAAGTTTCTTCCCCAACCCTCCAGGTAGTGTATAATGCATACAGAACATCAGAAGCAACCTAGAAATTGCTCATAGGAAATAATTTGTTTAAAGGTTTTGGATGAATAAATAGCATGAAAATATATGCTTTAAGCATTTCATTGCAGTTCAATAAATGCAATGTTAAATGAAGTTAAAACAGAGAAAAGTGTCTGTGCAGGGCTGAAGCTTTTAATTCTTAAAAATGAGTCTGAAGATGTTTTAGTATAGCAATTATTAATGTAATAACAATTTTTTGAGAAGTTCTTACAGGTTTACATTGATTATAATCACTAATATATATCAGCTATACTAATAGTCAATCATAATGTCATATGCTTTTTGAATTAGGCCATATTAGGCAAGCTACTTTTAAATCAGGAACGGGACACATACTTTCATCTGTTCTCTTTTTTTTTTTGTAGTGCTTCTACCTATTTTCTTATATGGAGTTCTTATAGAGCCTTCTTTAGTGACCATTGCAAGAGTTTGTTAAAGATGATAAAGCTTTGAATTTGAGCCTTCCCCAGAAAGATTTGTATTAGTCATGTAATGGACTGTTAAGACAAATAATAGTAGGTCTCCGCTGGTGAGAAAATAACAAGATGTTCATAATCAAGAAACTTCTCAAAACTCAATGTGTCAATCCCTTTAAATCAAGAAACACATCCCAAAATCTAAGGGAATGCTAACTAAAATTTCTATAGTTACAACTACATTGTCCCAATATTTAAGTACTCAAAGAATTTAGATAGTGTCACAAGAGTATCAAAAATCATATCTTAATTTTCTGATGATTGAATTGATGACGTCGGTGTGTAGATAATCTTGGCCCATCTATCGATCTAACTGATATTTTTGGCCTTAGACATGCATAAACTATTCTATCACATTCTTGACCCATTAATTGAAAGTTTTGTACTCATGTTGTAGAAAATAAGGAATTGAAAACCTAAAAGTTTGAATTATGTTTAGAATTTTCACTCAATTTAGATTGAATCACCTATAGTCCATATAACGAACTTTTTTGAATAGTTGATCCAGGTATTAAATATGGCCCAACTTTTGGCCCATCATAATGTTACCATATGGGCTCATTTTGCTTAACTATTTATTTTGACCCAAACTAATTAACACACTTTTGCTCTCATATATATTCCTCACCCGTAAACGGTTTAGAAAAATATAATATTTCCTCTGTCCCTAAAATTATGAGTGTTTTTTTATCAAAGAGGCCAAGAATAGTAGGACAGGGAGAATACTAGTTAAGAACCTATGTATGCATGTTATGTAGGCCAAAACTTTCGAATTCGAATAGTTTTTGGCGTTACCAATAAAAAATATTTAACCCAAAAGAAGAATACTTCCAGATGTATAATTCGATCTCGATGTGTGTTATTTTATTTTCTTTTTCTGAAGATTCATAATTGTTTGATAAATACTCTAATAATATGATTGCATATAATTGGAGCCCTATGAGACCAATAGGTTCAAGTTCATCTCTAATTGAAGCAATCAATCAAGATTTCTTTTGCTTATATATCTTTACTTGAAGATATTGGTAAATTTATTGTAATAAAAACGAAAGCACAAGTCACGCCTGTACATGAGATCTGGACTTAAAATCTCTCATGAGTGAGATTGAGATTGAGATTGTAATAGATATGAAACATGAAGATCCAATACTGTTCAATACTTGATTAAACTACTTTGAGAGCCACTTGTAAATTTTTGTTACCCTTAATAATGAGACCACATGGCTGAACTGGAAATATTTTAAATTTTAAATTTTAAAACCAAAATGGATCCTTCCCGCTAAAACTTTAAACTTTTGACTAAAGTTTCCAAACATATCATTATCCCCTTTTAATGCACTTGTCCTATTTTTTACCAACCAAAAGCCAGCCAAAAAGGTACATGCACAAACTGCAAATAGCAACAAAAAGCAATGCTTCTTTCATTTAGTAGTAGTATCTCAATTCTTAGGCCCCTACCTCAAAATATTAATCACAAAACTCTTTATAATAAAATGAAATAAGATGCAGCCTTCCACACATTTAATGTCTGCAAATAAAAGTTTGATGCTAGTGAGGTAAATGTATTGAGTTTTATGCTATGTCTACATTAAAATGTTACAAACATCATTCTTTTTTAGTAAATTGGACTAACTTTAAAAAACATTGACAATCAATAGCTATGATGTTTGGTCAGTTCCGAAGACAAAAGAAAACACCACTCCAGCATCCAATGCTTCTTGGAGAAAGTCAAGCTCCCAACTTTTTAGACATTATTGATCTCAATAGTTCAACAGGTTCTATGCCTTTTTTCTTTAATTAAATTTGCCTCTCCTCATTCCAAAGGCTGAAAGGTAAGTAATTAGGCACAAACAAAAAAGTCTTGCATTTTCAACTAATGCCCCTTATTCTTGACCTTCTCAACAGCAAGGTTATGCGATAACCACGATAGTAATATCCATGTTTGGACCAATTCTCAGTACTCTCTTACCAGCAAGAACGACACTAAAATTGAAGATTTTTCATAATTTACCCAGAAACATTAAGGGAAACAAAATTGCTTATGCATGAGACCAAGAGTCACCTCAGGGGCTTCATTCATATCTCTATCAGCATGAATAATCCTTTACCGATTGTTCCTTCTACTTAGTCTCATGTATGTCCACTATGAGCTGCCCTCACTGTCATAGCATTCTTTGGATTGAATTATAACCCGAGCTCCTGAAGTAAGCCTGTTCAGAAAAGTGGAAATTCAATGTTTCAAACTACATGAAGACGGAAAGCAGTTTAAACTTGAATCTGAATATATACTGTGAAATTAAAAGGGGTTGTTGGAGTTTAACTTTCTTCAATTTTGATCAAATTGCCATTGAGATTTCTGGAAGAGTCTAGTTTGTTTGATAGCTTTGTCGCCGGGAGAGGCTCAGTAATTCTCTTGCTCCCACCAACGGATGAGGCAGGTGTAGATGTTCTTGAACTTTTCATTCTATCGGATGAGATTCTTGGGCCCTCGGAAACAGGGGACCGCATTGATTCACATCTTGGCTGCTTGCTTAGCGAAACTTTGATCGATCGAGGAATGCACTTTGTGCGTGTAGAGCCTCTCTCTTCTTTGTCTTCAGTAGAATCGAGCTGCCCCTTACTTCTGAAAAGAAATTAGCATCAGTATCAAGAACAATATCAAGAGTCAAGACTTTGTGATTCAATGGATATTAAGAAATCAAGAAAAGGACCATAATACTTCACTTCAAATAGCCATGCTTCCATTTTGTTCAATGCTAGTAAAAAATATAAAAGGTAAAATCAAAGAAAGCAAGATTGACTAATCTTCAAAGAACTACTCAAGGGTGTAATCTCAAAGTATGATACACAAATACGTCCCACATCTAGATGTTGGCAAATCAAAATTATGACATTATTTTGGAGTATTTGAGCATGCTTGGGAGATGAGATATGATAGAAGAGAACCAAGATTACTTAAACCCATAGTTTTTGCAAAATTTAGTAATGGTGGGGCCATAGAAGACCAATGCACATACTGAACAGAATCTTAACTCCTTTCAAGAAAAAAAGGCAGAACGTTAACTGGGGGCAGAGGACTTACCGGTCAGCATCAAATGAAGATGATCGCTTTAACTTGGGTACCGCTTCCTTCATCATATTCCTTTCTAGCAAGCTCCCGCTAAAGTACTCTTTGTCTTCCAATGTCATGCCCATAACACGAGGATTTTCTGCCAGGCAATCGAGCTCACCCAACATTAATGATGTTGAGAACAACGGGGAGGGAAATTTGGAGTGTGAAAATCTGGGCTTATAGGAAGGAATAAGGCCAAAGCTATGATCTTTGACAGATATTGAACCACAAGATATAAGTTGCATTATCATATTTGAAGCCTTCAGTTTAGAATGGGATGGCACTTGAAATTCCTCTTCTTCGAGTATCCTAAAGCTGTTGAGCTTCCTAGCATCTTCTCTAATGAGAGATTCCAGTGTATCGGTCCTGCCACTTGATGAAGAAGCGCTGGATGTAGGAGGTGGTGAAACAAAGTCTCTGCATATCTCTGGAGTGGCTTTCGTGCGAGGAACTTGGCTTGGACGAATTCCGTTACTTTTAGGCTCCAGTGATCTATCATCAGTTGAGACACCTCTCATGCAAGTATCCCGGGCTCTTGCACTTCTGCTAGCATTGTCCTCAGTTTGAGTGGAAGCATCAGCAAGGCCATCACTCTTGTAGACTTTGTACTCTGTCAAGCTCAAAGAGCCATTCCAAGAGGCATTCTTCTCAGTGCTGCACTCGGGTGACATAGATGACGAGCAAGGACGTTGATCTGGAGGAGATAATTCATCATCCTGAGAATCTTTTGCGGTCCTGTCATTCAAGCTAGACGAAGATGACGACTCCTCTTGGCTTCTCAAAGATGGTGGCTCTGGAAGTGCCTTCTGGTTATGTAATGTAATTGTCTCAGCAGGACTAAAATTACCTACAAATCAATGAATTAATAATTAGGAAGTCAAACGCATGGAATGAGGAAATAATTGCCTTAATCCCATCTCAGGAAAACATTGAAAGCTTTTCACTTCATCCAGATTCCAAACTGAATGAAGCTCCAATAAAGAGACCTTTAAACAGGCTTTTGCGCATGAGCCACAGGTGACAGTGAAAACTATTACCAACACTGAAAAAAATGCATGCTTTACACGCAGATAAAAAGAAAAATTCCTATCCAACGCACTAATCATATAATCCTTCAGCGCTTTCTTCCTTCAGTTCTTTCTTTTTCAGTTTATGAAATTTCAGGCCAGAGTAAGAGTATAATTCCATGTTCGGGTGCCAAGTCTAACGACTTTCTGGCGACAA
The DNA here is from genome assembly GCA_026898415.1 of Leonotis leonurus. Lineage (NCBI taxonomy): Eukaryota > Viridiplantae > Streptophyta > Magnoliopsida > Lamiales > Lamiaceae > Leonotis > Leonotis leonurus. The sequence goes on from JAPKLX010000007.1 coordinate 2,459,254, forward strand.
AAGCATTAATCATGATTAAACGAATCTGGGTCATTGAAATTCAGTCGGAAATTTATCTAACACACAAATTGCAGAGTTTCATTGAGCACTGAAAAGCATATAACTTTACCAGAATTGGATTCTTCAAAGAGCTCCGAGCCCTTGAGGATATACTCATTCCCATGAGCAGGAAGGATTAAATCATCATCACAGAGATCATGCCACACATATCCATTCTTATAACTCCTATATCCATAAATCATCCTCAAGAGTCAAAACATGTACCACATATAACCAAAACCAAAAAAAATGAGAAGCTGAAATCAAACTACAATAGAGAAAGCAATAGAGACTCGAGGAACCATTTTCACCTCTTGCAGGACCAGGAGTATACTGAAGCCATGCCTCGGCCTCGCAAAACGTTAAGCCTCTCAATCACATCTTCAAGAAACAAACAAAATGGTAGAAATTCAAACACAAATAATTATTTGTCTCAACACATTGTAGCTTAGCTGTATATATATACCTCTCAAGTAAAGGCCATCAGAAGAGGAGAGGGGAACCTCCATGAAATGGGGATGCTCAAGCTGTTGATTTCGAGATAGATAGTAAACTACAGGCACCTTCTGGTTTTGCTGAGGCTGCTCCTGGTTGTAGTGATGATTGTAGTGATATTTGGGAGACTTTTCTTTCCACACTTTTGCCCTTTCTGGGCTGACTTGCCTATAATTCTTGGTTCTCTCCATTCTTGTAAACCAAAAAGCAGTTTAAATTGACTCTCTTCAACTATCAATAGCTAATGTCGAACAGAAAAGAAAAATCGACTCCTCTTAAGTTTTCCTTCAATGTGGCAACGGTTAGAAATTGAAATCCATTGTTACACAATGGTCACACTCCCAAAATACGCAAATACATAAACTAGAGAAAAAAAATACTTCTGTTTAATTCACACAACATTAACAATATTTTGAGGTTCGATAGATCTAGCATAAACCACAATAGCTCCAAAATCTGGGAAAAGTCCAAAACTCAATAATAGCGCAAGAAAACAAACCACGTGAGCGTAACCATAATTTTCTCCGAGGGGGAGTTAGATAGTGATTAACCAAAACAAACCCATTTGCAGTTTAACACAATCAATGTCATTATATATTAAACAAATGACAAGGAGAGGGTGAAGAGAGGATTGTAGCTGAACTGGGAAAGCACAAAGGGGGAAAAGAGAAAAAAGAAGGGCGCCAACCTGGGAGAAAGCGAAGTTAAACTGAAAAACAAAAGGGCCACATTAAATGTAGCAGTGGCGCCACTGCGTGTTAGCCGCAGAGCTTCGGGAAGAGTGAAGTGTGACAAGACAGAGACAAGGATGGAGAAAGGGACTAGTGCAGGGAGATGGAGGTGGGAGTTGATTTGGCGTTATGCCTGAGGCTAGTAATTTTTAAGCTTTGCTGATTTGTTCATTTGTTGTTCGTGGACACAGCAGTGAAGAACAGAGCTGCAGAGGAGAGTTACTTTTCTTGCTTCCACTGTTCGAACGTCACGCTCATTTCAGCATTTCTTTGTGTAAACTTTGAATTCGAAATTTATTATCTCCAACATTAGTCTTTTCTTTATCATGTAAGCATTAATAGCAGGGCTATTTTCTTTTTCATGTAAACTTTGTTGTTTTATGTAAAGGTCATTATTCAAACATTTTTCCTTTCGAGTAAATTCTATTAGATCGTCGTTTATTTGATTCAAGTTAAATTTAAATTCTTTGAAGTTGAAAATTTACAATTTTAATATTTAATTTTTAGTTTTTAGACTAGCATGTCAGCTAATCTAACTGAAATAGTTGAAATATATGTATATTTTTTATAATTTTATATTTATAAAAACAAATATATTTAATATAACAAATAAAATAAAATTTTAATACATTCATAAATCAAATTTAAACGCATATAAATTTAAAAATAAAAAATAATGATGTGATCACTAAAATATATGATCAATACTACAACCTTTTCAAATCAAAGTGTTCCACAAATATTTTTATTTCATTTGGTTAATAAATTTACTCAAATGTTATTGGGCTCAAAACGGTTTGGATTAAAAAATATTTCAAATTATAAAAGTTCTACACAAATCCTCTTTTGTTTTTGTGTTGATTAAAATCTTAATATACATGTCAAAAATACCCAATTTCTTTTAAAATTCCAAATAATCTATCATAGTCAACCTTGATTTCCGTGAAAGTTAAAGAATCTCTGCAAAAGTGAGATTCTTTAACATAATATTTTGAAATTTTAATTGTTGGACCGCCCTTCTTCTACTTCCCTTCTATTTTTCACATTTTCTCTTCCCCTCTTTTCCCCACCTTTCCTCTCCCTGTACCCGCGCTAAGAAATCCAATTTGTTTCCTCATTTCTTCCTCCACATTGTTTCCTCACTCTCTTTCCCTTACTGTCTGTGATTGAATTGTTGTAGGACCGGTGGAAGTGTGGCTGGAATTGGAGGTGATATCTTGGACCGGTGGAGGCTGCAGATCGTCGGAGAGCAATGGGGGACAGCGAGGAAGATATTCCACGCCATATTCAGGTATAAAATCACTCCCTGAGCATGCTGGTATGTGGACCGGTGGGAATATATGGATGGACCGCCCGTGACTATGCCCACCGGTCCATCCTTGAAACGAACACTTTTACCACCGGTCCATACCTTTTATGGATACATGTATTTTTCTTATTTTTTTGGGATATACAAATATTTTTTACGTGCATGTATATTGAATTATGGTAATTTCAGTTTGTATTATGATGTGTTAAATTGCATTGTTCGAATTATGACGTTTAGGACTATAATATATGATATTTGGATATAGAAAAATATGTAGATCACATGCACACATGGACTGGTGGAGAAAGTGTGATGGACCGCTGGTGCTTGAATAACAAACCCAGCGGTCCATCCATATATTACCACCGGTCCATCATCTATTTATATGATATAATTATTTTTGTTGCATTTATGTGAAAATTATGTTCAATATGCATGTGATTTGGTGATTACGTAATTAATTGTGAGAATTATGATTGTTTTAATTAATATAGTACCATGAAAACTAAAAATAATATCAATATAAAATTGATATTTGTAGATAATTATCATTCTTCTCTTTCAAAAATATTTGATGTTGGTAAATAATTATACACGTGACTATTGATATAGTATAAAAAAAACTTCAAACTATACCATATTAAATAAATATTATATGTGTCCAATTAAATTACTCCCAATCTATTTATAGTAGATTTTGTTATCGCATTAAAATGAAAACTCAAATTTGAACCACTAGATCAGACAACATTAATCTTTTATTAAAAGCATCAATCAAAATATCGAAAAATTTTAAAATATTAGTTAGGATGAGTAGTGATGAGGTGATCAAAAATATAAACTAGTTAATTTCAAAAGACTACTTCATTTTAAATAATTTAAAAGATTCTTTTAAGAAAATAAAAGATTACATAGCTGTATTGTATGTATAATATATTTGTATAATTATTTGTGTCTGTATACGTTTGAGCATTACAGTAGTTAGATTAAATTCATAATATATTTGAATTATCATATTTTGGTACAAGCACTGGAAAATATAAAAAGACACGATATCTATTAATTATAAAACTAATGTTACACTTACCCCCACATATAGCATAATTATCATGCTTAATTATAAATAATTGGAAAATAAAGGAGTCACAGACGTTTGCTACACCACTTCTGAGTTTTACTGAATGCATTTCGTTACACATTATTATACAATAAATGAAAACTCAAATTTGAACCACTAGATCACACAACATTAATCTTTTATTAAAAGCATCAATCAAAACTAATTAAAAACTGTAATAACTGCTGAATAACGGTTAATGTATTTTATTTTTGGATATAGATAGATTATTAGAATTTTGATTTATATGATTTAATTTTAATTTAATTTGATGTTATACGAACTGATTGAAATTATTTGTATTCACTGAATGTTGAAGGAGTCGGCCCAACCTTGGTATCGAAGACCTAACTCTATTAATCGGAAATGTAAACCCAACACTTACTATAAGATAGGTATCGTAGATGAAATTAGGTCTAGACTACTGCAATTAGGTGGGAACGAGCTTGTTCTAAGATTTCAACGTGGGCCGTTTGGTCATTTCTTTAGTTGGGGTCCGGGTAACCTATCATGTCCAGCTTTGCACAGTATATTGTGCAGGGCAATCTACACTAGGGGTGAGATTTGGTTCCACATCTGCGGGGGTGATATTGAGTACACTATAGGTGATCATGCACTGATAAACAAGCAATTACTACAAGCATACAAACAATAAACAAGCAATATGTATCTTAAAATTACCTAAAAATATATTATCAAACGGTAAAACCATCATAAATAGCATCTAAAACACAATGGACCATGGACCTCTCGCAAAAGTATGATGGACCGCCCACGTGTGCATTGATGGTATTTAGAAGACAATTACCTGATTTATATCTTCAATTTGACCCTTTGGATGGCATATACTATGAGAAATTGATGGTAATCGAGAGAAAAATACTTGTGGGAGGTCTATGTAAGTGTGTAACAATATATTTATGAAATCAATTTAAATATGTAAGTGTGTAAGTGTGTAAGAAGTGTATAAGAAGTGTGTAAGAATTGTTGAAATCAATGTACTTTTAAATATTTAAAAAAGCAAATGGGCATTTTTGACATGTACCTTAATGTTTTGGGCATTTTTTACATCCAAAATTTTAAAATGGGCATTTATACTAATTAACACTAAAATCAATCCGTCTGTTTTCCGACTAAATTGATATTCAGAACTATTTTTTGTGCTTATTTTGGAATTAAGTTGTCATTGTAATATAAAAATGGTATAATGTGATGTGATTATGACTTTCCAATATATACAACTTTTATAACAAGATAATTGTATCTACACCAATTAATTAACTTTTTTTTATGTCATATGTGACCCAAAAAACTCAATTTACAATACATAAACTACCTTAATTAGATACACTGAGTTAATTTTGTCAAAAATAGTGTAGTGTCATGCTAGTTGACCACAAATTGCCTCTAAACATGTCAGTAAAATTTGTCTAATATCGCACATGATCTAAAAAATATGATTCACAATACATAAATTACAAATTTGATATATTTGAATACATTGGCTAATTTTGGTTAAAATTTACGCTTTATGTGGACTTGATATGTCATGTTAGTTGATAACACAATTAAAACGTTCATGTTTAGACTTGATCAAATAACACTATTATATATTTAACAAACCGACATCGTTTAAATTTGGGGTTCATATGCATTTCAATATATACCGCCAACAAATTCAAAAACATCGATCATTTCCGTCACAACCACTCTGAAAATCTCTCTTCGTGACGTAGCAATCAGCCCTGTCGATTATGTATCGAAATATTAGATAAGTATCCGTCGGTGGAGGCATGTGTGGCAAGGAAATTTGTGACAAGCTCCAATAAATTCTTAATTTGGTCGGAGATTTGGCTTTTGACGTTATCAGTGAGCTCGTTGAAGCCTTCGCTGTATGTATCCTGATTCGTCATGGAGTCTTGTCAACACGTCCTTAGTCAATCCATCGGGCTCGACGACAAAGGTGAGTGAACAAAAGATGAGATCTATTTTTAAATTTTTAATTGCTATAATTTTTTTAATTATCTGTTGACCCCGGTTCACGGGTCAACGGTTTTTTACGGTTCACATTGGGTCAGTAGAAAAAACCATTTTATGCATAATCGGACCGGACACAAGACTGGTTGGCGGTTTAACCGGCCGGACTGGCCGGTCCGTTCCGGTTTTTAAAACATTGGTGAGTGCAACAAAAAGATCGAGGAGATAATTGAGACGATATTTGGGTACAGTTTATCTCAATTGAAATGTAGAGAAACCCTAAATCCAAACTTTTAAATGCATAAAACAACATTCTTTTTTGTTAAGCATAAAATTATATGGTTTTATTTAATACAAACTACAAATGTTGTCATTTTAGTTACGTTGTTAGCTAGCCTCACATACCTTGTCCACATAAGCATGAATTTTGATCGAAATCAACTTGATAAATTTAATTATGATAAGTTAGTAGTTTGTGTATTGTGAGTCATATTTTATAGGTCATATACAATACATAAAAATTAGTTGATATAATTAGAACATGACATATCATGTTTAGGTAAACACTAATTGTGACAAAAACTAACCCAATATATTTAATTACAATAAATTGATAATTTATGTACTGTGAGTTAGATTTACTAATTCATGTATAATAAAAAAATTAGACTAATTGGTGTAATTATCGAAAATGGTCCCTTTATAATTATAGCATAGTATAATTTTATTTTTTTTACCTTTTTCAAAAAACATCATTCGAACAAATAAAAAATATCCTGGACTTTTAAAAAGAACCATGTCATTGCCTCCTTATTCAGTACTAAAACTTGTTAGGTGATGAAAGTTGTGGCTATATCTTGTTGAAAATTTACTGATACTCGGCTGGATTTGTCATTGCCTCCTTATTCAGTACTGAACTCTCCAGTTTTCATCACTTCTACTGCTAATTAATACTCCTAACTCCATAATTTCATTAAGCATCTGCACCAATCTTCCTAGAGTGTGTAGGCTATCAACTGCAAAATTGCAAGGGAAGACAACTAAAAGAAAGAGAAGTCACAAAATATATTCCGTTGCCGGGACTTGAACCCGGGTCTTTCGGGTGAGAGCCGAATATCCTGACCAACTAGACTACAACGGAATTGTGACTTATAAGATTTTTATTTAGTATTAAACAAATAACCAAATAAAAGAGACCTAAACTAAACATGCTGAAATTATTAAATATCCAATTAATCAATAAGTTGATAATCAATTTGTTTTTCCGTAGAATAATAATTGAGGTGATCATCAACAATACGTAGATTTGTATATGGTTAAACTAAATCATTATTATTATACATAAATAGTGTAAAGTTATTTAATTCGTATAACTCTCACATGCACATACTGTACAAATGAATCAATAGGTACATGTATGAACTATTCATGGAATAAATAAATAATAATTGAAAGTATCACATGCCATTGTGGGTCTGTTCAATAGACTACATATAATTGGCAGATAAGGGTTCATTTATACCGTCGACCATCTACTTGTAATACGCCAATATTAGCGTACTACTTATTCCATTCCTTTAAAACTGACCATATCCTTTTATTAAAAGTAGTCATTCTTCTACTTTTAAAATGTTAATTTCTAATTTTTTAACATATAACATTTAATTTTCTCAGTCTCTATGCCAATATTTTGAAGTCACTTTTAGCTGGAAATTTTAGTTGAGTTTAGTAGTCATCATCTAGAGATTCTATACAAAATATTACCAATAATCTAAATTAATTTATTTTGGTAATAGAGATGTACATCTCACGTGCATCAGTACATGTGTTTACGGAATTGGGCCCTTTTCATAGTAGGGCTTGAGGTTGTGAAGCCCATCAAATTATTTTGTAATTATTCGTTAAATCCAATAGCCATAATAGTGATCTGTTTTTGGTCTTTGTTGAAGGGAACGATGTCGTTTAAGTTGCAGCAGTGCTTCCCCATCAAGTAATGTCTGAACAGAATCCCCACCCCCTCTCTCACTCTCAGCCTACTTCACGCGCCGTTTTCCCGCCAACTCTCCGCGGTTGATGTACTCGTTCTGTTCATGCCGCCACACCTCAATCCTCCTCATACTCTCTCTTAATATCGCCGGGAAAATCCCTCTCCGTCCTTCTCTCTCCTTCTCTTCCAAGCATTTCGCCAAGCCACACCCTAGTTTACGAACGATGTCCTCCTCTTCCCGTTCGGCTTTTGACGTTCTCATGGCCAATGCTTCCAAGAAAAAAACACAGCCTCAGTCGCAATCGCCGAAGCCAAAAGGATCCTCACCAAGAAAGCGCAAAAGCCCTTCTCAATCCCAAACGCCTAATTTATTCCCACAAAGTGGTGATTCCCCAGCACCTAGTTCCGAACACTATGAAACCACCGTCCAGAACTCGAGCTCGAGTCCAGCTGTAGATGATCCTGCGGTGAATGCGCTGGAAACTTTAAATTCGGGTTTAAAGCAAATTGAGACTAATACTGATAAAGGGTTGGTGGCGGTGAAGAAGCCCAAGGCGTCAATTAGCCCGGACGAGAGTGTAACGGAGCTGAAGAAAAGGGCGGCAGATTTCAAAGTGAAGAGGGCGGTGTATTGGGGTGAAGGGGAGCGGGTGCCTTTCATATTTGTGGCGAAGGCGTTGGATGCTGTATCGAAGGAGTCAGGTAGAATTGTTATCACAGAGATTGTGTGTAATATGCTGAGGACAGTGATGGATACGACACCAGATGATCTTTTGGCGGTAATGTACCTTTTGGCGAACAGGATTGCGCCTGCGCATGAAGGTTTGGAGCTTGGTATTGGGGAGTCTTCGATTATCAAGTCCCTTGCAGAGGCTTGTGGGGCTAAAGAATCACATATTAAGAAGCAATACAAGGTGATTGAATAATTTACTGTTGAAGTTTGACAACGCCCCACGACTTTGGGAAGATAACATTTTCAATTCGTTTATTCATGCTATCTGTTTTATATTTCGTTCCATCTATCTTTCTTATATAGTTCGACATCTGTAATTGAATAATTATGATAAGCCTCTTTCCTTATTGCTTTGACTGACTAAATTCTATAGTTCTCTCAATTTTTTTCTGAACTGTAGGATCTTGGCGATTTAGGTCTTGTGGCAAAAGATTGCCGATCGTCACAGCCTTGTTTCCGCAAACCAGAGCCATTAACTGTTGCTAAAGTTTTTGACACATTCCGCCTTATTGCTAAGGTGTTATTTTCTTTTAAAATGTACTTACGTATTATATACTTATTTAATGTCATGTAGAATCTTTTTGTGTGTCCTCTTGTTTATTGTTTGCTTTATCTCACCTTTAATTGATTTCATATCGAAGAAATTTGTTGCATCTCTTCTCTGAGTATTCTCAAAGGTTATGATATAATTTTGTCAGACAATTTTCTTTCTTTTTTTAAGACAAGTCATACTGAATGAACTTGTATAGCTTTAGAGCCAATTTCGACTCTCAGTCTAGTTTAGTGGTATCCATGCTGGAGCTCTCACATGTTTACATTTATTAGAGCTTCTATGCTAACAAACTCAGTTTTCTAGTAAACTAATGTTTGTAAGTGAAGAGAGTAGAAAATGGAATATCTATCACTTTTGGTCCGTATTTTGGTTTACGCCAACTTCTGAGTTGGAAGTATTGATCCTGAACATATAATACTAGTACATGTGGCACATAGTAATGACCGTCGCTATGTTCTTAGCCCTCGTTGTTTTCTGTTCCCCCATAAACAACTTAGACCTCATGACCTTTTGCTTTTCAATGAGTGAAGACCTTTGATGCCTTCCTCATATTCTTTCGCAGTCTTCTTCACACCTTCCATTAAGCTTGGATAACCACAGGCTAATATAAAAGCTCGCTGATATGATCAGGACTGATTCCTCATAAAATCCTACCCCCTCCGTCCCAACTAGCTTGAGGCGTTTCATATTCAAATGGGTGGAGTATTTTAATGAAACGCCTCAAGCTAGTTGGGATGGAGGGAGTAATAAGATGCATGTTCTTTCATCAACTTTGCAGAATATTCCCTCTCTAGTCTCTATCTTTATTTCAAAAGTTACAGTGAAGCAAGTGGTTGATGCTTAGGAATTATAATGCTGTATTTCCTGGCTAATGTTTTAGCTGTCACAGGAATCTGGGAAAGATTGTCAAGATAAGAGAAAGAATCACATAAAGGCAATACTAGTTGCAGCAACTGATTGTGAACCTCAATATTTAATTCGTCTACTCCAGGTAAATTATGTTAATTTGCCATGTTATATTTGTTTCATGCCACAAATCATAAACTTAGCAATTTTTCCAGGCAAAATTGCGTATCGGCTTGGCAGAACAAACACTGTTATCTGCACTAGGGCATGCTGCTGTATATTCTGAGAAGCAATCAAGGCCCGCAAAGGCTGATAACTCTCTAGAAGATGTAAGTTGTTTGCACTGGGATATCGTTAGAACAATCTGCCTTTATGTGCACAAGACACATCTACTTGTTGGCTGGCCATTCATTTTGTTACTTGCCCTCTCCTTTTTGTGACACTAATATGGTCCTCTGATAGCGAGCAAGTAGAGGGAGATCAGCCTGTAGTTGACACTGCTGAACCTCGGCCTTTGTTGGTCTACCGTCGGCGGAGTCGGGATTGAGTCCACTTTCGTGGGCTGCCTCATTCACGTTTATGTTTTAATTTATTTGGGCCTTAGGGTGTTGTTTGGTTAGCTTAGTTTTAATTCTATTTTTGGTAGTTGCTTATAGTATAAAATATTGTTATTAGGGCTAATTGGATTTATCATCGGATTATTGAAATAATTGGAGCCTGGCGGCTAGGCAAACGGCGTTCCGTTTGATTGTGTTAATTCTCTAATTCTGTTGCTATCAATTGGTCCGACCTACCGGATCCCGACTCGCCGACATGGCCACAACTCGTGCTACCGCTGAGAGAATGGAAAAACTAGAGTCTGAACAGGCGATCATGATGCGCCAAGTGACTGAAAACTCCGGTCAGATGCAGGAATTGAGATCCGGGCTGATGGAGAACAGCATGAAATTGCAAGAGATGTCCACTACCTTAGCAGCGCTGTCTCGCGCGATCCTGGGCCCTACAGGTTCGCTGAATCACACCGCGGATTCACATGATGGTTCTGCATCCCATGCAGGCCCGAAACCGGCGACAGACCCCGTCATGGCCGATATCAGTGCGCCGCGCGTTCTGCCTCCGCCGGTACTGCTGCCCACATTCGAAGGTGCAGATCCGATTGCATGGTTGGCCCGTGCCAATCAACAGCTTGAGATGAATGGGACGATTGAGGAGGCCAAGGTACCAGCCGCGGTCGTGGCGATGGATGGGGCTGCACTGCACTGGGTCACTTGGTTTCGCGCCCGGAAACCTAACGTGACCTGGAGCGAATTTTCGCAAGCCCTAGTAGCAAGGTTCGACTCCCGGTTCAAAGGGAGCAGGTATGAGAGATTGGCGAGAGTTCGTCAAGTTGGAACAGTCGAGGAGTATGTGAATGTGTTCATTCAGCTCGCCGGGCAAGTTCCAGGGCTGTCCGATGACCATTATCTGGGTTATTTCATGTCGGGCCTGAAAACTGCCATTAGCAATTCACTTCGCCTACTTCGGCCATCGGATTTGGAAACGGCGATGGAGCTCGCGCGAGATGTGGAGGAGAATTTGGCATGGCAAGCAGGGGAGAGGCAATTCCGGAATATGAATACTTCGGGACAACGCACTTCGGGGTTTTCCCGACCGATCAGCGGTCATTCCAGCACTATATCGGGACAAACGGGAGGAGGGATTACCAGCCGGGGAACTCGTCCGACTGACAAGACCACAGCAGCCACTCAGGCATCTTCGGAACAGTCTTCGACGAGGTCTCGTTACACCCGAGTGACATCAAATGAGCTTGCGGACTTGAGAGCGAAGGGGTTGTGTTTCAAGTGTCGCAAGACGTATACACCAGGGCACGGGAAAGTCTGTCCCATGCGAGAGTTGCGGGTGTTAATTGTTGAGCCAGGCGAAGAGGTTGACTTGCAGAACCATGAATATTACGATCCCACCGCCCCAAAGGAAGTAGCAGAGGAGGGTGAGGAGCTAGAAGGAGCTCTTCCCTTGTTTTCAATGGCTGGTATATCCAGTCCAGGAACGATGCGGATGCGTGGAATACTTCAGGGATGTATGGTAACAATATTGATTGATAGTGGCGCAAGCCATAATTTTATATCATCCACTTTAGTTCCATCGTTGCAGCTTCAGCCGGATGAATCCGTCAAATTCGGAGTGCAATTAGGGGATGGGCACCGCCAACAATCAGCGGGGGTGTGTCGGGGGTTAGTAATGGACTTAGCTGGTTGCGAGGTAACTGCAGATTATTTCGTTTTTGCATTAGGAGGTGTCGATGTGATTTTAGGGGTGACTTGGTTAGCAACACTGGGAGACGTGAGTATTAATTGGGAGCACATGTCAATTTCATTCAAACAAGGCGAGCAAAGAATTGAGTTGAAGGGTGATCCAACAATTAGCCGTGGCCCAGTAGGTCTGCGCGCACTGGTGTGCACGAGTACGGCAGAGTTGTGGGCTGTAGTGGTTGATGCCGAAGCTGTGAAGTTGTCGGGTCAGGAGCAGGGACGTGTGAAAGAGGTGTTAGAAGACTTTTCAAAGGTGTTTGGCGATCCGGTGGGGCTGCCACCGCAGCGTTCAGTCGACCATCGTATCGAACTATTGCCGGGATCCCAGCCTGTGTCAGTTCGTCCGTATCGGTACGGTCACTTGCAGAAGGATGAGATCGAAAACTTGGTAAACGACATGCTCACCGCTGGTATCATCCGGCCTAGCTCAAGTCCGTTTTCAAGTCCGGTGCTCCTGGTTAAGAAAAAAGATGGGAGTTGGCGGTTTTGTGTGGACTACAGGGAGTTGAATAAGGCGACTGTTCCGGATAAATATCCGATTCCGGTGATTCAGGAAATGCTTGACGAATTATCGGGTGCACTGGTGTTTTCCAAGATCGATTTAAGAGCAGGATATCACCAGATTAGGGTGGCAGGTTCCGATATTCACAAGACAGCCTTCCGAACTCACAGCGGACATTATGAATTTTTGGTCATGCCGTTTGGTCTCACCAACGCGCCGGCTACTTTTCAGTCAGCAATGAATGACTTGTTTCGCCCCTTTCTGCGCAAGTTCATTTTGGTTTTCTTTGATGATATTTTGGTGTATAGCAGGTCGTGGGAAGAACATCGTAGTCATTTATCACAGGCCTTACAGCTGCTACAGGAGCACCAGTTCAAGGCCAATTTCAAGAAGTGTGCCTTTGGGTGTTTACAGGTTGAATACTTGGGACACATGATTTCAGCAGCAGGGGTAGCAATGGACCCTAGCAAGGTGAGTGCAGTGCTTGAATGGCCGCGTCCCAAATCAGTTCGAGATGTTAGGGGATTCTTGGGGCTCACGAGGTATTATCGAAGATTTGTGCGAGAATATGGGTTGATAGCGAGACCATTGACTGCGCTGCTGAAGAAGGCAGCCCCTACCGTGTTTGAATGGCCCCCAGAAGCAGAGGCAGCTTTTATTCGCCTTAAGGAGGCAATGACCGAAGCTCCGGTACTTGCCATGCCTCAGTTTGATCGCCCTTTTGTGGTGGAATGTGATGCGTCCGGGACAGGTGTTGGGGCGGTTTTGATGCAAGAAAGGTGGCCAGTGGCATATTTCAGCAAGTCCCTAGCTGATCGGACTCTCACTAAGTCCGCTTACGAGCGAGAGATGATGGGACTGGCTCTCGCAGTACAGCATTGGAGACCCTATTTGATTGGCCGGAAATTTGTAGTGCGCACAGATCATCGGAGCCTAAAACACCTTTTGACTCAAAAGATTGTGACGCCTTCACAACAGTTGTGGGTGGCTAAGCTTCTCGGTTATGACTTTTCGATAGAATATAAGACGGGGGCTTCGAATGCAGCAGTGGATGCACTATCCCGTCGGGGAGAGGAGTTGGAGTTGAAGGCGGTGAGTGTGCCAGGATGGTTAGGTTTGGAGGAGGTTCGGTTCGAGCAACAGCAGGATGCTTCTCTTCGCGACATCATCACCGCAGTTGAGGCAGGTTCAGAGGATCAAAAGGGATTTGAAGTTGTTGCGGGGTGTCTATATTACGAGGGGAGGTTGGTGTTGCCAGTGGGGTCACGATGGATTTCGCAGCTGCTGGAAGAGTTTCATGATACGCCAGAGGGGGGCCATGCAGGAGCTCTTCGTACTTATAGGCGTTTGGCAACTAATGTCTACTGGAAGGGAATGTTTCGAGAAGTACAGAATTATGTAGCCCAGTGCTTGATTTGCCAGAAGGCTAAGTATCAGACGCTCACTCCGGCGGGATTGCTACAACCTCTTCCGATTCCTGTGTTAGTTTGGGAGGATATATCTATGGATTTCATTACTTGTTTACCAAAATCGAGGGGATACTCTTCTATTTTGGTGGTGGTGGATCGGCTCTCGAAGTATGGGCATTTCATTGCTTTGAAGCCACCAATGACAGCTCGCTCAGTAGCAGATGCGACATGGATTGGTTTGGATGAGTTTCAGCGTCAGTTTCCAGATTTCAACCTTGGGGACAAGGTTGTTTTGAAGGGGGATGGAGTTGATAGCGAGCAAGTAGAGGGAGATCAGCCTGTAGTTGACACTGCTGAACCTCGGCCTTTGTTGGTCTACCATCGGCGGAGTCGGGATTGAGTCCACTTTCGTGGGCTGCCTCATTCACGTTTATGTTTTAATTTATTTGGGCCTTAGGGTGTTGTTTGGTTAGCTTAGTTTTAATTCTATTTTTGGTAGTTGCTTATAGTATAAAATATTGTTATTAGGGCTAATTGGATTTATCATCGGATTATTGAAATAATTGGAGCCTGGCGGCTAGGCAAACGGCGTTCCGTTTGATTGTGTTAATTCTGTTGCTATCATCCTCTTAATCATTAGAGAAGTGATTTTTTATGCCAGTATGCAAATAACCCAAGAGCATGGATGGTGTTGCTATGTTTAGTAGATTAAAGATAGACATCAAGGGATACCACATCTTTCTTTATGATGTTTTGGTTGAACTATGGGGTGAACTTAGTTTTTGGTTTGTAGATTTGGGTTTATATTCTTACTATTATGATTTGTATTAATTTGGAACTTCTCTCTATGCCTATAATTTCCTATTATTGGGTGAACTTTTGAGATGAATTTGCTCATTTCTATTAAACTTTCTCTGTTTACCAGGCTGCAAAAATGGTCAAACAAGTTTATTCTGTAATTCCAGTCTATGATGCAATAATTCCAGCTCTTCTTTCTGGTGGAGTGTGGGATCTCCCGGTGACATGTAGCTTTTCACCTGGCATTCCTGTTGGACCCATGTTAGCTAAAGCTACAAAAGGGGTATCTGAAATTGTGGAAAAGTTTCAAGGCATGGAATTCACCTGTGAATATAAGTATGATGGAGAACGTGCCCAGGTGACAATACTTAAAAGAATATGTTCAAATTCTGGAAATATGAAATCTAGCGCACTCTTTTGCTGCAATGGTTAACTTTGCTTCCAGATACACTATATGGAGAATGGCTCAGTAGAGATATACAGTCGAAATGCAGAGCGGAATACGGGAAAGTTTCCTGATGTTGTTGCTGCTGTCACTAGGTAGTATTTCTTTAATATCTGCAAATGCGTCTTTTATGGAAGTATGAATATGATCTTTATAACTTGTACCATTCTTTCTCCAAGTGATTAGCAAAAAAAATTGGCCCTTGCTTTGGGTTGATTCATTTTTATCTAGTTGCTTAAGGAAAGAAGCATGGGAAGAGTTTAAGAAACTTTTGTTCTAGAATGTATCTATGGATATGAAAAAGAAAAAAAAAAAGCTGCCAGAATGCCCCTTCATCAATAAATTATAATGAATTTTTTTATGATCCTAGGATATTATATAGATGATATCATTTGTGGTGTGGTTAAGGAATATAATATGATGTTTTTAATGCTCTTCTTAAGATAAATTGGACCATTGTATCTTGAGCGACATCCTTTTATTTAGATGTCTTTTATTTGTTCGTCTTGTTGCGGTTAGTGGTTGAATTTTCTTAAATGTTAATTATATTTTAGTTGATGTTTTACAAAAGGATTACAAGAAGTGGATCAGTGGAAAAAGAAAGTACATTATTGGGAGTTCCTTCCATTCTAGGCTCCATCTGTACTCCAGTGTGAATTAAGTTGCACTTTTTTATAATTCACCCGCGAAGTCCCTATTCATATATTTGGCATCATCCTTTTTTATGAAACTTTTTTCTGGGTGTTACACAGAAGCAGTACATTTTTCTTTATTTGTGTTTACTAACATTTACCTATCAAGTGCAGATTAAAAAAGCCTTCTGCAACATCATTTGTTCTTGATTGCGAAATTGTTGCATATGATCGTGAGAAACAGAAAATTTTACCTTTCCAGGTAAAAAGTATTATGATTGTATATTTCTGTAGAAACCGGAACCAGTTTTTGAAAACAGGCTTTTGTCCCAATGCCCTGGCAAATATTCTATTTTTTTAAGGATGTTCCTATACTATTCTTCTAGAATGTTGCTGCCTGCTGCGTTAATGAATCCTTTGAGTAACCCTTCCACCTTTGATGAATATGTTGCTGCCTTAGTATTGCCTTTCAGAACTTTAATGCATTTCACTACCTTTTCACATTTTTCCTTCTTGTGATACAATTTCTTATCGGTTCGAGCTTGAAGCTTTTCCCTACAGATTGGTTGCAACTCTAGGTTGAAGAGTATGGACAATGATTGTATCCTAATACATCTTTATAGAAAATCCTTAAAATTAGTGAAATATTTTTCTCTTGGACAATGATTGTATCCTAATACTCTAGGTTGAAGAGTATGGACAATGGTTGTATCCCAATAAAGAAACGTGACAATATTTAGCGGGATGGAGGGAGTAGTTAGTTTGGTTCACTATATCTATCTGCTGTAGATGTTGTTTAACAAGTTTTCTTGATCAGGTTCTCAGTACGCGTGCTCGGAAAAATGTTATCATGAATGAAATCAAAGTCAATGTTTGCATATATGCTTTTGACATTCTCTATCTTAATGGTCAACTACTCCTGCAAGAGCAATTAAATGTTCGTAGAGAGGTATGATGTCTTTTTGGCTCAATAAAACATTTTCCGTTTTATACACTGATTATGTTGGTGTTATTACCAACAATATTATTGTTATGGTGTTGATAAACACTTGCATGTGTTCAGAGCAATGTTATCATTGGCGGATGATGAGTTATGGCGGTTTGCCACAGTATATAAATTCTATATATATAAGGAAAAAAGAAAATAATTTCATATTAATTCATAAAAATATTAAAAAAGCTAATATCTATAGTTTTACCATAGTAGCTAAACATAAAGTCATAACCATAACATAAAAATAGTCAATCATATCCAAATTAATGCCAAATGTCTCTAATTCTCATCATCAACTTCAACACAATCCTCTTCGTTATCACCCGACGAAGCAAATCTCTCATCCTCTTCTCCTTCAGATTCCTCAAGATTATATTTGTCTTCTTCAACTCCAACTTCATCTAAAAGTCTCAAATTCTCTTTCCCTATGGATGTAGATGTCATCGTGCCTTTCTTAAAAACATTCACTCAATGATGATTTTGGTGCCTCTTTTCTTTTTGCCGTAGTACGCCTTGTCACCTTGTATATGTTAAAGGCTCTCCAACCCCGAAAGCCTCATAAACAAGGCCCCAATGAATCGTTTCATCATCATTAACCAAATCATACCTCTTCTTTCTCATCATCCATCTCTCGAACTAACACTCATTGCACTCATCAATGTCATTGAGTGTAATATAATCAATTCTATCTCTAAATTTGCGTCTCTCAAACAATTTTTGGTGCCGAGAAATAATAGGAATGATTTAGTTAATAATGATGAGTTGGGTGATTGGGGCCTTGTTTATGATTCAAAAAATGCATGGCTTGGTGTATGTCAACTAAAAATTATTTGAGAGATACAAATTTAGATAGGGGTGTCAATCGGTCCAGTATTGGTTAACCGGAACCGGAAAGCTTGAAATTTTAGGAACCGGTACCGGTTTTTTTTTTTTTTTTAAATAAATATAAAATATGTTTTTTTTAATATTTAATTTTATTAACCGGTACCGGGTACCGATTATTTTCAAAAATTGAGTATCGGGAACCGATTAATTTCCCGAAAAACTGGTACTCGGTAACCGGTTCCCAGTCAAGTACCGGTTCTTCTCGAGAACCGGTTACCGATTGACACCCCTAAATTTAGAGATAAAAATGATCCAATTACAGTATTACACTCAATGACATTGATGAGTGGTTTGTTGGAGAGATGGATGTTGAGAAAGAAGATGAATAATTTAGTTAATAATGATGAGTTGATTGATTGGGGGCTTCACTGGTTGGAGAGCCTATAACATATACAAAGTGTACTACGAGAAAAAGAAAAAGAGTCACCAACATCATGTGTGATTGAGTTTCTATGAAATGCACAATGACATCTACATCCAAAGGAATGAGATTTTGGGACGTCTAGATGAAATTGAAGAAGGAGAAGATTAAGTATGAATCTTTATTCCCGTGCACTTCCATATCTGCCAACATCTCACTCTCTCTATGTAGCTTATAGTTTCATTTAGGTTTCACCAAGTCACCAACTAATGTCGTGAAGCCATCTTTTCTCCTTCAACAGAATTTTCTGTATTATGTTTTGGACTTGGTGATGTGGTCTTTCTTATGATTAACGATTCAGTATAGTACTATCAACTTCAGCATCTACGTTCTAACGATTCCATGCTATTACTAGTTGGACTGTCATTACGTGGCTCAATATATTTTTTCTTGTCATTTAGTAATGTTTGTTGACCTCTTGATGGCATTTTTGCAGAATCTTTATAAATCATTTCAAGAAGAACCTGGTTTTTTTCAATTTGCCACTGCTCTTACATCAAATGATCTTGAGGAAATACAGAAGTTTCTTGATGATGCTGTCAATTCTAGGTTCGTCTAACTTTTACGTCATCCTTTTACTTATTATTTAAGGCATCCACATTCCAATCATGTTCCAGAAAGTAAATCTTTTAATTGTTCATCATTCCTTCAATGTGGTTAGTTCATCTAAGTAGACAGCAATTTCGACGCAATAATTGAGAGCAATGCCAGTTGGATATGTTTGTATTTTCATCTTCCAGTGTCGCACCCACCTTGAGGATTGTGACTTGATATAAATTATGTTTCTTCTATCTTTTGTTCAATTCCTTCCTGCTATCCAGCTCTGAGGGGTTGATCATCAAAACATTGAAGAAAGATGCTACCTATGAACCTTCAAAAAGGTCGAATAACTGGCTCAAACTGAAAAAAGACTATATGGACACGTAAGCCTTAATCTCCTTAACAGGTTGAACCTCTAATTGTTAAGCTCGCTGCATGTTCTATTTGACTTTATATGTTGTGCAGTATTGGCGATTCACTAGATTTGGTCCCCATTGCTGCATTCCATGGCAGGGGGAAACGTACTGGTAAGCTGTTATGAACTTTTTGTGTGATTGTACGTCAATAATCTATTGCATGTCAGTGGTCATGTTTCTGTTACATATAAAGACTGGAAATTCATATTGCTATGTTATATGTTGCTTCAGGCGGTTATGGTGCCTTTCTCCTTGCTTGTTATGATAATGACAAAGAAGAATTCCAAAGTATATGTAAAATTGGTATGACTTGCTATTCCAACAAACTTCTCAACCTTTCTTAGAAAACATACTTGTTGATGCTTGCTGGTTTTAAGTTGTATTTAATATCAAGTTAATGTGGGAGCTCTTGCTTCTGGTTAGGAACTGGATTTTCTGAAGCTATGCTCGAAGAACGTTCTGCCAGTCTTCGGTCAAAAGTTATTGACAAGCCAAAGGTTGGATTATCTGTTTGCAATATCTCTGAACTTGTGTGATTTCTTTTATGGTTCTAATCTTCAGTCTCTGACATGTGTGAATGTCCAGTCATATTACAGGCATTCAGATACAGTTACTCCCGATGTATGGTTTGAACCTAGTGAGGTAGCTATCAGTATCTATATCTGTTTGGTTTGCGGGATGTATTACATGACTTCATATGGTATGAAATATAAATTCTCATCTGTAGAATGAAATTTATTGTACTCAGGTTTGGGAGGTCAAAGCAGCTGATCTTACTATTAGCCCTGTTTACCGTGCTGCTGTTGGCATTGTTAACGCTGACAAGGTACACCTTTTCTTCCTAAAGAAAAATTCATGAATCATGATCATTATCATCTTGTGTGTTATTTCTTATATAGTTTTGACTGAACTAGGACCCCGGTAGTGGGTTCAGTTCTAAATGTACTACATATATATTTTGCTACAGAAAATATCTTGCATGTTGAGGGCTTCATTCAATGATGTCATATAATTGTTTATGAGATTGCTGCATTACAGAACTTTAAGGAGCAAGAAAACAATCAGACTAACATTTCCGTCATTGTTACTTGATAGTTTTATTGACTTACTGATGTATGTTTCCCTTTCATACTGAACAAGAGTAGAGGACAATAAGTTGATTATTTATTGTTTTTGTACTTAATAGTATGATCTTATTTATTGTAACAGTGATTGAAATTCTCTGCCACATGTATAGGATGTTGACTTAATTTTAAAATTGAAGATTATGAAGCTATCGTCTATGTTCCATTCATTACCATATTTTACCCTTGTGATCCTTGCTTTTTTTATAGGTTTTGCATTTTTGGGTACCCGTCGGATATATATATGTTTTCACATTTACAAATTTCATTTACATTTTTGCATATAATAGCTGGTTTTCTCCATTATTACGTTCACTTAGAAAGTTGGCATGCATTCGTCTCATTTATTATAACTTGACTCAGGGAATTTCTCTGAGGTTTCCACGATTACTTCGTGTGCGAGAAGATAAGAATCCAGAACAGGCCTCCTCATCTGATGTGGTAACTAATCACTGGCATATTCCTGTTTAGTCAACTATTGTTGCTTAATTTTATGTGGGATCTTTTCACTATTGATTGGAGCCGTTTCTTTCTCTATATTCATCAGATTGCAGATATGTACAATGCACAGAAGCACACGCAGAATAACAATCAAGATGAAAATGAGGATGTTTGAGATTGGAAAAGAGATTGGTCTTTCATTAGTTCAGGAAATTTCTTCGCTTGTAAATCAGTTATGGATGCTCATTATGCAGAAAAGTAAGTAAAGTTCATTTTCTGCAGAATTTTACATTTTAGAGTCTGTTTTGATCTCATACACCCCCCAAATAATTATGCAGAAACCTAAGATGCTGTCCAATTAAACTTTTGATCGCATGTTACTTTGCAAAGATGTGATATTTCTGAATGCAAATTGTGTGACAATGGAAAGCTGCAGCATATTTATATTCTATTGTAAAATTTTCTTGTTCTACTTTCTGCTTTCTCATTCTATTCCAACCTTCTCTACCATTTCAAACTTGAGAATTTTAATTGCTTGATATGCAATTAATAGTAATTATTTTGTTTGAAATAGCTATGTTTGCAATTTTTTTTTCCTCCCTGATAGTTGAGGGAAACGTATTGTTTCATCATTGTTCTGATTTTTTTTTTTTTTTTGTTATAAGTGGTTCACCAGACTTTGCCTGCTCAGATTTTTCTGTTGCTTGTGATCTCCTTATGGAACTAATGGGAGTTGAGATTAATCTCTGTAGCAACTAGCAAGATTAATTTCCATGCATATAGCCTTATAATTTTTTATATTTTCTCCTTTATGATTATGGTTTGATGATACGACAGATAGCACCCTTGAAGGTTGAGTGAATAGTAGAGGAAGTAGTTGGTGCTCAAGATTCAGGAGTTGGGCATTAGTTCATCAACATTTCCAATGATAGAGACCTAATCTGCCACTTTGAATGTGAATTGCCTCAACACTACCTTCCTCAATTGCTTTTATCTGTAGTATCCAAATCTTATTTGCAATCTTCATTGGCAAAATTTTCCTGCGAGCATGACTTAACTGTTTTACGATCAACATCGAGTAATCATAGTTTAGTATCCTTGAAAAAGAAAAGGTTGTATCGAGGCCATATCCAATGCATTTGCATGCTGTCTGTGTCTATGATTACTTTTCCAATGGAAAAGGATGAAAATATGAGAGTGATTGTGTTATACTCCACTAGTGTGTGGAATGTGCATTTGTGAAGCATTTGGGCTT
Organism: Leonotis leonurus; assembly: GCA_026898415.1. Taxonomy (NCBI): domain Eukaryota; kingdom Viridiplantae; phylum Streptophyta; class Magnoliopsida; order Lamiales; family Lamiaceae; genus Leonotis; species Leonotis leonurus. The sequence continues at coordinate 2,481,212 of JAPKLX010000007.1, forward strand.
TTAGCATGTGCTTGAAGAAATGGGATGTAGAATCTTGTTGAAAAATAAATAAATAAATTGATAGAAACTTCTTATGAGGGCCAAAAGCAACGTGATTCTAGCATTGAATTCCTGTGTTGATATTGGTTGTTAATGATTGGTTTTGGCCGTGTGGACCATTCTTGACTCTTGACGATGATATTTTGTCACCTTTGCATTCCCATAGTTATAAGTTATAACCCTCTCTTAGGACTAGCCATTCCAATGTGAATCATTGAACTTTTAATGATAAATAAAGAGGAAGTATAATTATTAAATCCTGGAGTATTATTTATTGTAAATCTTAGGATTGCTCATGGTTCAAATAGCCGACTTTTAATGATTGGGCAAGTTATTGTTCTGCTAGCTACTCTTTCTGTCCCACTAAAATTGGTCATGTTTTACCAAAAAGTTCTCACAAATTTAATCAAACGTGATCAGTTTTAATAGGTCGGGAGTAGTATTTATTGTGAAGTTTGAGTTCCACCGTCTTCCATATTAATTAAGTTTGGCGCCGACTCAGACTTATTGAATGTTGTGGAAATTTTCTACTTTTTGTTAACAATCCTTTTTCTATTGCTAGATATTTCCTTTTCTTTTTCTTTCTTTTGCAAAAATAAGAACTTGTAGTCTCCTGCCTCAAGCGCAGATGTTAATGACCGGAATAAAAGGCCTTCTGATCGATGTTTTTTGGCGTGGTCTGTAAAATTTTAATGTATTATATAAAATAATATTTCCTTTTATGATATTAATGACCTATATTTTGGTAGGGAACTTTTTGTTAATAACGATTTATTTTATTTTTGAATAAAATTAATAGATGGGGTGTTTATAGGTTTTTGATTATTAAGTGTTATTTAATTATTATATAAAAGATAAATGAGTAGTTATTAGAAGAAGAAAGTGAGTAAATGTTAATTCAATCTAGAAATTTTAAATGGTTGAAATTAGAGAATGGATCTCTGCTGTGGGTACAAACACAGCAGGGATTGGTGTGCGTTATTAAGATAGAAATAACTTCTTTTTCCTTCATTTCTTTATTTATTTTTTTATTTACAAACTATATTGCACTATTAAAGTATAACTTAAAAACATAAATTTTATTTATAAATGAAAGAGATAATATAATTTGTATCTATTTGATGTTTACATAAATTTTTTTCATTTATAAATAGATTTTTAATTTTTAGTTATCCATTTAAATTTTACATTATATATTTTATTTATAAATAGAATTGATGTTTTTAAATTATATTTAATAGTCTCATATAATTTGTAAATAAAAAAATAAATAAAGAAATGAAGGAAAAAGAATATAATTCTACCTTAATAAGGCACAACTGTCCTTGTTGTGTTTGTGCCTGTTGTGTTTGTGCCCCACAGCAGGGAACCACTCCCTTGAAATTTTGGCTTCTTAGTTATATGAAGTGTAAAACTCATTATGCCATATTACATTGGAGTATTATTTTCAGTTAAACATCCCTAGTGGCTACTTGTAGACTTATAATAGTGATTATATATTTTGACCGGTAATGAGTTGGTTGGTGTAATTTGAATTCTTCTCATTCACGTGTTACGTTATTCTAACATGTCGGATCATCTATTGCATTGTTGTGTAATCTCATGTATTTGTGAATGATCGACATGTCAATGAAAAATTCATCAAGTGGCCATCAATACATGTAAAAAATGATTTACACAATCGTGTAGGAGTATATGATTCAACATGCTACGGATTGTATTTTCTTTTCTCCTCAGAAAAAGACATGCTAAAGTTGTAGGTAAAATAGTTAGTAATAAATAATTTTTTATTTTCCACTAAATATGACACAATTTTCCTTTTATGTTGTTTCATTAAATTTGGCACAATTCTAAAATTGTAAAAGTTACCTCTTTAAAAAAATTTGAATCCTACCCTCTTTATAATTTTTACACTACTTAATACAATTTTCTTAATAAGCATGTCAGAATAAATGATATCATGCTTATTGGATGGGACGTAATACTATTTTATATACATGTCACCCGTAGCCGATAGCATTATCTAGATTTTTTTTTGCAAACAAAAGTCTGAATCTATTTTTATATATACAACTTCTTACAATTTGATAATCTTCTAATAAAGTAAAATCGATATCTTTATCATTGCTTTTTGGGGCTTTTCAAGAATTAGCCTCATGACTATTCTACTTAAGTGCAAACTCTCTATTAGTTAAAGAAAAATCAACACCCTTATTCGATCTGAATTATTATGTGGTCACAACCTAGAGCAGGATCTAGAAAATCGTCCCTGCCTATTATTATGAATATAAACTCTATTTTACAAAATGAAAATGACAATACATGAACAGCACAACTGCATATATATTATTGCATCTCCTGGTCCAAATTTTGGATGAAGTAACTTTTACAAATACTTATCATATCATAACCAATAACTAAAATGTAAATGATTAGTCATGATTATCTTTGATGTGGATAATTATTTCACCCTTCATAAAAAGAATATACTTGAGTGCAAAGTAATCATATTTGAAGCGCATAGAATATGGTTTTATTTCATCTATAGTTGATTCAGGACTTATTCCATCAAATACTGATGAATGATGATTGCTATTCGAATTTTTAAAGTTTACTTTAACGTGTAAAACGGCTTTATATTCTCAAACTTACCATAATTAAAACTAATATAATTTTCTGATGATACATTGTAAGAATTTTATTTTGAAAACGTATCTCGAAAATCTAAAACAATACGTGCCATGCAACCGTGATGAGATTAGAAAACAAGTAATTAAACAATAATTAAGTCGAATATGTCACAACAGTGAGAGCATAAGGTGAATTATTTTAATGCACATTAAAGTTGTATGAGGAAGAATGTGAGGTGAGTTGAAAATCGAAATCCATAATCCAAAATTCGATTAAAATAAAAGAATTTTGTGCGCTCTAGGGAGGCGGTTCTCGGCTCTTTGTTGTTAAGTTTTTAGACGATTTTAAGTGGGAATTAATGACTAAATTTAGCATTAAAAAAAGGGAGGGGAACAATTTAGATATTCTCTTATCCAACCGTGTGACATTTCATGTTACGTTAATACGAGGGCAACACATTTCATAATTAATTATTTAAGATTTAATATATGCATTTTTCTTATATATCAAGGGTCAATCTCGTATTAATGCAATAAAAAATGTCGCACGATTATGCAATAGAAGATGAGAATTGTTTTAAGGGCATGATTAAAAGTTAAAAAGAATTAGAGATGGGTCAATTAGTAGATCCCAATTTGGATTTGTAGGAACCCACCAAACCCGACAACCCGACCCTTTCACGCGTTGTTGTTTGTGATTCCTACTTTACCCCAACACTCAATTCACACACACACACAAAACACACAGACCCGTGTTGTGTGATGTGAGGAGAGGTGTCGTGAAATGACGAAATCTTGTGTTCTCGACTTCCAATTTACCAGAATGGAATGTTTTCTCTACTCAATCATTATAGAGAAAAAAAAAATTAAAATATAAACTTTTATCATGGAACTACAGTCAACAGTATTTGATTAAAAAGTTAATCAAGATCGAAACTTTTATCATGGAACTGTAGTCACCATATTTATCTATGAACATAGACGTTGAAGAAATAAAGACAGAGTTGGTGAGTATAAAAGCGTTGGAGAATGCATGTTACATCTATGATAGAAAAATCCATCCCTTTCCACAACTTGATTTCTTTTCTTTTCTTTTTTTTGTTTAAATTAAAAGAAAATGAAAGGAGTAATGATGAATTAGTATGTGAAAGAAAAGAAAACGACGCTCCAACCAAAATGCACCCATCCATGATCCACCGCCTCCGATTTCGATTTGGAATCAAATACTACTGTACAAATATTTGCTAATTATCACCTGCACTTTCCCACCTTCCTAATAACAATCTTCACTACTCATCAATCATCACTACCAAATGCCATAGTTTCGTTCTTCTTTTCCTTTTATGGGTGCTTCTTGGATATGGAGTGTCATTGCAGCAGAATTCTTTGGTACTTGAGGTCGTTATTAATGGCGGAATGCGAAATCTCCGACAACCCTCTCTTCCTGTTCATGGCGCTGCAGTTGCTGCTGTCGAACGCCTCTTGGTTGAGGGAGGAGTGATGACCGGTGATCGATACCAGTGGCGGCGAAGGGATCACCACCGGCGGCGGGGGGATTTGGTAGGTGTCGAGAGGCGGCGGAGGGTGGCGCCACTGCGGCAGAGGGCCGGCGAGGAGGAGCGTCTGCAGCAGAGGCCCTGCTTTCATCACCGCCTGCAGAAACTTGCCCTTCTCCGGCAGCGGCCGGTCTATCGGCAGCGGCAGTTCCTGGTCAGCTTCCGCCTCGGCCGGAGAAGAAACGATGCTTTCGTCGCAGTCCTCTTCGACGCTAGAGACTCCGGAATGCGGCGTGGATTGGAGGTGGCAGCGTTGCTGGAGGAGAAGCTTCTCGAACATGAGTTTCTGGCATTTCTCCTGAGCTTCGTCTCGCTCTCTGATGGCGGCAGCCACGAGATCCTTGAGGTGGGAGATTTCTTGGTCTCTGATCTTGAGCTCCTCCTGCGCGTGGAGGCGCGTGTCTTCCAACTCCATGGTTAGCAGCAGGGATTGCCGCAGCTCATCCATGCTCTGTTATGTTAATTCCATTAATTATTAATACAAGTGAAGTAGATGATGAGATAGATTAAATGCTGACCTTATCTTGTGGGAAATAAGTGAAATTGAGGAGGAGGCTTCTTTGAAGATCCATGCTCCACTTCTCTTGTGTAGTAAATGAAAAGAAGAAGAGGATTTTGTGGGAGGCTGCGGAGAATGAATGAATGGTCTTATAAAAGGGGGTGTAAATCTAGTCTATTGTTGGAGTAAAAGGAATGTGCTTTTGTCTCTCTTTTCTAAGCGTGGGGTTGGGGGGTAGTGAGGGAAGGAAGTGTTGTTGTATAGCTCAAGAATTGACTAATGTTGCAGCAAATCACACCTCAATATTTTGAAAACAGCTAATTAACCAAATACCGCAACATTTGAAAATCTATATTATTTATGTCTAACTTATAATGAGAAACATAAATATCAAAATAAATACTTACGATTTAAAGTAGAAAAACAAATGGAAATAAAAAAAAGGGGGTTAGGGGCAAGGTTGGTGGAGTGGTGGACTAAAGGGGAAAAAGCCAAGAGAGTGAGTAGAAGAGACTGGTGTGTAATGTAGAAGTATGAGGGATAAGAGAAGAGGATACGAACGAACATACATCTAATCTAATCTTGAGATAAGACTCAAGATTGAAAACAGTCTACTACTCTCAGACCTCACTACTCATCACTAGTTAGTCTGGCAATTGGGTTGGCTGCGCACAATATTTAGCATTTTAAGCGACAAATGCGGGAGAGGAGACAACTCATCTCTTCCTCATGTGACCTTTGTCTTAATCCCCCTCCCATCTTCCTTTATCATTTTTTATTTCCAATTCTTTCCTGCTTTTATTAATTATTAATCTACAATTTGACTTTTGGGCTGATAATTAACAATGTAGTTATTCATATTTGCAAATTCATATACTTTTAGTTGGATGTTGTGGGGTGATGGGACTAACGATTAAACCGAAACTATACTATTCTGTATTCATAATTAATTATGCACACACATGTGTGTGTGTTTTTCTGTGCTATTGCACGAACACTATGAAGTATTATAATCAAATAAAAGTCTCTATATTTCTTTCTTTCTTAGGTGGAAGTAAAAGATGTTGGTGGTTCCCTCCAAAAAAAAAAAAGGAACGAAAAAGATGGTAGTGGTTGATTAGTTTTGAAATAAGGGTTCACTAATAAAGTATAATTTGAAAATAATTTACAGTGTAGATGGCTTTGTTTACTAATTACATAGTTAAACAATAAAGATATCGTTAAATTCATGCAACCATCAATTACAAGCGGCAAATTATGCCTTATTTGGTTGGGAATATATGATACTATTAGATTAAATTAGCTTATTAAATCATGTGTTTGGTAGCAGGTGTATTTAATATGTCGGCCCGTTATTAAACATTAGTCTGTGCCAAAATCATTATTTTCCCCAATATTTTAATTATAAGAAAGTTGTGAGATCAAAATAATCCTTATACATCATACAAATTTAATCTTATTATTATATATCATATCTTATCTATCAAACATGTCCAATATATATATATATAATTTATAAATCTTCAGTTGTGTTGGGTGCATTACCTTAATGGTAGAAAATTAATATGTAAGGTCAAAAATATTAAATCTGATTATCAATTTAAATTTAATTATCAAATTAAAAAAATTAAATCAGCAATTACTGGATGAGCTAAACCCAAAACTGTTATGCAAGCAAACCACATTTACACGCTCCAAGATCTCAAAAGGTTAATTAATTATAGTAGTACTAGAATTATATTCAACAAAAAAAGTGTTAATTTTAAAATTTTTTTTTGTTATGGATTTATAAGTGCGTAAATTAAGATGTAGTGTAAAAAAAGACGATCATATTTTAATGAATTTATTTTGTTATTCTTTAAACAAATAAAAATTAATAATCGCATGACTGATAGTAAAAGAAAAGCAAAACTAGCAAAACATAGTAGCTAACTAGCCACTTACTAGTTACTACTACTCCCCATGCAATTTAGTAGTTATTTTTTTATTACTTTCTCGGATTTAACGATTGCATCATGAGATTCAGAATAAGAAAAACACAATAAAAACTTAAAATACTTTTTTAATTTGTGATATTTAAAAAAAAATCATTTACACGAGCATACGATAAAATTGATCATATATCATTTTACAAAATAATTGAATTATATTTCTGAACATAAATCTTGGCTTGTCACTTATTGCACTTTCTAATTTTGATGGAATAATGGATTATTGTTGTTGTACGAATTGTGTACCATAGTTTTTTCCCAACACAAAGTGGCTTAGAAACATGTTGATTAAATTCTCATAATTGTCAAGATGTATATACATCCCAATTACAATAAAAATATGAATTTTCATCGTTTTACTTTGAATAAATACACACACGAACATTTTTTAATACAAGTTTTTGCAAGAATTGTAGCTATATTTTTCTTTTGATAGATTAAATTAACACTCCTTGAGCTCGAATCATCATCCTTCTTTCCCCCCTTCAATTTCATTTTAAAGTAAAAGTTAGACTGATTTGACAATTTACTTTCAATAAATATGACTGAATTTGACTCTTTTTACCTTGAGATGCTACTTTATAAAGGTTACTTTATTAGTGCTTAATGATGAGATAATTTATCCCAAAACAGTAGTTGAAAGAATGTCAGGAGACATTATATTGATAAAAGTCCTAAAATCCCATTATTAAATGGGCCTATAGTGGGAGTTAGGTATGACTATATTTAACTTTGGTGTAGAACATCGAGAAAGTTTTTAATTTTTTATTTGACTAAGAAATCAATAGTGCTTAGGCTAGGTAATTGTTTCTTTCTCCAACCGCGTTATGCTTAGAATTTTCTGTACGCAGAATTTTCCATTATCATTTGTATAAACCCGTTATTATTTTATTGGGAGGGTTTTCAGTTGAAGAATATAAGGGTAAAGTTGTTCATGTTACTTGTTAATTATTGAAAAGAATGAAAAGTAAAATGAGTAGAAATGGGCTCGAGAAATTCCCACAAATTAATTGCAGAGTGAGATAGTGATGTATAGTTGATCCCATGTGTGGACGTATTGACTCTGCTTTAATTGAAAAGGGATGCTGATGCTGATGCAGATGTGTATAAAAAAAATAGAGATATTTGTCAACGAGAACGGAATTATTTGATTTTGAGCAACCACACTTGCATGCTTATTTATAGTAAATTACCAATTAATGCTTAATTTATTTTATCTGTTACATTTATTTTACATGTAGATATACAGCGTGTTCTAAGAAATGGTATAAATATTTTTTTTCTAATTGGAGTCAATGTAAATCAGATCAGTTATCGAATCGGTCTCGTAAAATGGTCACTGGGTCACTGGTTCAATCGGTCGAACCGTTTCAAAAAAATTGGATGACCAGTAATATATATATATATATTTCTGAATATATAGATACAAATATTGAAATAAAATTTGTACAAAGGTCATATTTAATTTCACAACTTTATAAATCTAATAAACTAATAGTTATTAGTTATTAATATTATTAAAAAATATACATGTATGGCAATATAATTTTTAGAAATTTATGTGAAACTAAATGTAGTATAATATCAAATAAAATTATTAATGTCTTTTATGATAATTCTAAAGTTGAATAATAATAATTTTAATAGTTTTTCAAATCAAATAAAAATAGGAGTATGTATTAATACCTAATTCTAACATTTTTTACAAATTTTTAAAAAAAAAATTAGTGAACCCGGTTTTTGGTTCACCGGTTCTAGCCGGTTTTGACCGGTTCTTACCGGTTTGCATTGGGTCATTGGATTGACCCCAAAATAACATAATTGGACTGATTGCCTGCCCAGTTCGCGGTTAAACCAGTCAAACTGGCCGTTCCGATTTTTAAAACACTGATTGGAGTATGTTAAATTTTAAATGTTCTTTTGTTGTATGTATATTATCCCATGATGTATACATAGGGATGATAATCAAATATCGGCAGATATGTAATTATCCATACTTATGTATTCATGAACTAAATAAAATAGTAAATTATACCCACAAAACTATTTGTGGATATTAAATGCCTCTCAAATTTATACCTATTAAGGTGGGATATTCACTTGTACTCGGTACCCGCTGGTATATTATCAATCCTATATATAAGGTCTGTCTATAATCAATGTTTGAAATTGATTAAATTAAAATATTTTCCATTATTTTAGAAATGTGGAAGTTAATTTTTAAATGAAAGTTAATTTTCATAGAAGATCACAATCATTGATTTATTAAAATAGATAATTGAGATCTTTTCTCATTTATTAATTATTTTTTATATGATCCAAAATCTATACGCATATGTTAAAATCAAAACTAGCCACTTAAATTAGTAAACATTAAATAATAGTTACTAATTTAATTTTAGATCAAATATAGTCACTTTTATAATTTTATCCTTTGTACAAACAGAACAAATCAGTCTTATGCATACTGTTACTATCATGTTGAAAAAAATATATTTTGGGACGAAAAATAGCAACATGAGTCATTAGTCTCATTCATACCATAACAGACTAATAGGATTATAATATATAGATAATAAAAATAAATAGATTATATATAAAATAGATTTATATATTAAAAATAGATTATAAACGTAAAATATATAAACGAATAAGTTTTTAATTGGGTTTGAAGAAAATTGGACTATCAATTCAAATAGAGTTCGTTGGTACTATTAGTACAATATCAACTATTTTCTATATTAATTAGATTTTTTTCATTAAGGTTATATTGATATTTAATTACACTAAAAAATGACTATAGTTGTTCTAAAATTAAGTTGTCTGCTACTATTGATGCTTTGTTATCTTAAGTGAATATATCATGTTATTAGTATATATATATACACATCAACTGTCTCATTAATTTAAACATATTTTGATTAAAACTACGATATTTTCTTGGTCAAAATGTTTTTAATAAATGAATGAAATGAGCATTAATGTTCGAACTAATATGATTCATTAATTTATATATAATCCAAGGTTATTGATTCAAACATAATATAACGTGTGAAAAACATGATTATAAAAAGTATTGTGATATAAAATATAGAGTTAATTATATATAATAGTCGTACAAGATATTAAAAGATAAATATTAACCACTAACAAAATGGTATATAAATTTTAGTCATTTTTTAATTTTTAGGACAAAACGTATCTCCGCATTATAGGTATGAATGGTATGATTGTAATGATTCATACCATTCATATATGATTTGTATGAATAATACTATACATGTATAAAAAGTATGAATCATACCTATCAAGTGAGATTCACACTCAAAAGACTAAAAAATGAAAAAATCATCGGTTAAAAAAATTCCACCACCACTAATACAACCATCAAAATTTATTTCACAACCAAAATTGAAACTACACCACTAACAACAACAAATTATCAAAATAAAAAATCAAACCACACCAATAAAAGAATTCAAACAGATAATATTTAGATATTGTGTATGAATGATATTATTTAGTGATTCATTCATACGTGAATTGTATAAATATTACTACATATGTATGAAGAGTATGAATCATACTTAACAAGCGTGATTCATATTCAGATTGTTAAAAAAACAAAAAAAATCTAGCGGTTAATTTACAAGGGTATTTATGACAATTTACAATAAAAATGACTATAATTTATATAATATTATGTTGATGACTACTATTTATCTTTCACTATCTTATTTGACTATTTTGTATTTGCCTCTAAAATATAATGTAAAAACGCACAATCATGTATAATTAAAAAAAATGATTCTAACATTTTCATATATATAAGAATTAATTTTCATAGAAACTCATGTTAATACTATCTCCGTCCCATTATTGTTAGTTTTGTTTAATCAAAATTATAAGTATTTTTTTGATTTTTGGGACAAAAAATAATGAGAGAGATCAACTACTATAATAATATATTTAAAACGTATGTCCGATGAAATGAGACATGATATCTATTGGAGAAACCAAACCAATATATAACCAACTTAACAAGTAAGATTGAGTTGTTGTTTGGTAGCAGCACCACCTTACAAATGGACCATCAAAGTTGATTTCTCTAAATTCATTGGATGTTTGTTGAAAATGAAATAAAGTTGTTTGGTCTATGGTTTAGGAAAATGATTAATTTTGAAAGAAAAGAGAAGTAATAGCAGATTCATTAACTACTGGAATATTGATTTCATCGTTTAGAATAAACTTTAATTATTGATCTGCTAATTTCATTTAAAAAGCTCGAAGTAATGTTACCAGAAACTTCCACATGTTATGTAGGTTTTTTGATCTATTACAAACGAATCTATTTAAAAATATATATACTTGCGATCCAAAACAAATTAAAAAATAATTAATTACTGGCCAAAATCAAGTTGGGATCTCCATTGATATATATATGTGAACTTTTAGAATTTATTTCAAAATGGAAAGTCGATTCAATCACATACGTATAGACACCTCAACTCAAACTAAAGCAAAAATATTAATGCTCCTTTGAAATCAATTTAGGTGGTGTTTACTTCGTGTGATTAGTTAGATTGATAAAACATATGATTGAGTATTTGAAGGATAATATTATAAAATTAGTTCAAAATCAAGTAATTCATCATTTATCCATCAAAATAAATATTAGATTAACTTGAATTAACTTTATAAATTCAATATTATTATGCAAAGTATTCATATCTTAATAATTTAGAAAACATATTTTATGAGTCGAGACATGGGTATTGACAAGAGTCATAAAAAGCTGCAGGCGATTAAATTCCACTTTGTCCGTTGCAAATTCTACGTCGGCAAACAGTAATATTAATTAATGGTATGTTTCTTTTATTCTAATTTTCTCTTTCATCTTGAGTACCGTTTCAGTCCCTAAACGGTACTACTTCTAGGCTGGAGCCAGAATTTTGATTGGGATTTCGGAACTCGTGAATTTTAAAATTAAAAATTATTAAGTATCGGTTCTAATCCTAAAAAATAAAGTCTCGATTAGTTCTGAAATTTCGAACGAGACCAAAATTTTCCGAACGGAACCAAAAATTTTCGATCGGGATCAAATTTTCCGAATTTTAAAAATTAATTTATAGAAATTGGGAGTCCCGAAAATGTTCAATTCCTTAGTCTCGATCCCGGTCTGAAATCCGATCTCAAATTCTCACCCCTATTTCTAACTCTTGTATTCTGAAAAAATTAAATAATTATTTACGGAATAGGGAAAAGGGATAATATTGAACACATAAAACTATCAAGATATAAATAATTTATGTTGATAGTATGTTTATTAACTATTAATGTATTTTATTGGAACAATTAAATAAGATCAAAAGCTATAATATATCCCTCCTTCAACTATATTGTTATGTGATGACAATTTTGTCCAGCTCTATCCAAGTCTGTTCAAATCTAACCTGATAACGTTATGGGCTGGATTTGGATCTAAACCTTAAGTTCAATGGACAGTTTTGAGCTAATGTTTATGCTCGGCATATATAAGTCCGACTCGAACATTTAAATATTTAATATTTAAATCATAAATTAAAAATATTATATAGATTATTATTATTAATGTGTAATAAATATAAATATATTCTAAAATAAATTAATTATATATATATATATATATGTAATATATTACAAAATTTAAAAAATATGGAGGCCCGGTCTAATCCAGCCCAACCCACATGAGCATGAGTTATACTTTGAATTACAAGCTCGGTCGGAACATGGGCGGGCTTGAGTCCATCCACAAAACTGCGGATCGGGCTTGAGCATAAGGAAATTCAACTCCACCAGCCCCATTGTCATTCCTAATATCGGTATTATTAATTTTATTTGGAAAGTACACAGAAAAGTACTACTACCTTTTTTTTTTGGGACATAATCTCCCTAATATAATTAATCACTTCAAATTTTATTTCAATGCAACAACTTATTTACCAAAACATTTAGATGAGTTCGTTTTTACTGTATATGATACATTTTAAATTGTGGATCACTTTGTCGACCACTAATTAACACTCATAACAATTCTTAAAACTCGTGTTATAATAATGTAATTAATTTATCATAAAAGTAAAGACAGAGAAAGAAAGAAATAGTCAAAGACGGTGCCCACTTTATCAATATGCAGTCACTACTCTCTTTTCCCTTTATAAAAAGTGATATTGAAATATACCACATATATATAATGTAAATGATATATAGTATGTAATGTTGGTCGAAATCGAAATGGGAATAAGAAGTGGTGAATTATTAAAAAGACTGCTGCTAAAAAGAGTAATTAAATTGATGTTTAGTAGTTGAAGTTTGCGGAAAGAAGTACGACTTTGGAGTTCAATTCATGTGCATATTTAACGCGTATTTCTCAAATCCTTTTGTCTCCATTCATGGGACATTTAGGTCTCTGTTATATATAGTTAATTGTCATCATTACATAGGTAGAATACGTATATATACGTATTGACCCAATTCTTGATATATCTCTTTTGCAATTACATTACTTACTTAAAACTTGACAATTTTATAAATGAAAAAATGATTCAATATATATATTTATATATTATATATATGTCTGTGTGCAAAATAGGCATTTTTTATATGGGTAATGGAATAAAATAATAGAATAGAATATTGAAATTTCTCATATTAAAAACATTGTTATCTAATAGTATCAAAAAATTATATGTTGTAGATTTTGAATTTTGATTATAGTATTTTTTTTTTTATAATTTGAAACTTTAAGTGATCAGATTTGTAATTCATATCTTTGTCTTATATTGTAGATTTTTAATTTCAGTGTGTTATGATCATGTAATTTTTTATGAGTTGGGGTTGCAATTCACGTGCATTTTTTGAATGAATTTTTTTAAGAATTTTGTTTTTGATAAAATAGGTACAACAGCGTACTGCATTGAAATATTAACAGTTCTTAAAGTGAAAGAAACAAAATAGAGGTGCAGCCTTATAATATGCTTAGAAATCATACTGCATTTGGGTGTTGGACTTAAGTTAAGAGCCCAATAACGGTGGATCGCCCTACATTTAGTTTTAGGGCTTTAGTAGTAATTAGCAAGCAACATTATATATGGAGTATTATTGATACATGATTAAAAATTCAATACTTTTTCACAAAAAAAGAAAATTCAATACTCTCTTTATCATTTACATTTTGCGCGAATAGGAATATTTCAATATTAACCTAATCAAATGATAATTCTTATTCATATGTTTAACCAAAGAAATGAATAAAATAGAGTTAAGAATTATAATTTCATTTTATCATCCATTCTAATTTATCAAACACGTCCTAAGTGATGGAAGTATAATAATGTATGCTCTGTGCTATGTAGTTCTAATGTAAGGAAAACATCATTAATGATTGACTATTGTAATTAAAATCAAACCTTCGGGAATTAATTCTCAATTCAATAAATATTCTAAAATAAGCTAGATAATAAAGATAAAAAAAAATAAAAATAATAAAAAATTTAATTTGAAGTTGATTTAGCTTGGCAATATGGCCCGTGGAAACAAGTTAGCTATGCTGCTTTACAAACCAAAGAGACGCAGTAACGTCTACACTCTATGCATGTACTCTGTGTTGTTTTTGTAAGGCACACGATCAAATGACAGATTTGTTGGGTTCAAACTCCTCTCATCTTCATATGTTTCATTTACCCTATCCATAGGGGTTTGGAACTTTTAGCATTTCCAGAGTTTTTCCTGCGGTTCTAAGCACTCATTCAAATTTCAAGAATCAAGATTTTTGGCATTAAATTGAACTAATATAGGCATGAAAGTAAAGAATAAAAATGTATGGGCAAGAAAATAATCTTTAAAATGCAAAGAGAGCATGTAAAAGTTTCTGGCGCTTTCACAGATGCAGTAACAGAGTAGTACAATGAGTTTTTCCTCGTAAGAGTAATGCGCAGTGCACACAGCTATAGCTGGCAACCCATGCCAAATCAATCACAGCCGTTTATGGATTTGCAGTACTGCAGAGTGCATCCCATAATCCCATCGCCAGTTAACAATATATTTTAAAATAAAATATTTTCTTTTCTAGACTTGGTAGTGGAGTATAAGACAGAGAGATCATTAGGGTAAATTTTCAAATCAAGCAGCAAAAGAACAATGGCGCAAGTTGGAGAGAAGAAAGAAGAAGGCATGGCGGCAGCGAGGGTGAGCATGAAGCTGCTGATCGACACCCAATCCAAACGAGTACTCTTTGCAGAGGCCGGCAAAGACTGCACTGACTTCCTCTTCCACATACTCACTCTGCCGGTAGCCACCATCATTCGCCTCCTCGTAGAGGAAGGAATGGAGGGGTCTTGGCCCAACCTTTACCAAAGCTTAGACGATCTGAACAATTGCTACATTCAGCCTCACCAGAGCAAAGACATCTTTCTGAAACCAGTGGCGCCGCTATCCAGTTTTCCGGTACCCCTACTGATCCTCAACGATGCACCCACCGAAAAAAAGTTCTACAAGTGCGGCCATTGTGCCACGTCTAACTTCTCTGATAATCCACGCGCGTTGTGCCCTTCATGCCACCGGGTTATGAACGTGATTATGGTGTATGTGGATCCTCCCGCCGTGAACCTGGCGTCGGAGGGCGGCGGGTTTGTGAAGGGGGTGGTGACGTACATGGTCATGGATGATTTGGTGGTCAAGCCCTTGTCTACCATCTCCAGTATTGCTTTGCTCAACAAGTTTAATGTTAAGGATGTGGGTACTTTGGAGGAAAAGGTCGTCGATTTGGGAATGAAGGAGGTAATTAACAAACAAAAAAGACATTTATATCTCTGTCTCTCTATCTACGTTTATATAGTTATATTTCTTATTTACAACATTACTCTGTTTTGTTTTGAAATGGAAGTATTTTGGAATGACATGTCGTTTTTGGCTAGGCTTTGAAGTTATTGAAGGCTTCTCACCACAGCAAGAATGCTCTTACTGAGGTCTTCTGCTAGTTCAAGAACAAGATGATACTTTGCTTTGCTGCCTCCTCTGTTTCTTTTTGTTTTGTTTTGTTCGTGTGCATGTTAACTTTGTCCATGGAATGAACAATTTTTTTTTTGTCAATTTGCATTCATGACATTAGTTTTTCCTTTCTAATGTGGAATTACCAAAACATATCTTGGTCTTGGTCATAAAATACAGTTTCTAACATGTTACCCAATCCGACATGCTTCTTCTTTTCTCCTCTAACTCTAATTTTAATTCTTCTTCTTCTCCTCTTTTCATGTATTATAATGTATAATGATTCTATTATGTATAAGGGATATTTATACTATTGATTATGGATTACAAATTTTTTCAGGTAGAGATCAACAAGTCTGAGTTATTTGAAATAATATTATTTAAATTTTAATATATATTGTCTATTTTTTTAATTAAGTAAAAATTTTAAAATACATTTTTTATTATTTGTTCATGTAGCCAACTTTGAACATATTTATATTAATGCATAATATCAGTTCGCTTATCTACTAAAATTTCTTATAGTTTATATCACATTGTCATTAACTTTTAAAAAACTTCTTTATATAATATCAGTTCGCTGATCTACTAAAATTTTCTTCTAAATTATAGAATTATACTCCCTCCGTCCCACTAATAACAACCCATTTGTATTATTTTAATACACCTATCTACTTTACAAATGGGTCATTATAGATGGGACGGAGGGAGTATATATTTTTTTAATCTTCAAATTTTATATTTATAAAATTAAAATTATTTTATATCTAATTATTTTAAAAAAATATTAAAATTAACAATAACAAATAAAATAAAATTGAAGAAATATAATGATCATTAGTATATTTCTCAATATTACATTTATTATTGATAAAACATCTCCGTGTCACTTGCATAAAAGGGCTTTAGTTTTACATCAGAAGGTTGCAAGTTCTAAACCAAAATAAATATAAAATAAAATTAATAAAAGCCCTATATTAAGAGATTTGAGGGATACATTTAAAGTTACCCAAGATCATTAGGGTAAAATTTCAAATAATTACGGTGAGGTTTTTCTCCCCTTAACCAGGCTTTTTTTAGGGGAATTGGGTAAAATTTCCATTTCCATTTCTAATAAGTTGGTAGTATGATAAGAGAGAGAGAAGATTAGGGTAAATTTTCAAATCAAGCAGCAAAAGAACAATGGCGCAAGTTGGAGAGAAGAAAGAAGAAGGCATGGCGGCAGTGAGGGTGAGCATGAAGCTGCTGATCGACACCCAATCCAAACGAGTACTCTTTGCAGAGGCCGGCAAAGACTGCATTGACTTCCTCTTCCACATACTCACTCTGCCGGTAGCCACCATCATTCGCCTTCTCGTAGAGGAAGGAATGGAGGGGTCTTGGCCCAACCTTTACCAAAGCTTAGAAGATCTGAACAATTGCTACATTCAGCCTCACCAGAGCAAAGACATCTTTCTGAAACCAGTGGCGCCGCCATCCAGTTTTTCGGTACCCCTACTGGCCCTCAACGATGCACCCGCCAGAAAAAAGGTTTACAAGTGCGGCAGTTGTGCCATTTCTTATTTCTCTGATAATCTAGGCGCGTTGTGCCCTTCATGCCACCGGGTTATGAACGTGATTATGGCGTATGTGGATCCTCCCGCCGTGAACCTGGCGTCGGAGGGCGGCGGGCTTGTGAAGGGGGTGGTGACGTACATGGTGATGGATGATTTGGTGGTCAAGCCCTTGTCTACCATCTCCAGTATTGCGTTGCTCAACAAGTTTAATGTTAAGGATGTGGGTACTTTGGAGGAAAAGGTGGTCGTTTTGGGAATGAAGGAGGTAATTATTAATTAACAAACATGAAACACCTTCATATCTCTCTCTCTCTGTCAACGTTTACTCTGTATTTTGTTTTGGAATGGAAGTATGTTGGAATAACATATCGTTTTTGGATAGGCTTTGAAGTTGTTGAAGGCTTCTCACCACAGCAAGAACGTTCTTACTGAGGTCTTCTGCTAGTTCAAGAACAAGATGCTTTGCTTTGATGCCTCCTATGTTTTGGTTTTCGTCTTGGTCTTGTGTTTCGTGTAATCTCTTCATCCCAACTAAATTAGTTTGAGTTTTCATTTCAATGATGTTTTATTTTTATCCTAATTACAACATTGATGGTGACATTTACCTCTCTTCTTTCAATAGTTGGATCGAATTATTTAAATGAAGAGATCTTTGTGTTTCGAGTTCATTAGGATTTAGGCGAGATGTTTATATTGATATGTTAAGAGTATGAAAATGAGGAAAACACTCTATATATTTTCCAAAAAGAGATCAAATAACGAGGAGAAAATCATAATCAACGATGGATCTTGATACCATTTCAAGGCAGAATTTGCAAAGAGAAAAATGGGAATAGTTTCTAAATCTTTTATAGAACAAGTTTATATACCTAATAAACTCGTATTTAAACCTCGGCAAAATCAATAACAATCATTAGAAGAAACCAATAATTATGGTAATTAGTGATTTGGATTGGTGCAATTTTACTTGAATATCGAACTAAATGATAAAAAATAAAATACATTTTGCTAATATTACAAGATCAAGTCAAGTTGGATTAAAATTAATAATGAATCAAATCAAACTGTATTTAATATAATTTGTTGCGTTTTGGTTTACAATTTACAAATAATTTTTTATTGTTTATTCAATGTTTAACGATAAAAGCACAAAATAATAATAATAATAATAATAAATCATACAAATCTTTTTTAATGTGTTCAAATGTTAATAAATAACATAAATCAGTTTAACCATACTATACAACCCTACCAATATTAAGAGTGCTATTTTAACGGCTTAGTGATTACTGATTACTAATTAACATCTAACATTACATTTGTTCGCCATTAGTATAAAACAATAAAATTATAATGATGATACTGTGGTCCTATATTTTATTAATATATTTTGATTTTTTTTTATAAGAGTTTAGTAATGAATGAAACAGGACACTCATCTTTTTATAATTTTTAAGTGATTTATAATTTTTAATTGATTGTATGTTAAATGAAGTTTTAAATTGAAATTGATTTGTTAATGTTAATTGAATTTTTATGTACTAAATAGAATAACTCCATAAAATTATAAATGAAAATTTTAAAACAATATTGATGCAGATATCCGATTGGATATGAAGCACCATAGAAATGCAAAAACATAATCAACCATTGATAATGATAAATACAGCAGCAATTTACAGAATTGCAATCAGCAAGTAGAGTAATAAATAGTGAATGACTGCAAATCTTCAACAAAAGGCCATTTCTTTTATATTAAAGGTAGTAGTGCAAAGATAATTACATATATTGCCTCCATATATTCACATGCATAGACTATTACTGGCAATTAAGCACATGAAACCAAAGGTCTGCAGACGGCAAGAACAAAACAAGCGGAAACACAAAAGGATGAGGGGCTAGGCGTTTCTTAAACTAAAAGAAGACTTCAGTCAAGACCTTCTTGCTATACAGAGACGTCTTTAACAACTTCACGGCCTATCCACAAAAATAATGACGACGACTTATTAGAGGAAAAGCAATAAAAAAGCTAGGATGTAGAAAATATAACTACGTAATAGAAGTTTGAGATACAGAGAAGAAGTTACCTCATTGATTCCCAAGGTGACAACCTTCTCCTCCAAAGCACCCACCTCCTTGATATTAAACTTGTTGAGCAGAGTGAGGCTGGAGATGGTAGACATGGGACTGATTACCAGATCATCCATCACCATGTATGTCACTACACCCTTGACCAGACCGCCGCCGCCGCCTTCCGCCGCCACAGGCACAGTAGGGGGAGCCACATACGTCACAGCCGATGTCATTAGAGAGCGGCATGAAGGACAAGTAGCGCCTGGCTCATCAGAAACGTAACCGTGATGGCTGGCGCACCTGTAAAACATTTTCTTGATGGACGCACCATCGAGGGCCAGAAAGGGGACGGTGGAACCGGAAACCGGCAGCACCGGATTGAGGAAGGTGTCCTTTTTCTGGGTGGGTTGTATGTAGGAGTCGTTCAGAGTTTCAAGGCTATGATAGAGGTTGGGCAGAGAACCACCCATAGCATGATCATTGAGGAGGCGAATAATGGTGGCGAGGGGCATAGAGAGTATGAAGAATAGGAAATCCACACAATCTTTCCCGGCCTCCGCAAAGAGGACTCTTTTTCCCTTGGTGTCGATCAACAGCTTCATGCTCACTTTCGATTCCGACATTTCCACTTTCTTCTCTGACTCTGTAATTCTACTTTCCGATGGAGCTTTGGATTTTATAGAGGCAGAAGTGATCAACTTTAGATATTGCTGTTCAAACAAATTGTTGTATTAACGAGGCCATATTTGGCAGGGCGCCGCCGATTCTCATTTTTCTTACATCACCCACCTTAAAATGTCTACTCTTTTTCTTTTCCAAATACTCTATCGGTAATACCGTATTCTTCAGGTATTTTCTAAGTCTTTGAAAATTCATACTTTTATATTTACTAAATACGAGTTGTGTAGTCTAATTTACTATAACCACTAACTTATGCAAAAATTTGGGATTGAGATTTGGACATTTACAGTCCCATGTCAACCTGAGTTAGTTTTAGCAGGATTTAAAATTCTGAATCTCGAATATTTTGGTACCCAATTGGGAAAAATTATAAATTTTCGAGACTTGAGAGTAGGGTTGTAAACGAATCGAATCGAATACTGTTGTAAACGAATCGATTTGTTAAAAAATATTCGAATATCGAATCGAATCGAATTATTTGATTTTATTTTTTCATATATTAAATAATAATTTTTAAAAATATTAAATTTAAAATTTGATCTAATTCGAAATTTTACTATAACAAAAATAAAAAATTATATTAAAATTTAATTTTTAATATACAAAATAGACTTTATATTTAAACAATTATATGTAAATATATTTTTATATAAATATAAATATTAATATATAAATCTATTATTTATATATTTACGAATACCGAATCGAATATCGAATCAATATATTCGAATTCGAATCACTAAATTCGAATTCGAATCACTAAATTCGAATCGAATCGCGAATCGAACCAAAACTATTTGATTCGTTTACAACCCCACTTGAGAGTTCTTATTCACGATCATGACTTTCAATTTATTGAAAATAATTTTCAAATTCAAAAATTCTAGTTTCATCAAGGACTTTAGGACCATTCGAAAAAGTTTTATTCGGAACTATAACCGGAACTTAAAATTTTTCAACTTCGAAACTCAAGAGTCAATATTTCGAACTAAAACAAAATCGAAACCAAAAAATTAGTACTTTTCAAATCGGAATTCGAAACGAATAGCCGGAACTTAAAATTTTTCAACTTCGAAACTCAAGAGTCTCAATATTTCAAACTAAACCAAAATCGAAACCAAAAAATTAGTACTTTTCAAATCGGAATTCGAAATGAATACCCGATCGCGTCGGAATCCTAACCCCTAACCACAGTAAATGGAATATCACTATCAGAATTTTGTCCAACTCTAATTTTATTTTTTTCTTCATTATTTCCCTGGGCGGAACTCGCAATTACAACCAACTCTCAATGACTCCTGCATACAACCCACCCAGAAAGGGGTACAAAAGTCATTATGATTCCCTTTTGTTGTAAGTGACATTCTTCTCGACTTGCTGGATATAACACCATACAAATGCAAAAATTTAATCAAGCGTCATGAAAAATACGGAAGCAAGCTTCAGATTTGAAGTTAGCAATAACAATAAAAGATGCAAGCAAATCTTGACCGAATAGGAAAGGAGTTTTGTGCAAACAAAATTACATATGAAACCAGAGGGCAAGAGGTTGGTAGTCGGCAAAAAACAATCCAAACGGGAACACAAAAACACGAGGGGCCAGACCAGCTAGGCGTTTCTTCAACTAAAGGAAGACACTCGTCAAGACGTTCTTGCTCTGCAGAGACGCCTTCAACAACTTTACAGCCTACCCACAAAAATGATGACAAACAATAATTCTCTTTTTAAAATGGGAAAAGAAAAAACACAAGTTTGAGAAGCAGAGAAGAAGATATACCTCATTGATTCCCAGACTGACAATCTTCTCCTCCAAGACGCCCACTTCCTTGATATTAAACTTGTTGAGCAGAGTGAGGCTGGAGACTATAGACATGGGATTGATTACCAAATCATCCATGACCAAGTAGGTCACTACCCCCTTGACCAGACCGCCGCTGCCTTCCGCCGCCGCATGCACAGCAGGGGGAGCCACATACGTCACATTCGCGGTCATTACGCTGCGGCATGAAGGACAGGCGGCGCGTGGATCATCAGAAATGTAATTGCGACAGCTGGCGCACCTGTAAAACATTTTCTGGATGGGCGCATCATCGAGGGCCAGAAAGGGGACGGAGGAACTGGAGACCGGCAACACCGGATTGAGGAAGGTGTCCTTTTTCTGGGTGGGTTGTATGTAGGTATTTTTGAGATTTTCAAGGCTTTTGTAGAGATTGGGAAGAGAACCTGCCATACCTTGCGCTTTAAGGAGGCGAATAATGGTGACGAGGGGCATAGAGAGTATGAAGAATAGGAAATCCACACAATCTTTCCCGGCCTCCGCAAAGAGGACTCTTCTTCCCATGGTGTCGATCAACAGCTTCATGCTCACTTTCGATTCCGACATTTCCCTTGTTGTGCTTTTGCTCACTTCCGATTCCGACGTTTCACTTGTGCTTGTGCTCCCGTCCGATTCCGACGTTTTGCTCACTTCCAATTCCACCGTTTCACTTGTGCTTGTGCTCATTTCAGAATCCGACGTTTCACTTGTGGTGCTTGTGCTCATTTTCGATCCAAGTTTTCCCTTGTTCTGCTATTAACGAGGTAATAATATACTCCCTCCCTCCAGCGTCCAAACCGCCAAAACTCATATACCTACAGCCAGGGGCGGAGCCAGGCCTCCGAAGGTGGGTGGGGCAAAATCGTTGCCCCTTTTTTTAAAAATTTTTGGTGGGCAAGATGTTAATAATTTTATGAATTTATACATAAAATTGTTAAGTTTTAGCACAACTAATAGCTAGTAAAAATATTTGAGGTGGGGCAACAGCCCCACCATGTCAAAGGGTGGCTCCGCCACTGCCTACAGCTGGCAAAATGGGCCGGGCCATCACGCCCGGGATTTTGACTAGGCCCGAGATTTTGACTAGAGGATACTAGAGCACCTGCAGCGCGGATTTTTCGGTCTGTTTGGGAGATTGCGGCGGGTGCTAGATCTCCACTGTGGAGGAGAGGCTCGCGAGGTGGGGCTGGGGATGGGGATGGGAGTCCAAACTCAATTTTCAGAGACCGACGCTATGGGGGTGGCTATCCGAGACCTACCTTTTTTTTAAATATTTTTTTAGTCCTAATTTTCACTTATAAATAATCATTTCAATCCCACAATTTTACACATTTTTTTTCTAGTGAATGTTTTTAATTTATGTAATTTCAATTTATAATGCATGTTTTTAGTTTATGTAATTTTAATTTCTAATATTGGTTTTTCATTAATGTAATTTTAATTTTAATGTAGTTTTTTTTAATTAATGTAATTTAATTTTTATTTTTATTTTCAATTAATGTATTTTAATTATAATTTTCATTTTCTTAATTAATCTATTGAATATTTTTTATTAAAATTAATATAATTAAATAAAAATATTAAAATTAAAATTTGAAATTCAATTTAAATTACATATTTATTTAATTTAAATTAATAAATTTCATAACAAATTCTCAAAAAAAATAATTCATAAATCATAAAATATAAACTAACTAGAGAGATTTATATTCAAGAGACTTCAACCGTGGAAAACAACAATCTTACTGAAATTCGTCCCATATCCGTTCCGAATATTTCAAATTCGTATGCGAATCTGATTTCTTATATCTAGCCATAATTTCGAAAAAAATTATAAGTTCGAATACAGGAGAAACACTATCTGCTCGTTTTTCTACATACTCTCAGTGAACAAAAGAATAAGTAAGAAATAATTGTTTTGAGAAAATTACACTCCTCTAGTTTTCTCAACTAAAATGATTTATATGATACATTTAGCAGTTGTTATTTTATTTATACGCAATAATTATCATTAGTTACAACTTTTTTGTAAATAGGGGATTCAAGTTCGGGTTTTTGATGCGTTTCGAGAAAGATTGTCAAATCAATATAAGATAGGTTGGGCAGAGAGATTTGAGTTGTCAAATCTAATGAATCTAGACTAAGAGCAGCTGCAGCGGTGGGGCGTGCGAAACCCGGGCAGCATCGTGGAATGGGCGGGGGCACGCGCCCGGGTGCGAAACCCGCGCTGCGGGTGCCCCGGGCGCGCGCTGGGGATGGCAAGTGCGATATCGGGCGCGCGGGTTCACCGCTGCAGGTGTCCCGAGCGCGCGCCCCACCCATTTTCAATTTTTTTTTTTATAAATTCATCTATAAATACCACATTCCATTCCCACATTTTCACACATCTCATTTATCCTCCAATCTTTCAAACATATCTACTCACTACTCATTTCATACACTTACCAAAAAATATTATGGATGACGAATTCAATCCGTTCTTGTTCCGAAGTGGGAGCCAAGGTGCAAGCTCCGACAACCAAAGCTCGGACAACAATTCGTCCGGCAATTATTCATCCCAAAATTCACCCTACATTCCCTCGCCTACATTCACTCCCCTCAATCTCAAATTAATTTCTCACTTTCACAATTCAACCCTCTTCTTTTTTCTACTAATTCTTATCCCGGCCAAAGTTATCCTGGGTTTCAACTTCCTCCATTCACATCCCCATTCGGTTCACAACCGAGTCCTACATTTTCAACCACCTCAACCGGCCGACAACAATCCGATGAAGCCGGTGAAATCAACTTGAACGATTCCTTGGAGGAGGGTACGGACGTCCCTCTTGCTCACTCCCGAAGCAAGACTTCGAGTCGTCCCAAGAATGAGCAAGCCTACACCGAGGACGACGACATCATACTTTGTCGCACTTGGCTCGACACAAGCCAAGACCCTATTGTCGGCAACAACCAAAAGGGCGAGGCCTATTGGAAGCGCATCACCGACTCCTTCAACCGCCAAAACTCGGCGAGGCCTCGCAACCTTTGACAATTGAAGTGTCATTTGCAACGTATCCAAGCTTCGACACGGGAGTTTTGTGCGATTTACAACCGGTGCTTCGATCGATGGGCGAGCGGCAACTCCGACTACGACGTCTATCAAAAAGCGTTGGCGGAGTACAAGCAAATGAAGAACGCCGAATTCAAATATCGGCATTGTTGGGAGATTTTGCGGAACACGCAAAAGTTCCAACGAGTTCTTCCCGACACCTCATCCAACAAACGGGGGAAAAACAATATGGGAGAAGGCTTCACGAGCGACTCCACCCAAGGTAGTGAAGCCCAACCCGAACCCGAGGAACGTCCGATGGGGACGAAGGCGGCCAAGAGAAAAGCCAAAGGTAAGGCCTCCGCCTCCGACTCTGCCCCCGTCCACGAAGGTGCCTCCGAAGCGTTGGATGCTTTGAAATTAAGCTCCAACGCAATCGCCGACTTCACGTACGAAACAACAAAACTTTCTTATTGGAAGATCTTGATGAAGGATACGTCGAGGATGACTCCCGAGCAACTCGAGATGCACAACAAGATGTGTGCACAAATTAAAAGTAGGTTTGATTTTGATTTATAAGTTTAGGATTTAAATTATGTATTGTAATTTTCAATTTCTAAATTAGGGTTTAAATTATGTAATGTATTTCAAATTTATGTATTGTAATTTTCAATTTCTAAATTAGGGTTTAAATTATGTATTGTATTTCAAATTTAAGTAATGAAATTTTAATTTCTAAAATTTGTTATTTTACTTTTAATGTTATTTATTTAATTTAATTAAATAAATATTTATATTTTTCGTTTTTCACAAATTAAATATTTATTTTATATTATAAATTTAAATTAACAAAATAAATTAATATCATTTTCACAAACTCAATCATTCTATAATGATTAGTAGAGTTTCCCAAACCCCAAAGTGTGAACCCCACTGCTACCTACAAACAATCTCCCAAACCTCAAACTTAAAAAGTTCCATTTAATTACAGAAATGCCACCGAAACCCATTTTGTGAACCTCATATCTGCCCGCCACTGCGGATGCTCTAACCCACAATAAGTGCAATTTCAGAAATCTTGCCAATTACTAATACACTGGAAAAAGATAACTTCAAATATAAACTAGTCTTTTCAATTTCCAACATGCCATGAGCACTATTTATATCCGATGCTCAATATATTTGAATGATATTTGCTATTAGTCACATACTCCCAATATGATATGACGTTCGATTTTTAATCCTTGGATCTGATAAAGCGATTTTCAAATTGAATTGCATGCAAACATTATTACATACATGCAACTTGAGACTTATGTCTACACCATTTTTTTCATTTCTATTAATGTTGAAAATTTTCGAACTAATAGAAAAGATTATCTTAAATCCGGCATTTGTGAATATAAAAATAATGATCACCAATATTTTGAGGATCCTCGAAAATATTGTGTTGGCGCTAAATTTTCTTCAGTTTATAATCGAGACGTGAATGCTCACATTCAAGTCATTTACAGTTTTCTTGGAGTTCAAATAATTCAAAATTGGAGTCAGATACCGGAGTTTATTTTAGTTAAAAATTTGAAAGATAGGCGATGGGTGCGAGTTCAAAATATCCAATACAATCAAATTCTATTAATTTTGCTTTCTTCCTATCATGAGAGCCATTAAGGCATGGATGAGAAAGTGGCATAACTCAGGAGAGTTGGTTGATGAGTTGACAGAGTAAAAGGAGGAGTAACTAAACAGCTGACCGAATCAAACCCATGTTCCTCAAATGTAGCATCAACAAAATAGAATAACTGCAAACGTCCACCTCTCAGCAGTTATACACGACCTATACTTGGCTTTAGGAGAAAGCTAACGATCTTATAAATGGAGGAGATGGACGTTGTTGAAGTGGACAATTTTTTAGAGAGTTCAATACTATCTCTTGTTTACAAGTTCACTTGCTTAGTTCTTTAGTATCTCATTTATGAGTTGTGCATTTGAAATCGTGTTTTCATAGGATAGTTAGAATTTATCTACTATCTCCAACTACTGTTTTTTTACTTTTTCAATAATATATTTTTAATCGTGAGATTCGCGGGGGTAAATCTTAAGTTTGTGTTTAATAACTGTGTGCAAAACACAAGTTCGATTAAGTGGAGATATTAATTGTTATTACAACACGCATGCATCAGCTGACATACACTTTCAAAAAGCAGACGAAATGCCAATGCTCATCGGCATTATATATGGCTTGCACATAAAGCATCATATAAATGCAAAAGTTGGAACAAGCAGGATAAGCTATAAAGATTGAGAAAAACAAACAAACACCCCGAATCAGATCATGCAAGACACATTTAGGCATCATTGGTAAAAAAGCCATTTGCGGTGAAAAAAGCATGATTTCGGATATAACATATATGATGAACTAGCAGAAAAGCTGTGTAAGAACGTTGGTGCTATCCAGTGCAATCTTCAACAACTTTCTTGCCTGCACCAAATAAAAATAACATTTACGCCCTTCAATTCATCATTCGTAAGAGATGAAAAAATGTAATGCATGTTTAGGATGCAGATGGGTCAAGGATAATACCTCATTCATTCCCATATTGACAACCTTTTCCTCCAAAGCTCCCACCTCCTTCACTTTAAACTTATTGAGCAAAGCAAGGCTGGAGATGGTCGACATGGGTTTCACCTCCAAGTTATCCATCACCATATAAGTGATCACCCCCTTCACCAACCCGCCGCCTTCCGCCGCCACTTCCACGGTGGGAGGAGCAACATACGTCATTCTCGTATCCATTCTCCGTCTGCAATTTGGACAGGGTACGCCCTTCTTGTCAGAAATATAACCAAAACAAGTAATCCCTCCCCTCGGTCCCACCTCAGTTGTCCCATTTGCCCCAAATAGTGGGATAGAGCGGGACGAAAACTGAGATGGGACGGAGGTAGTACATCTGTAATACTCCTTGTTTCCAATTGATGCATTCTCGAGAGCCAGCAGTGGAGACAGAGAAGCGGTGACCGGCATAACCGGTTTGAGAATGGTGTCCTTGTTGTTACCCTGCTGTATGTAGGTGTCGTTGAGATCTTCTAAGCTCTTGTAGAGGTTGGGAAGAGGACCCTCCATTCCTTCTTCTCCGATCAGTCGAATGGCGGTGGCGATGGGAAGAGAGAGTAAGTAAAATAGGAAATCGACGCAATCTTTGCTGGCCTCTGCGAATAATACACGTCTTGCTTTGCTGGTGTCGATAAGCAGCTTCATGCTCACTGTTGTTGTCGCCATCCTCTTGGATATTGCCTTTACTCTTTTTCCAGTCATCGTTCATTTATATACACTGCAGTGGTGAAGATGAAAAGCTTGTCAAATCTCCTCGTTTTCCATCCAAATTAACCATAAATCATTAATACTATCACGTTCCAGTTAAGACATGCGTTTCAACTGCTCTTAGATGCATCCACTTCTGCAAATGAAGCGCCATGGTCATGCTACTGATTTGGTCTTAAAAAACTAATTAAAATCAAACGAAAATTGTGTGTTTACATAGCAATTAAGTGATTAAGTCAATCAATTAAGATATACTCCCTATTGAATTAACAAAAAATTTATACTAATATTTAGTGGCATCGAGGATAATGTCCAAATTAATAGTAATTTAATGTAATTTAATTTTTAAAAATATATAGTGCTTTGCAAAATTTACTCCAAAAGAATAAAAGCAATGGAACTATATATAATCCAACAGCGTCATTAGAGGTGTTTAAAGGAATCGGAACCGAACCGTAACCGGATCGTAACTGTGCCTGACAGTTCGATTTCGAACCGTAATCGTGTAGATGACAGTTTGGTTACGGTTCCAAAATTTTAGAACCGTGAACCGGCGGTTCGAAACCGTAACCGTCAATTTGAAACCGTATCACAATTTTATTATTAAATTTAATTTATTTCTTATATTATAAAGAGTCATTTTTTATAATACTTTTTATAATTCATAATTAACATATTAAAACTTATGAATACATTAATAATTAAATAAAATAAAATTTAACTAGATGAGAACCTAATTAAACTCTAATATTATAAAATAATTAACTTTTTATTAATGTTTATCTTATATTCTTATATTTATGAAGATTAACATTTTATTTTATTTCATTTTATTAATATATTTGTGTTTAATATGTTATTCAATTTAAATATTCATGATATGATAACACATCAAAATATTTTTTTTATTTCATTATTAATATATTATTATATGAATATTATATATAATTAACACTAAATTAAAATAAATATTGACATAGTAATTATAGTATTACATTAAAAAGGGGAGTAATTATGTGATACAAAATTAAATGATGATATACATCGGTAATTATTAATTAACAAACATGAAACACCTTCATATCTCTCTCTCTCTGTCAACGTTTACTCTGTATTTTGTTTTGGAATGGAAGTATGTTGGAATAACATATCGTTTTTGGATAGGCTTTGAAGTTGTTGAAGGCTTCTCACCACAGCAAGAACGTTCTTACTGAGGTCTTCTGCTAGTTCAAGAACAAGATGCTTTGCTTTGCTTTGATGCCTCCTATGTTTTGGTTTTCGTCTTGGTCTTGTGTTTCGTGTAATCTCTTCATCCCAACTAAATTAGTTTGAGTTTTCATTTCAATGATGTTTTATTTTTATCCTAAGTACAACATTGATGGTGACATTTACCTCTCTTCTTTCAATAGTTGGATCGAATTATTTAAATGAAGAGATCTTTGTGTTTCGAATTCATTAGGATTTAGGCAAGATGTTTATATTGATATGTTGGGAGTGTGAAAATGAGTAAAATAAGGAGAAATTGCAAAGAGAAATTGAAAGAGTTTTTAAATCTTTTATAGAAAAAGATTATACACCTAATAAACTCTATTTAAACCTCGGCGAAATCAATAACAATCATTTGAAGAAACCAATAATTATGGGTGTTCGACTGTTAGTGGTTCGGATTGCTGCAATTTTACTTGAAAATCGAACTAAATGATAAAATACATTTTGCTAATATAACGATATCGAATAAAGTTGTATTAAAATTAATACTAAATCAATAAACTGTATTAATATAATTTGTTGCGATTTTGTTTACAATTTACAAATAACTTTTATTGTTTATTCAATATTTAACAATAAAAACACAAAAAAATATCATGCAAATCTTTTTTAATGTATTCAAAAGTTAATAAACAACATAAATCAGTTTAACCATACTATGCGACCCTACCAATATTAAGAGTGCTATTTTAACGGCTCACTGATTACTCCCTCCTTTTTTTCTAATAAATGTCTAATTTTACTAAATCATACGTACCAATAAAATGAAAATTTTACTTATATACCCTTTATTGATTAGCATAATAAATACATTCATATAAATAATATCAAATTCCAATAAGTATTAAATAAAGACAAAATTGAAAGATTGTCATAAATATACTCTAGAATTTTGAAATAGAGCACTTATTTAGAAATAAGAAAAAAAGTGAAATACGACACTTAAAAAAAATCGGGGAGTACTAATTAACATCTAACATTACATTTGTTCGCTTTTAATATAAAATAATTTAAAAATAAAAATTATAATGATGATAGTGTGATTCTATATTTTATTAATATATTTTGATTTTTTTATAAGAGTTTTATAATGAATGAAACATGACACTCATCTTTTTATAATTTTTAACTGATTGTATGTTAAATGAAGTTTAAATTGAACTTTATATGTTAATGTTAATTGAATTTTATGTACTAAATGGAATAACTCCACTAATTATAAATATTTTTTTTTGAAATGTAGTCCTTATAAGAACATATTAAATTTACAAAATCTAAAGAATTTTAGCGAACACAGTATACAAAATCTAATCTTACTTGAACATTTCATTTGGATTCACGACTTATAAGAAAACATTATTGATATAGATTGGAGAGGAAGCACCATAGAAATGCAAAAACATGATCAATAACCACGATAATTGTTGCAGATTGGAGATGAAGCACCATAGAAATGCAAAAACTGTAGATGCAACACCATACAAACGCAAAAATTTAATCAAGCGTCATGATAAATACGGAAGCAAGTTTCAGATTTGAAATTAGCAATTACAATAATAGATACAAGCTAATCTTGACCGAATAGGAAAGGAGTTTTGTGCAAATATAATAACATATATACATACACCAACACCGAATAGCATATGAAATTAAACCAAAGGTTGGTAGTCGCCAAAAAACAATCCAATCGGGAACACAAAAACACGAGGGGCTAGCTAGCTAGGCGTTTCTTCAACTAAAGGAAGACATTCGTCAAGACGTTCTTGCTCTGCAGAGACGCCTTCAACAACTTTACAGCCTATCCACAAAAATAATGACAAACAATAGTTCTTTTTCAAAAAATGGAAAATAAAAAACAAACGTTTGAGAAGTAGAGAAGAAGATACCTCATTGATTCCCAGAGTGACAATCTTCTCCTCCAAGACACCCACCTCCTTGATGTTGAACTTGTTGAGCAGAGTGAGGCTGGAGATTGTAGACATGGGATTGATTACCAGATTATCCATCACCATGTAGGTCACTACCCCCTTGACCAGACCGCCGCCGCCGCCTTCCGCCGCCAAAGGCACAGTTGGGGGAGCCACATATGTCACAGCCAATGTCATTAGAGAGAGGCATGAAGGACAAGTAACGCCTGGCTCATTAGAAACGTAACCGTGATAGCCGGCGCATAAGTAAAACTTTTTCTGGATGGGCGCATCATCGAGGGCCAGAAAGGAAACGGAGGAACCGGAGACCGGCAACACCGGTTTGAGGAAGGTGTCCTTTTTCTGGGTGGGTTGTATGTAGGAGTCGTTGAGAGTTTCAAGGCTGTGATAGAGGTTGGGCAGAGAACCCACCATAGCATGATCATTGAGGAGGCGAATGATGGTGGCGAGGGGCATAGTGAGTATGAAGAAGAGGAAATCCACACACTCTTTCCCGGCCTCCGCAAACAGTACTCTTTTTTCCTTGGTGTCTATCAACAGCTTCATGCTCACTTTCGATTCCGATATTTCCCTTGTGCTTTCGCTCACTTCCGATTCCCACGTTTCCCTTGTGCTTGTGACTTCCGATGCCGAGGTTTTCCTTGTGCTTTTGCCATGTCGCCGCTGATTCTTATCTTTCTGCTTTTTCATCACTCACCTTAAATGTCAGATAGGACACTGAATTCTGTTCGAGAACTATAACACGCATAAATTTCATGATAATTGATAAACCTACTTGTATTCCAAAAGATACATCTAACAAATAAATGAATATCATAATTTACCCCTGTTAGTTGCAAACACAAATACAAGCTTGGCCGGCGCAATACTGTCGCTAAGTATCATAATATTGATGCAAACACAACTACAAGATAGAAGGCAAGTTTGGTATTGACAATTTAGACGCAAACATAACATATAAGGTTTAGTATATTAATTGTTTCTATCTACTTTCATTTAATGTAATACTATTCATTCTAGTATGTGCGCTATGACTATGAGTGATTAATAGATAATCAATAATTTTTTTGATGATAAAGAGTGTGTTGTAATAAAATTGACACAAAATTTTAAAAATACAAATTATTTCAAGTCTTTTGATCATAGAATAATTAATTGACCACATTATGCCAATTAATTTATTGCTCTTAAAGTGAAGCAATATAGTATTGTGATTTTATTGTTTGTTACATTCTATTTAAATAAGTTTTTTATTTCTTTTCAGATGATACATATAATGCTCAAATATGAATGATCTTTTTGACTGTGGGTACGAAGAATCTATATTTAATGAACTTTATATGCTCTCCATTAGTAATTTGAGAGGTAAGACCAATCAGATATTAGTACTAAATTCAGAATTGAGATCTTATAACATATGCTATTTGTCTTGGTCATGTAGAGGTAGAGTTATTAAGTCTCGATTATGAAGTGATCATGAATTGCAACATTTATGCATGACACCACACGATCCATTTATGTATGTCATTCTAAATGATGGAGAATTTTTAAACATGAATTCATTTGATCATATCAGGACGTCATCTTTCATTATGTATGTCATCGCAACAATTCAGTAAGTTGGTCATGAATGAATATGCTTTTTGTATTATTTATGTAATATTTATTTCATTAAATATTTTGTAACTTAATATTTGTTCTCATGCCCCGCCGCATGTATGCCCCGCCGCATGTATATAGGAACATCACTCGCTAATTTTATTTTATATTTGTCTTTTATTGTGTAATTTGTCATTTGGAGTATTTTATGCATCGATTTAAAACTTTGAGTATTTTTTTACATGTCATGTTAGTAAATTGAGTATTTTAATTTTTATCCCTAAAATTCAATATTTTTTTTTAGTAATAAGGTTATTTTAACAAGAAACCGTAAAAAATATTATAATATAATAATCATAATACATATGGATTAAAAAATAATAAAGTTTTCAAAAATTGTATATTTAAAATTTATTTTTATCTAAAAACTAATTAAAATACAATTAATTATTAAAATTAATTATATAAGCTATTTAATTTTTTAAGATAAATTTGTAGTAATAAATACAAAATACAGAATATACTTAAAGCATATGTGTGTGTATATATATATATATAATGGAAACTGGAATAAAATGAAAACATTTGATAGTAAGATTTTGGAACACTAAATTACAATTGAAACTAACATGGACATTTAGAATAAATTTTAAGCTCGGATTTAAAGATTTTTAAGTCTCATTTGGAATTGCAATAAAATCAGATTTTTTTTTAATTGACACTAATTAATATATTATTTCGTCCATGAAAATTTTACACATTTCTCTATTTTTTTTCCGTTTATAAAAAACTTGCACAATTTTTTTAATTGAAACTAATTAATATAGTACCTAAAGACATACAATCACTTAATAAGTATAAGAATTTAAGTGAATTTAGACTAAATTGACTATATTTTGTACACAAAGTCAAAATATATTATTATATCTGTTCTGTTAAAAATGACAACGTTTTTTTAAACGATCGTTCCATTAAAAATTATCACTTTCTCAAAAAAAAAACTTCTAAAATCTCTAACTTCTACTTTCTTAAAACACAATATTTTACTTAATTTTCATGTCAAATCACTTATGACTTCATTTAACAAATGGGTATTAAAATTCTCAAATTACAAAAAATTTATTAAAGAAAGGGAGTAAAAATTAATACTCCGTTATGAGAAAATTATACTATTCTATCACCTCGGTCCTCCGTCCGCTAAAAGTCAACATATTTTCTTTTTGGTTATTATATTAAAAGTGGTCGCTTTTAAAAAAAGATAAAAAACATTTACTTTTAAAATACATCAACCCTATTTTTAAAACATAACATTTTACTTTCTTAATGTCTGTGCCGATTCACCTGTGCGGCTTTTACGGGACGAAAGGAGTACTAGTTTTCTCGACTAAAATGATTTATATCATACATTTAACATTTGTTATTGATTTATATCATATATTTAACATTTGTTATTTATAGTAATAATAATTACTTTACATAATAGCAGTAATTATGATGAATTACATTTTTTTTGCGCAGAGTGTATTACAACTTGTCATGCATTAATTCAAGTTTGGGGTTTTGAGGAGTTTCGAGAGAGATTTGTCAAATCAATATAAGAGAGGTTGGGCAGAGAGATATGAGTTGTCAAATCTAATGAATCTATTCTAACCCACAATAAGTACAATTTCATAAATCTATCCAATTCTTTGAAAAAGATAATCTCAATATAAACTACTTTTCAATTGGACCCAAACATGCTAAAAGAGTTTTAATTTCAGACATGCTAAAAGAGTTTATAATCAAGGTTCATGATTTGAAAAAAAATAAACTAATTTTTCAATAAAGTGGTAGAAACCAGTTTCTCTGTAGAAACCATCTTCAAACTGCAAAGTAGTAAATGAGGCCCAGCATAAATTCATTAAAAAATGAAATAAATAATTTTGCTCCTATTTGATACTAGCATCTAATGTTATAAAATTATGTATTCTGCTCATGCTCACGTAAAAAGGTATTCTGCCCTTCTATTTTTTTTTATTCATTAAAAATGTATTCTGCTCACGTAGTGTTAAAATTATGTTAAATTGGGTTTAGTGTTCAACGGATACATGACCGTTAAGCAACGGATATATATATATATATATTTTAGTCTATAAATAGTGTTCTTCAACACTTCATTTTTACACATCTTCCAAATATATTTTCTTGTTTTTCTTTTATTTCTCTCCATTTCCACTAGTAAAATGGCAGATTCAAGCTCGCAAAATTCCGACTCTAGTGCTTCTGAAAACTAAAATTTTCAAGGTTCTTATCCAATTTCACAATCTTGTCAAATACCTTACCCTCACCAACAAATTCCAATGAACTACCAAATGCTAGAGATGATGGCTCAACAAATGACGTTCAACTCTCCTCATGGTTCTAATTTTTCTCAACAAATGTCATTCAATGTGTAATATCCCACATTAATTTTTAGTTTCATTTATATTATTTTGGCAAAGTTTATTAAATTTTTAAATATAGTTTGAAATTGTTTAAAAAAAAATAAATTGATTTATTATATGTTTGAACTAATAGATTTGATTTCGAATGTTTACAGGTTGTCCGACTTAGAGCGGGGATGTGCCCTAGCAAAATATACATTATTTTTATAAAATATTAGAAGATATTTAATATAAATATCTATGATTTTATTAACAAAAATCTAAGATTTTATTATGATTAATGAGATATAGATATATATATATATATATGTGTGTGTGTGTGCATATATTCTAGAAAAACCTACAACTCTCTCTTTTCCTCTCACGCCATAACCGACTCCTCCTCTTCCCTCACTCTTTCTTTCAATTTTTTTTCTTCTCTTCAAGAACTTGAGGTAAGCTCCTTGAACTATGTTCTTCTTCTTGATTTAATTGTCCTATTGTGTTCTTATATGTGTATATGGTTGTACATAGTAAGGGAGATATGGCTAAGTTGGTTATGATTTGGGTTATGGAGAAAGGGCCGCCGGTGGAGTAGAGGCGGAGGCAGAGGCGGTAGCGGGGCTGCTACCATGTTTTATCGTTGATGCGTCGGTATCGGCAAAATCGAAAATTAGAATGAGATGTGTGAATTCCCTATTTTCGGCAGAAACAGGGCAGCATATTGCAAGCTGATTTCTGTCCGTTTTATTTATCCAAAACCTATCATATTAGATACCAATTTAAAGTTCTTTTCATCTTCTTTCCAACGAGATCTTCAGATTTTAATTCCGACATAGAACGAAGGAGTTATAAGCCTCTAAAGTTAGAGTATCGATGTGTGTATTCTCTGTTTCACCTGTGTCTGGCAGCAGGTTGCGGGCTCATTTTAGTCCATTTTTGTATACTAAAACCTAGCATATAAGATACCATTTTAAAGATCTTTTCGTCGTCTTTCTAACGGTACCTTCGGATTGTAAATCGGAGTTCGAACGAGGGAGTTATGACCTGACGGTGTCAATTCTACGCGCTGCGGGTGCTGCGCGATTTGAGTATGATTTTCCGGCTTCAAATCGATGCCGAATCCAAAACATTTCTTTAGGAGTTTTATAGTCCAATCCTTAGAAATTATACTGGAGGTTATGTTTTTGGAAACCGATAACCGAGTGTCCATAATTGATGTCCCAAAACTTGTGGTTTAAGTTTAGAATTTAGTAACTTACATTTTATGTTATATTTTGATTTGAGAAATATTGCTTAACTTATTTATTAATATTCCCTAAACTTGTTTTATCTTGCTATATTAATTTTATATATGAGTAGTAATTGTATGAGTCCTAATCTATAATAAGTTTATACTTTCAATGTGTAATAAGTTAAGTTTTAAAGTGCTAGGCGACGCAACATCCAAGGCTCGAGGACGGACAACCGACTAAAGTTGATGATTTCCATTTGAATTACATCTATCGAGGTGGGGTTTACTTTATCTGTAAGCGTAGTGGTTACATGGTTATAATCATTGTTGTGTGTTATTTCATTCGTATGAGTTATTTATGTGGCCCACAAGGGGTCGAAAAGAGATTGATTTACCCACAAGGAGTAGGCCCACAAGGGGTCGGGTCCACAAGGGATCGAGGCTAGTCTCATTTAAACAGCTAAGCTAAAGAGGTTCATTACGTTATGTTGCATTACACAATTGGTTATAACTGCTTGCAGCGTATTCCCCACTGAGTGTGCTTGCATACTCACACCCTATTTAATGTTGTGTTTGCAGGTTAAGAGTCGATGATGGAGTCAGACGGGAATGTGCTCCATACTCTCCCAGTTCCAATATGTTGGATTACATAAAACTTATGTTATTATGATATATGTGTGTGATAATACGATATAACCTAATTTTGCTCAAATGTTTTAAAATCGTATTTTTCCTATGATAACTATGTTTGGTTGAAACACACTTAAGCGAAATTTTAAATTGATGTTGATATTTTGATGGGTATGTATATATATATATAATTGTTTGATGAGGGTTGTGTCCCAATTTTGGTATCGTTGTCTGCTGCTATTGGTTGATATTTCAGGTTGGCATATACGTATTTATAGGGGATATGTCGTCCGTTTGTAAAATTTTATTATATACTCCGCTGCTTATCTTAAAACACAATTCATAATATGATTTATAATATTAAATGATTAAAGAAAAATAAAGTTTTTCGTAATGTCCTTGTTTAAAGAATAGGGGCGTTACACAATGGTTCTGGTATTTCTATGTTTGCTCCACAAGTGCCATTCAACGTGCCCGGTGGTTCTAATTTTTCTCAACAAGTTCCATTCAACTCCCACGGTGTTCCAACTTTTTCTCAACAATATCCATTCAACTCATCTGGTATTCCAACTTTTTCTCAACAAATTCCATTCAGCAGTCCCTCTGGATCAAGTTTTCCTCCATATTCTTCACAAATTCCACCTATTGATGATGATGATGATGATGTTGTTGGGGAAGTTGGTAAATCCACTGCAATGTCAAGTGAGAGGAAAATGCCGTGGACGCATGATGATGACATCCTTCTTGTAAAATCTTGGTACAATACCAGCACCGACTCCATTATTGGCAATGGTCAAAAGAGAAAGGAGTTCTGGGAGAAGATTGCTGCATACTACAATCAGAATAGGCCAGCGGGCACTGCTTCGTGAAGTCACACACAGGTAAAAAATTATTATTACAGAATCATGCCAGATATTAATAAATGGTCAGGTATCTATAATAATTTTTGGAGTAATCGAGCGAGCGGACAATGCGATGATGATGTATTGGAGGCGGCAAAGAAAGCATGGAGAAACGACAATCCGAAAAATAAGGATTTCAGGTGGTTGCACGTTTGGAAAATCATCCAAACTTGCGAGAAATGGGCTCCTCAACAAATGCCACAAAATTCTCAGAAAAAATCCAAGAATTCTGAAACAGATAGTCCGTCTTCTACTGATACTGGACGTCGTGAGCGGCCGATGGGACAACAAAGAGCTAAACGACTTGCTAAACAAAAGGCGAAAATGACATCATCGACAAATGATGAGAAATGGAAGAATTTGCAAGAGGTTATGGATAGACAATTAAACATTCAAGCAGAGCAACTTAAACTCCAAAACATGGAGTTTTGCAGTAAGGATACTAGTGGCATGTTGGAGGCACAATTATATAGTTATAACAAGATGGTAGACGAAATCAAGGCTAAATATGGATGGAACTAATTTCAATATGTCTTAATAATTAGCCGGAGTTTAAGTATTATGTGTCTTAAGTATTTGTAATATGTATTGTGTGTCTTAAGTATGTTCAATTATGTGTCTTTAGTATTTGTAATTTAATTATGTCAATTTAAATTAGTGGTGCAATTAATTTATTTCAACTCTACAACACACTACCTAACTACATATACTACTTACCACAATTATTCACCTAACTCTATTACTACTCACCTAACTTTTTACACTACTCACCTCAACAACTCACCTCAGCTACTCACCTAACTCTACAACTACTCACCTAACTTTTTACACTACTCAACTTAACTACTCACCTAACTCCACAACTATCAATTTTTTTGGCTATATATACAATATATTTTCATTCATCTCAACCACAAATTACTCATTTCTTCACCCAAAAATAACACAAAAAATGTCAAACAATCCTAGTGAAATTGATGAAATGTGGAAGACACGGCTCCGTTTTTCAACAACAAATCCAATCATGCGAGAGATGATCGATCATCTTGATGCAAATGAAGCAGAAGCTCAACCTTCACGATGGCGAAGCGCTCCGAGAAAATACAGAGATCGAGAGCGTGAAAGCGGTCATGATCGTCTCGTTCGTGATTATTTCTGTGACGAACCCATCTACGATGATGATCTATTTCGTCGGCGATTCCGAATGCGAAGAGAGTTATTTGTTAAGATCGTTGATGCAATGAGCAACTACTCACCATATTTCACATTGAGACAAGATGCTACTGGAAGAAGTGGTTTATCACCACTTCAGAAGTGCACTGCAGCTATTCGACAATTGGCATATGCAGCACCTGGTGACTCACTTGATGAGTACATGTGTATGGGTGAGAGTACTACGTTGGAATGTCTACATAAATTTTGCAGGTGTATGATTGCCAATTATAGTGCTCAATCTTTGAGGGCACCAAATGAAGCAGACATTCAACAACTACTACAAATGCATGAAGAAAGACATGGTTTCCCTGGAATGTTGGGGAGCCTCGATTGTATGCATTGGGAGTGGAGAAATTGTCCTGTCGCCTTCAAGGGGTTTCATACATGAGGCGATCAAGGAGTTCCTACAATAATTCTTGAAGCAGTGGCATCAGCAGATTTGTGGATATGACATTCTTTCTTTGGTGTCGCCGGTGCAACTAATGATATCAATGTTCTTCACGGGTCTCCATTATTTAATCAATTTCTGCAGGGGAATGCGCCAGCAGTTCAATTCACGGTGAATGGTCAAACATATAACCAATGATATTATCTAACTGATGGCATCTATCCGACTTGGGCTTCATTCGTCAAGAGTTATCCAGCACCAGTTGATCCGATGAGAAAATATTTTGCGAAGAGACAAGAGGCTGCAAGAAAAGACATAGAACGAGCGTTTGGAGTGTTACAATCTCGTTGGGAAGTAGTTCGGAGTCCCGCCAAATCTTATTTTAAGGACGACATCCGCAATGGGTACCAATAATTGGAAAACATTTGAAAATTATTTGAAAAATCACAATGATTTAACAAATACTCAAGTCCATCTACAACTTCAGGAAAATTTAAAACAACATATTTGGATTTAATAGAGCTGTCAAAATCGCCGGGCCGGCCCGGTCCGGCCCGGCCCACCGGGCTTTTTCAAAATGTAAGGCCCGCCCATAACTTTTCGGGCTGAAATATATGAAGCCCAACCCAACCTCATATGGGCTTTCGGGCGGACGGGATTACCCGGCCCATTTCCTCTAAAAAAATTGTCTCTACATAAAAATTCATTTTTTTGCATTTTAAAGAAAAAGAAAATGATATTATTCATAAATTTGGTGTGAAATACATTAATAATATTTATTATATGAAATAGTTAGTGTGTTTATTCAACAATTTTCATCAAGTATTAATCAATTACATTAAGTTTTAAAAAATAAAAATAAATATTCCAACTTATAAAAGTAGCAACATTTAACCATGAAAATTTCATAAAAGTATAACATTAAACCATAAAAATTTCATAAAAATAATATATATTAAATCGGGCGGGCTTTTTTAGCCCGAAACCCCGGGCTTTTTTAGCCCGAAACCTTATAAGCCCGTAGGGTTTTCTGGGCGGGCTTTTCAGGCCCGATTTTTTTCGGGCCTTAATTTTTAGAGCCCAACCCGACCCAAACCCCGGGTTTTTTGGGCGGGCGGGCCGGGTCGGGCCCATTTTGACAGCTCTACAATTTAATATCAATGATTTGTAGAATTGGGGAATAATGTAATTTATATTACTATGTTTTTATGTATTGTTTAATTAATGTAATTTTGATTTTTTTTAATGTAATATTAATTTTAGTAATGCAATTTTAATTTTAGTGAAGTCATTTGAATTTAATTAATATCATTTTAATTATTATTTATATTTTTTTATTATATTACATAATTTAAATGTCTATTTTTTATTGTTTAATGTGCAATTAAAATATTGAAATAAGATAAATACAATTAATTGAAAATTTT
Source organism: Leonotis leonurus (assembly GCA_026898415.1). Lineage (NCBI taxonomy): Eukaryota > Viridiplantae > Streptophyta > Magnoliopsida > Lamiales > Lamiaceae > Leonotis > Leonotis leonurus. The sequence goes on from JAPKLX010000007.1 coordinate 2,522,421, forward strand.
AAATTTATTATGGTGGGACCTTGAAGTGGATTTTTAAAAGCTGATGTGGCACTTTGAAAGTTAGAAAATATGGGTTTATAGTTGAAGGTACCTTATATCTGATGCTCAAGAATATATTTGAAGGATATTTGATATTAACAACGTACTCCCAATTATGATCTAACGTTGGAGTTTTAATCCTTGGACTTGGTATAGCCATTTCCAAATTGAATGCATGCATATATGCAACAAGGGGATCATGACTTTTACCAATTTTTTTCGTTTCTCCCTACTGAAAATTTTCGAACTTGCCAAATATTATCTTAAATCCAGAATTTATAAATATAAAAATAATGATTATAAATATTTTCGGAGAGTCGACACGAAAATTGTGTTTGTGCTAAATTATCTTCATTACGAGTTCAGTCAATTCAAAATTGAAGTGAAATGTCAAAATTTGGTTAGTCCAATAACATCACATTCTTTTATTAAATGAAGCAGCTGAAATGCCAAATATTATTGACATTACAATCACCCAGAATCAGATCATGCAAGAAACATTTCCGCATCATTGGGAAAAAAAGCCATTTGCTGTTAAAAAAGCATAACGTCGGATATAAAATAAATGATGAACTAGCAGAAAAGCTGTGTAAGAACGTTGGTGCTATCCAGTGCAATCTTCAACAACTTTATTGCCTGCACAAAATTAAAATAACATTAACGCCCTTCCATCATTCACAAGAGATGTAAAAATGTAATCCACGTTTGAGATGCAGAGAGGATGATACCTCATTCATTCCCATATTGACAACCTTTTCCTCCAAAGCTCCCACCTCCTTCACTTTAAACTTATTGAGCAAAGCAAGGCTGGAGATGGTCGACATGGGTTTCACCTCCAAGTTATCCATCACCATATAAGTGACCACCCCCTTCACCAACCCGCCGCCTTCCGCCGCCACTTCCACGGTGGGAGGAGCAACATACGTCATTCTGTTATCCATTATCCGTCTGCAATTTGGACAGGGTACGTCCTTCTTGTCAGAAATATAACCAGAGGTATAGCAATTACTACATCTGTAATACTCCTTGTTTCCAATTGATGCATTCTCGAGAGCCAGCAGTGGAGACAAAGAAGCGGAGACCGGCATAACCGGTTTGAGAATGGTGTCCTTGTTGTTGCCCTGCTGTATGTAGGTGTCGTTGAGATCTTCTAAGCTCTTGTAGAGGTTGGGAAGAGACCCCTCCATTCCTTCTTCTCCGAGCAGGCGAATGGCGGTGGCGATGGGAAGAGAGAGTAAGTAAAATAGGAAATCGACGCAATCTTTGCTGGCCTCTGCGAATAATACACGTCTTGCTTTGCTGGTGTCGATAAGCAGCTTCATGCTCACTGTTGTTGTCGCCATCCTCTTGGATATGCCTTTACTCTTTGTCCAGTCATCGTTCATTTATATACACTGCAGTGGTGAAGATGAAAAGCTTGCCAAATCTCCTCGTTTTCCATCCAAATTAACCATGAATCATTAATACTATCACGTTCCAGTTAAGACATGCGTTTCAACTGCTCTTAGATGCATCCACTTCTGCAAATGAAGCGCCATGGTCATGCTACTGATTTGGTCTTAAAAAACTAATTAAAATCAAACCAAAATTGTGTGTTTACATACCAATTAAGTGATTAAGTCAATCAATTAAGATATACTCCCTATTGAATTAACAAAAAATTTATACTAAATAGGCATCGAGGATAATTTCCAAATCAATAGGTTTCAGTTTCGATAACCGACGCGGCTATATAATCTAAATTTAATGTAATTTAATTTTTAAAAATATATAGTGTTTTGAAAATTTACTCCATAAGAATAAAAGCAATGGAACTATATATAATCCAATTGCGTCATTAGAGATGTTTAAAGGAATCGAAACCGTCGCAATCGAACCGTAATCGAACTGTAACTGTACCCGATTGTTCGATTTCGAACCGTAACCGTGTAGACGACGGTTTGGTTACGGTTCCAAAATTTTAGAACCGTGAACCGACGGTTCGGAACCGTAACCGTCAATTTGGAACCGTATCACAATTTTATTATTAAATTTAATTTATTTCTTATATTATAAAGAGTCATTTTTTATAATAATCTTTTTATAATTTATAATAACACATTAAAACTTATGAATACATTAATAATTAAATAAAATAAAACTTAACTAGATGAGAACCTAATTAAACTCTAATATTATAAAATAATTAACTTTTTATTAGTGCTCATCTTATATTGTTATATTTATGAAGATTAACATTTTATTTTATTTCATTTCATTAATGTATTTGTGTTTAATATGTTATTCAATTTAAATATTTATGACATAATAACACATCAAAATATTTTTTTTATTTCATTATTAATATATTATTATATGAATATTATATATAATTAACACTAAATTAAAATAAATATTTACCTAGTAATTATAGTATTACATTAAAAAGATAATTATGTGATACAAAATTAAATGACGATATGCATTGGTATATAATTAAAATTTCAAAAATTTAAATATATTAGCATTAAATTTTTAGAAGGTTCGAAACCGTAACCGGCGGTTTGAAATCGTAACCGAAACCGTCCTACACGGTTCGGTTCGAAACCGTGAACCGCCACAACTACGGTTCAGTTCTGATTCTAAACATTCGGACCGAACCGTAACCGTTAACACCTCTCTGCGCCATAGATAAGTTTTGGCTAATAGTGATATAAATATATAGTTGTAGGAAAATAAAATGAATATCTTGCCAAACACGCAGTTACATTTTTTTCATTGATTTTTTTTTTAATTTCGTCAATATTAATTTGGTCCCTTATTATTTTTTGTAGAGATAATTAATATTGGACTTCTTAATGCAATATGAAACTAATCAGAGAAAGAAAGTAGAGCATAGAATATGAGATCGATATAATTTCAGCGCAGATTTTGGTAATTTTGTTGTAATTATTATATGTGACGTGTTAAGGATATATATTTCTCAATTCAATAATAGCAAATAGAATATATATATTTGATAAATAGAATGAATGCAGCATAAGGGAAGCATGTGCTGGACATTAAAGAGGAGAACGAAGAAGGAAACATTTCATTAATCATCATTCGATGCAATAAATTAAGCTGCTGCGTACCCATCTTCATGGTCCAATATATATATAGTGGTTGTAACTTGTACACGAATCACATGAGAAATAAATGAGTATCGTGCATGGCAGTAAGTGTATGAATCTCTATAAATATTTAATCTATCAATATTTATGATTATGCCTCATCACATGTGAATTAGGGCTGGTAATAAAAAACATATTAAAAAATGCATTACCAAGAATCGAACTCGTAACAATTACATGTCAAGGTAAAAGTGAACTTACGTCATTTGAAAAATATAAATCAAACTATAGAGTTTGTAAGAGAGTTTTTATTTAATTTTGGAGGCCCAAATATAAATCAAACTAAAAAGTGAACTTACGTCATTTGAAAAGTAAGTCAAACGTCTTACCAACTCACAACATTCAAAACTATATTAAGAACTTATCTAAAAATTCAGGAGCCCCAAATTCTGGGGCTCCGGAGCGTTGCCCAGGCCCACCCGCTCTTAGGGTCGGGCTTGTGTGAATCTCTATTATCTCTACGAAACATACATTTATATAACCAATCCGAATATTCTATTATTGGTGTGACATTCTTGTGAGGCTTAGTGCGGTTGCGGTCTACCATAGGAGGAGATTTGTCAAATACTATCGGTGATGATTTTGTCATCGTGGATGTGCGAGTAGCTGACGAGTATATAAATCGGTTCGTTACTAGCTAGGGCTTTCTATTTCATTACCTAAATTCTTAGTGTCTGATACGAGTTATTTTGAGTTCGCGAATCAATTCCGCGAGAGCGATAATGATAATGATTGATGTGACAAAGACTGAGATTTATGTAACTAAACCGACTCAAAGATTTTATTATATTGATAAAATTTTGACATATATAAAATAAATATTTTTCTTATATATAAAGTGTTCAATCCTAATTATATCACGTGTTACAACTTTATTAATGCAATATTAAATATTATACTATTAGATAATAAATGATATCATCTCTAATACAACATTACACGCTTTAATCTACATTACTTACTTCATATTGGCAATACCAACATCTTTACATAAAATAAGACATGAAAAAGACGTACACATATTAGACTTGTACTAGTGTTACATCACATCTAATCACCCTTCTTTATTCTACTTCCTTCATTACTTACTTCATATAGGTAGTAGGTACCAACCTCTAAACATATACTCCATCCGTCACTTAAAGAGTGTCCTTTAAGGATAAAATTGGTGTCCCCTAAAGAGTGTCCCATTTCAATTTTCAAGAGTAAAATAGTGTTAAAGTTCCTATTTTGCCCATGTAATCATTTGAATATTTTCTTGCTTTTTATAGTTTCAATGTAATAATTAGGGGTAAATAGTGGAAATTATTAATTGTATTGGTATGTGGGTTTTTATGTTTGGGGACACTTATTGGGGGACGGAGGGAATATAAAATAAGACATAGAACACGACACAAATTAAACTAATTGTCTTAGTATACATTACATGTAATCTCCCTTCTTTAATCTACCTATTTCATTGCTTACTTCATATAGTCAGTAGATGTCAACCTCTCTACATAAAATAAGGCATGAAAACGACACAAATGATTAGATTAATGAGATGAGATATATCCAATTATGTTTAACGAGATGGGTTACTGTTGAGTACTTATTATATGATGACGTGAGAATTAACTTGCTTCTTATACATAACAATAATATTTTTATTATATACAACTGTACTTTTTTATACCATATGTTTTATACATCACAATCAACTAGTACGTACATTCAACTATATAAAGGTATTCAAGATAGTAAGTTACATACAACCTACTTCAATCATCACTCACAAATGGAGATCAGTTCATGGTTACTATTAGCCCTACTATCTGCTTTTGCACTAGCCTTCTTTTCAAAAATCATCAAAATTCAACAAGGGCACAAAATAAAACTCCCATCTGGTCCAAAACCATGGCCTATAATAGGCAACTTGAACCTTCTTGGCTCAATCCCACATCAATCGCTTCACCATTTATCCCAAAAATATGGCGAAATCATGCTACTCAAGTTCGGAAAATTTCCAGTTGTCATTGCATCATCTCCTAACATGGCTGAACAGTTCTTGAAGGTGCATGATGCAGTCTTCTCCTCAAGGCCTCCACTTGCTGCCGGAAAACACATGAGCTACAATAATTCCGACGTCTCTTTCTCTCCTTACGGCCCATACTGGCGAGAGGCACGTAAATTATATATGTCGGAGTTGTTGAGCCCTGAAAAGCTCGATTGTTCCAAGCAAATTCGTGCTGAGGAGAGGCAGAACCTGCTCTCTCGACTACGATGTCTGTCGGGGAAGCCGGTCGTGCTCAAAGACCATTTATCACGCTTTACTCTATCCACAATTTGCAGAATGGTTGTAACAGATAAATATTTTAGCGAATCGGAGGAGGAGAGCTCGATTATAGATATGCATGTCTTGCAAGGGACGATGAGTGAGTGGTTTCTACTAAGTGGAGCATTCAATATTGGGGACTGGATACCATGGCTCGATTTTCTTGATCTGCAAGGGTATGTCAAGAGAATGAAGGCCTTGTGCAAGAAAGCAGACAAATTCTATGACCATGTGATTGATGATCACTTAGCTAGAAGGGGTGCTGGAAGATACTGTGGTAAGAAAGATTTTGTAGATGTTTTGCTGACGATGTCTGAGGATCCTAACGCTGAAGTTGTACTCACAAGGGATTCTGTCAAGGCATTAACAATGGTAAAACTATATTTAATCAATTGAAATATGACATATTATTGTGCAATTCTTGAAATGGTTGATGGTTACAGAATGTGCTACTTGGCGGCACGGATTCCTCAACAACAACAATGCAATGGGCTATACATGAATTACTCAGAAAACCAGACATAGTAGCAAAGGCGAAAGAAGAGCTGGATATGGTGATTGGAAGAAATCGGTGGGTGGACGAAAAAGACTTCACTCAGTTGCCATACATGGATGCTATCATCATGGAGACATTAAGGCTACATCCTAATGCTACGCTTTTAGCTCCCCATTACGCCATGCAGGATTGCAAAGTTGCAGGTATGTACGAGGTTGCCTATTATATTTTTTCATTACAAGTATATTTAGCTACCACGTTGCAGGTTACAACATATCAAAAGGGACGACCGTGTTTATAAATGCATGGAGCATAGGGAGGGATTCGAAGTCATGGGATGCTGCTGAGGAATTCTTGCCGGAGAGGTTTCTTGGAAAACAAACCGACCTGACTGGAGGCAACTATGCACTGCTGCCATTTGGTTCAGGAAGGAGGAGATGCCCAGGATACAATCTTGGACTTAGATATTGTCCGAACTACATTGGCAAATTTGCTGCATGGGTTCGAGATTAAATTAGTGGATGGAATGAGGCCTGAAGATGTATGCATGGAAGAAGCATATGGACTGACCACGCTTCCTAAATACCCTCTTTCCATCATTATGCAACCTACACTTCCTAGCCACCTATACTGAACTAGGCAGAAGGTATACGATGGTGCAGCCAATTGTATTTAACTTCAATAAATTGGTTGTTATGTATTGTAGGATTGTCTTTTTCAACACAATCCATAAGCTATTAAAATATTATTATTAATTTGGATTATTTGGATGTAATTTTATAAAAATCACTTGTTTCAAGGTATTTATAAAATCATACTTGGAAAAATAAACGCATATATGTATACTCGAAGTCGTGTTGTGTTACCTTTGTATAAGAATCGTGACTAGTCGTGTTGGAAAAAACCTACGTGCCTCCTATTGGCTATTGATGTAGAATATGATCAATTGGTATCTAGGGTTGTTCGAGTATCTAGATTATAGATTGTTGCACGATAGAAGAAAGGGTGTTTGCTTGCACTTTGATTGATTGTCGATGGGCCCTACTTATGATAATAATAATGCATGCGATCATTTTCAGCTTGTGATTAACTCATCCATCTACTGATTCCTAATTAGCTTGGTTAACATTCAAGAAATTTGATTTCAGTTAATATGGATAGATCAATCTTATGACCTTATACAAGGCTTCTTGAACCAGATTAATAAATTACAGACTAGCTTCATTATTAGTTGTCTTCATCTTCAAAAAATCAACAATTATTTACCAGTTTACTTATTAGTTTTGTTTGTCCGGTCCAAGACAAAACGAGACTAGCGAGACCCCTGAATGTGGAGCGGAAGATTCAAGACATAGCAAGAAAACCAGAATTTGAGACTGGCATTTGCAGAGGTTCTTGTTCCTACTCTGATAAAATGATTGTCATTGCTATGTGCTTTACCTGTTTACAGGCCAGCTAATTGTGAGGGAAGAAGATTTACAATGTTGCGGGAGATTCAAGACATAGCAACATGAACTAATCGATCTTCCATGTAGCAGTAGCAGTGGAGTTGTTTAGATTTACAATGACATTGAAAAGAAAGGAAGCATCTACATAAACAGTAGAATACTGCACTGAATAAAATCAAGATGGTGAGATCACAAGCATTTATACTCATCTGGTTTATAAAATTAAGTGAATATTAATAAGATGATGCAACTTCATTATGATCTCCTCATTTTGATATTGAGAGGCACTTCCTTGTATGACTGAATCTTTTCGACTGCCTTACGTGATGGTCTGGACATGGATCCTCCAAATTCATATTCTTTAACATTGTCAATCTCTGTCTCCAACAAATTCTCTATTGCTTCATGCTCTCTACCACTGGATTTTCTTCTCAGCCAACACCTACAGTAATCGAATATCTGTGTCAACAAACAAACAACCTCTTATCGCCAATTTGTTCGCGTAAGTGGAAGGGTACAAGAACAAGTTGGTGCGTCTAGGAAGGGAAATAAATACTAACGAGTAAACTGAGGTCAAGACCTGTTGCCTTGTGCAAACTCCTTTTCAGCACGCTGTTGATATGCCACTGAACTTCCTAAAGCTGCATAATACCAATGGTATCATTAGGTAACAATCTAAGAAAGGTTGAAAATTAAGAAATAGTGTTCATTTTCAAAATTTTACATGCACTTCTTGAGAGATGTAGCCGCCTGCTGACATTATGGGACTTACTATCCTCATTCATTTCGGATTCACGTGCTTCCTTCACACCAAAAGAGCAATACTAATGAGCTATTAGCTTAAATAGACAGTCAAGACTCGACAACAACAAGTAACTTGATTCTCAACATTCAGTTCCTCCTTAACAAGTCAGCACCATAGTTGTAACCAAGACAAACCTACACATGACCTCAAATAATGCACAATCGGAACGAATTCAAATATAGTCAGTAGCATTTTTGTATTCATAAAAAGCACTTGGCAGAATTGATGCTTCTCCACTTACAAAGACTATTGCCTAGATTAGCTCCTAGTCTAGACACAAAATAATCAAGACCACACCCATCAACAACTAATAATACAAGATTTAAGCAAATAAAACATCCCTTTACTATGATGTAGTATATGAATAGACCTACCTTCAGTTGCAAATCCTTTGCTTTGAGAAGTGTGTCTTTGCATGCTACATCATGTAGCAATGCTTTCATCTGTAAAGTAAAGGATAATAAATGTAAGAAAGCGACTCATTCAAGATCAATTTTTCACATCCACATGAGCATCTCCATTAAAGCGCTTACCCTTTGTTTGCCTGAATTTGCTTCCTGCACAACACAAGGTAAAACACAACCATAAAACTCCTGCATCATCACTCTCCTTTCAAGAAAACAAATCAGGGTGGAGATACTGACCGCTAACATAAGGCTATTTGTTCGAGCAAGAGTCCAGTTCTGCAGCTGCATTTTCTGAAGACACGCTCTCAAGTTCTTGACCTCAGTTCCACTCAATTCTATAACCTTACTGTTTCACGAAATTCACATATTTTGCATATCATTATAAACACATGAGGTGGAGGAAATGAAAATATGTAGTTTGGTAAGAAGTACTTACTTCTTTTCTTGGACAAGCTTCACCAAGGCCATATTCTCCTGTAAAAGAGAAAATGAAAAGCACAAACACAAGTCAGTAAAGAGTCGGAAAACTTATGATCACACAAAAGGATATGAAGGAAGACAGAGAAAATGTACACCTTTACAAGATGTTCAATGTATTCCTTATAAGAAGCATTATCAACTTGCGAATTTTCACAAAATGCGGGAGATTTCGACTGCGGCAAAGAATTGGTAATGTCGGAGAGCCTCCTTCTTACCATGCCTCCAAAGGAGGATCTTTTTACCATTCTATCCGCTTACACCAAAATTGAATAAACAAAGAGGGTTTTTATTTTTCAATCAAGGAAGACAGAGGTTGAAACTGAGATAAGATATTTCTTTCAGACAGCAGCTATCGTATTAAGAAAGAAATGGAAAAGGAAAGAAACATAAAAGAATACTAAAGATTCAATTGTGTTGATCGTAGAGGGCGGGAGAAATCAGTTCTAAAAAATTTCCCAGATTGAGACAATCAAATTGAGCAGTTTGAAGATAATAGTAAGCTTACACAAGTACGGGACAATTCGTGCGCAACCAAAGGAAGATTTAGATAAGCAAAAGAAGAAAGGAAAGGAAAAAAGAAAAAGAAAAAGAAAAAGGAAAAGAGAAAATGAAAAAAAAGTAAAGACGTGATCCAACGGCTTTCCGAACCTAGGCTTCTTCTTAGGAGCCTATATTTTTGAAAGGAATAAGGGATCCGAACCTAATCTTCTAAATAGGTTCGGAGTCCGGAGATATATTTGGCTCAGTTCATTCCAACCTCCAACTGTTTGGGGATTAATTAAAGTGGATGATGACAACACCACTTCCAAATATATTTGTAAAATGGGATGGGTTGATCTAATTCGGCTAGATCCGATTTCCCTAAAAGTCTTGATAGGGAGATGAAACAACAATTGTCAGATTTCGTCTTGATAAGTTTATCCCCATAAATATCTCCTATCATGCATCCTGAAGTTAAAATATAAAACCTTAGGCATAATTTATGATATGGTGGTGATGGGCTTATATATGTTATAAATTTTTTTAATGAAAATGGAATTAATTTCTTTTTACTATACTCTGGGCCCCTATTTTGGCTGGCCTCAACACTCCAATGCCTATGTGGAGGACCGATCCTAACAATTTGTGTATAGATCAATTGTAGTTGTGGAGGACTAGAATAACAAGATAATTTTGAGTATAATCCAAAAAGATGAAGAAGTTGGATATTAACATTGAAGTTCAGCTTGAGCAAGGTGATTCGAAATCTTTGGCAAGACGACGTGAATTTATGCCGCCATAAGCAAGTTTGAAAATATGGATTGACACTAAAAATTTGAAGAGAGATAGTTATGAAATTGCGCCTAGTCCAAAGTCTATCAATTACTCAATCAATCAGCCCAAGCCCACATATGTTTTATACTTAAGTTGTTTAGGTGCAACCAAAATGGATGAGTTATAGACACTAGAATTTTAGTGCGAGGAAGAAACAAGCCCTTCCAAGCATTAGTTTATTTTTTTGTTCATGTATTGGCCGACGTTCAAGTCAACCATAACTAGGATTCAATTGTCGTAAGTTTTAATTTAAGTACTCTATAATTTATTTTACTTATTTTGATTTCGTTTATTTGATTATGATTACCTAAATTTATATGTTTGGTTTGGACAAGACGGATTAAGCATGAATGACTTGACTCAGTGATTTGGACAAGACGGATTAAACATGAATGAATCGACTCGTGATTTGGACAAGACGAATTAAGGACGAATGCTTGGTTTGGACAAGGCTAATTGAGCAATATAATTGCACGCATGTGTTGCGATAACATTAGGTCTGGTTCTATAATCTTATCTTGATTTAATTAGTTGTTGAGACATTCATTGATAGCTTGACCAAGGAAAGATTAATGTTCCTCCCGTCTACAAATATTGTTAACAATTTGACCCGATACGAATTTTAATACAGTAGTTTGATTTTGTATGAGAAAATGTAGTGAGTGCAATTTGTGTTTCAATTATTATTATTTTTAATTGATATGTATGTATTGAGTGAATTTGGATTCAAATAATCTGTTATTTTTAATTAAATTGTGTGTATTGAATGAAATGTATCCGCTTACTATAAATCACAAATTTTAAGTATTAACAACATTAATAGACGAATCAAAATGGAAAAATGTTAAGACTACGGTGGGAGGAGCGAGTAATATAATCACTAACTCTTTAGATAAATCTTGCAATCGAAATGTATGGTTGATGTGTGCTTATGTTGGTTTCCAAACTTTCCTTTGGTAATTCGGATATGTCTATATCTTAAGGGTTCATTTGGTACCATGGATAGGATATAAGATGATAGGATAAATATAATATGTTGTGTTGGGAAATGGTGGGTTTATAGTAACAGAGTCCTTCATTTGGTAGACTTGTTAAGGAAGAAGATAAAAATAATCTCTCACTTGGTTGGTAGATTTGTAGTAGTGAATATGTTGTGCAATGACCAAATTGACCTTAAACATTATATGAAAATCCCAAAATGCCCTCACCTTTATTCAATTGCTATTTTTAATGACAACCTAAACGTTGAATCGCACACTTCTTCAACGTGAGGTTTTGAAGAACGGCACTGCAGGGATTCTTCCATTTGTCTCGGGCATGAATTAAACAAAGATTCTTGCATATTCTTGTAAGTAGTTATTGCAAAATCCCCATTCATTATTAACTCATTTATTCAAAGGGTAGAGTTTAGGAGATCTGTGGGTAACACCCAAAAAAACATTGTGGATTTCGAATTTGTCAAGCAAAGAAAAAATTGCCTTCGATTATCACTTCAGGTTACAGAAGATTGCAGTCGGTCTCACTTCTAGGGCACACTCGTCGCTTTCTCAGGGAAGAAAAAGAAATGGGTTTCTAATTTCCAAAAAAATGAGTATTGAGAATAAAGTACAGAAAGGGTATATTTGTCCACAAATAGTCTTCCTTCAGTTACTGTTTGTGTAGGGCAATTATAATACCACCTCTTTAGAAGGATTATAATCCTTCTATAACCTAGAATAATTTTTGGTCCCTGACTATAACTACGGGCCATTTGAAAAGCGAAAAATGGTACCAAATGATAGATTACTCAAGATTATTTATGTCCAACCTCCTATATCCATGGTACCAAACGGACCCTAAAGGTGCTCGGACTGAATGTCTATGAAGCATCTCATATACAGACTGTCTTGGGTAAATTGATTTTGTCGGATTGCTTTGTGTGTAATATTTCTTTGTTTTGGTATGAGACTATTAGTTTGTTAGAAATTTTTTCCATTTAGGGAGTGTTCGGTTACCTAAGATTATAGTATTAGTTTGTGATTGTCCGAGATTATTTCGATCCGTGATTAGTCGAGACTATTTTTATTATATGGGGGAGACCAAGACAAATATACCATGACTAATTTTAGGTGGCACAGTCTTTATATTGAATCATGGCCCTATCTATCGAACCAAACGCTTTATAGTAATTAATATGAGACTTAATCACGGATAATCCATCTAACTGAACAAGTTTGTTAGAAATTTTGTCCAAGAGATGTGTAAATTAAATTTTAAAATCATGACAAAGAGAAAATAATAAGACACTATTACTTTATAGATTATATTTTGGAAAACAAAAGATCTACCTCATCAAGTGGGTATTGATATGTTTATCTGTATCAATTTAGTGATTCATCTTTGTAAAGTAACAAGACTTCTACGAGTAAAGCATGTAGTACTAAATTAAAGAAAAGGGCGGAAAAGTTTTTATAACTACCAAATCTAAGCCAAAATCACTATATTTCACACATGACTTCTAATTAAAGTTATATTGTTGAACTTTGTAAAAGTGCAAAATTTTAGATTTTATTTATTTATTTTGGAATTCAGACAACTTGATTACATGTTTTCTGTTATTACGGAGATTAATTAAATAATAGCTGCAAACAAAAATACCATGAAACATGGAATCGTTTGGTAACATAATTCTGAAGGTAAGACTTAAGAACAACTATATAGTATGCTTTGAAATGGTATATAAGAGCACATGACAGTAATATAGGTTGTTTAAATAAGGATAACAACGTCAAGAAAAGAGTTCCTATTTTTCTTTCTTCCAAGTGGCAGAAATTTTATTTCACCAAATGGCTAAAATAATATATAGCCATCCTTAATACACACTGTCTGTTCTGTTGTATATCTACTGACCACTAGATAAGGGTATGAAAAATACTTTATTTTCTTAATCGTAGAGAGATCCACCAATCGTAGCCTTTGCATTAAACTATACAGACCAGAAGAAACTCTGGTCAGTGCCAAATTGTTATGTGTAGGAAGAAACAGACAGATTCTCATGCTGTAAAAATAAGATAACAACATGTGAATGAACTCGATACAAGACAAATCACGTGCCAAATAATGTAAAAACAATTCCTACTTGTTCCACCTCACGCATATCCACAACATATATCATCATCATCATCATCATCTCTTCCTTTTCTTTTTTCTTTTTCTTTTGATTTTAAAGGATCGAATAAAAATGATCAAGTCTAAAAATCCATCCCAGACCATACACAATAATTAACAGAAATTTCATATATCAAAATGAATAACACAAACATCATATTAATCTTTGCTTGTGCTAATTTTTCATATGATAAAAAACACCAAAACTTTAGCTAATTCATTTGATGTTCGAGGGAGCAATTTGAATGCTCTCAGCTTCATCTTCCTCTCTGAACTTTCTGTATATATCTCCTCTGTAAAACTCCCTTGTCCTCACTACCAAAATGAGCGACGAGACCGCCCCAAAGAAAGTGATCGCCGCTAATATAACAAACGCCGATCGGTAACACCTGGCGCCGATGCAGATGAGCTCCTTCACCGACGATCTACCCATTCCCCTCTTCCCCAATTCCCTCAACGCCTCTCTGTCGTAGAGCGGGCCCGTGAGCCTCACGTTGAGCACGTAAGAGCCCAACGGGCTTGCCAGCTGGCCGCAATTGAACAGCGTGGAATAGTACTTGAGCCCGAACAGCTCCGAGATGATGGAGAAGAGCAACGGCAGCTGAGCCCCGAACGAGAATCCGATGATCACCGAGGCTGCGTAGATTGAGCCCGGGAACGGGAAGGCGATGAGGAGGAGACCTGTGCAGGAGAGGAGTAGGACTAATGTCATCATTAGTGGCCTAGGGAATTTGTACTTGGCCAGAAGAGATTCCGACACAAATCCTGAGAAGATTCTGCCGAAGTAGTTCCATATGCTTAGGAGTGAGACGAATGTCTTGATTGTCTTTTGTGGGTAACCTAGGGATTCTCCGATCTGTCCGAGGTTGTCCACTGCAGTTAGACTTGATCCTAAGCCACAGAAGGTTGCCACGAACAGGATCACCATGTCTGTGCTCAGAATCGCTTGTAGTATAGTGTAGTCTTCCCCTCTTTCTGGCTTATTCAAGAATATATGCGCCAGGCATGACTTGAACGTTGTTGGTTTCTCTTGAGCCTTTTGTATTTCAAGTTGAGGCTCTGTAACTGTAACTGTAGCTGGCTTTTCAATAGCAATTTGAGGAGGATTAGAATTAATGGGGTCTTTCTTCTGACCCCAGATTTTAGATTCTTCTCTCACCGCGATAATGAGAGGAACAAACAGAGATGCACAGACTACGGTGGCGCTGCCGGCATAAGCCGCGTGGGAGAAGCCGACGAGTTTCTCGAGTATGGTCATGGCCATTATGAAGAGGGCGAGGAGTAGGGAGACGTAGAGGAAGTGGTACAACACCTTGAGCTCGCTCTGGTTGCTCTGCCTCTTCTCCTTGATCACTCGAATGGTGTAGACGAAGACGACGGAGATGGCGGCGGGGAGCCACGCAATGAGGAGGATCAAGGCCTTGGAGTCGTTGCCGTAGACGGCCAAGTAGATCTGGGTGAGGATGGCGCCGCTCAAGCCGGTGAAGCCCTTGAGGAGCCCGATGAGGCAGCCACGACTCCCCGGGAAGTTCCTAACGGAGGTGACGAGGGCGCCGGTGTTGGCGAAGTTCTGGGAGTTGGCGCCGATACATATGTAGAGGCACATGTGCCAAACTTGGGGCGTGGCGATTCTTCCGGTGACGGCGAGCCATATCATGAAGTAGCCCGTGAAATTCATCGCCGACCCCACCAGGAGCACGAACCACGTCGGCGTAACCTCGGCGATGAGCCCCGAAGGCACCCCGAAGTTGGCACCGAGGTCCTTGAAGAAGCCGAGGAGGTTGAGAGTGGTCTGGTCGTAGCCGAGGGAGGCCTTGATCTCCTTGGAGTAGACGCCGAAGAGGTAGGTAGCGCCGGCGCCGGCCATGATGAGGAAGGACGCGAACAGGGAGAACCACCGGCCGCGTATCACTTGCGCTGCCAAGCTCACGGGGTTTCTCCTCACCTCAACCATTGCTCTGTCTTGGCTCAATTTCAAACTAGTGCAATTGGATCTTATTTAAAGAATGGAAAGTGGAGGAAAGTTGTTAGAATTTTAGCTGCTACAGTTGGTAAGTTTAATCCAGTGTACCATACTCTGTTCCTAAATGCCAAAGGTGGGATAAATTATAAACTGAAAGAAAAAGAAAAAGCGATTATTGTCCATATACAATGATTGTGTAGTATATATTGAAATATAATTGAATTAGATGTTGATATAGGAAGAATAGGAGACTAGAGATGGAGTGTAAAATAAATTGAGCAGGGAGGTTTTCTCCCACATCGACGAAAATAATGGCTCTATTAACTAAAAATGCATTAAAATGACGAGACTGTGGGACTTTATTTGCGCGCACTACAGAGGAGAGGAGAATGAAGCTGCAAAATTAAGTGGGACAGACACGGCTATAAGGTGATGACAAGATCCAGCTTAATGCAGACTAGTGAGAGAATGTGGTTGGCTTGACCACCCCTCAAATCAGTTTTTATTTTATATATAAAATTAAATCATCAACCTTTTTATATATGATTCGAATCACAAATATTTCCCCATCACACACTCAAAATTGGCTATAAAAGTCAATTAAATACTCATATTTTCAATTAATTAATTAAATTGAGGTCAATTTAAAATTGCTATTAAATCACGCACTAAGACACATTTTACAATGTGAACTCACTTTCAAAATTTTGACTAATTGATATTTTGAAGAGTTGTTAGACTTATCTTATTCAAATTAGTTCGGATATAAAAGTATAAAACTACCAATTTAACACATAACAAAGATGTTTACAAATGACTGTCATGTCGTACTATATAAATTAATCTTTTAATAAAATTATATTAATTATCAATTTTATTTAAATTTATTTCTTATAATATACTGTGATATAATTTTATAATAAAATTTAAAATAATAATTACGACCACTCATCTACTTATATAATATTGTCAAATAAATCATAAAAATGTTAAGTATGTCTATATTTGATTAAAACTTTATTTAACAGGACTCGATAAACACTAAACAAAATGGATAAAATAATTTAATTAATTGTACAAGAAATATTATATAGTCTCTACTTTTAATTTCAAGAATTGGACAGGCCCAGAAAAGATGAGGAATATATTGATTAAAATGGCAACTGATTGGCAATAAGGCAGAAAACACCCGTGAGCAATTGTGGGTAGCCACCACCACACTAGTAAATAAGTGAGTAATAAGTGGGGTAGGGGCTATTTGTTATTCACGTGTTCGCATCTCATATTTTCACTTTATTTAGTTCCTGCCTATATTTCATTTTAATAATGTGGATATTATCAACAATTATTCCCTTCCATAAATTCTGAAAACTCTTCAATTTGATAAGCAACAAAACTAACAGTATATTTATTTTTAATCTTATTTGAATCTCAATGAGTGTGCGCCTAACTAGGCTATACGATATAGACTATATAGGTAGCATTGCGGATCGATGTATAATAGCACTAGTCCTTCCTCATATCTTCTTCAATCATTTATGGTTGGTACATAGGTTGGTAAAGGTATAGGATATTTTTCTAATGCTTGTAATAATTGTTGGAATCAGAACATTTAGAATATTCAAGTATTAAAATTAATGAATTTTATCTTAATTATTGGTCAAGCCCAAGTTCATCCGGTCCATGAATATCTAGGCTTGGACCTAATTGAAGAGTTAATCACACATAATAGCAATAGTCCTTCCTCATATCTTCTAGAGTTAATCACATAATTCTAAATTCATTAATTGTTGGTCAAGCCCATGTTCGTCCGATCCATGAAAATCTAGGTTTGGGCCTAATTGTTATGCCTGATTGGGTCGTGCGCGGGATTTGAGCCTATAAATTTAATGCTAGATAAGGCCATGATATGTAGAATTTATATAAATACAATAAAAATATAATTCACACATAAATCTCGTCCGCCCAGAATTGTATTGTGCCTTACATTTTAAAGTTTGAAAAAATTCAAAAGAGCTTGAACGAGCCTAAATTACAAAAAGCCCATTGGACCGAACCAAGCTAGTCCAACCCTTAAGGCCTTGAGTGGCTAAATGATGTCCGAACTCCGAAGTATGCCGACCTCGTATTTTTCCACAAGAGTTTTCATTTTGCTGGACAAATGAAATTTAGTGTCCTGCTTTTTATGTCTACAACTTTTGACTTGAAAAGATGAAAATAAGTTTTGGAGAGAATTTATGAATAAAGATTTAGCTTTGATATATAGATAAATTATAGATATATGGTTTAATTTTCTAATTCACAATGTCATGTTTTGTTGAGATATATAAGGTTGGTAACTTCATGGATGATCTATCACACCATATTTGATTAAAAAATGTAACCAATTCCGAGTATATGAACGATCGGAAAAATAAAACCAGATAATATTTTACTATTTTTTTTTTTAATTAGCAAATTCAATCTATAAAATATGGAAACAAATCTAGCTATAAGTATAGTTCAAATTATAAATTATGGCAACAAATAAATCTAACTTATAGTTAGATTTAGATTTGTTGTATCGGTTTACTCAATTATAGAAAAATCAAATCTAGAATACTGATTTCGCGGATATTATTGGATAAGGTAATCGAGTTCTAACTATATTTTTTCTTTTTCTAGTTAGATTAGGACTAAAATCCTATATATATACTCCCCACCCCACCGTACATGAAGCTTCTTATTTTATCATTTTTGTTGGTTCGTAAAGCTTCTTCCTACTTTAAACTTTCTATTTATAACAAATTGCCCATTTCTATTCCCTTAATTGCGAACCTCACAGTGTCGGTGAGAAACCGCTACCCAGCTTCAACCTCCCAAACTACTACAGTGTATTGAGCTCGGTCGACGGTTTGATCTTGCTGAGTTGCTGTACGCAGTCAAGGATGGCCCCAACGTATGGCCGTGTGCAACCCGATCACCCGTGAATACGTCAGGATCCCGACGCCACCGTGGTGTAAGTGTAACGTACAACCATATGTTGGGATCGGAGCGAGCAGATCAAGATTCATGCAGTACAAGGTTGTCTCTGTTTGCAAATTTGACCCCGAGTGCTAGGTGTACACTCTAGGGACGAGACAGTGGAGGAAAGTTGGCAACCGACCCGGTCTTTGCTCATTACTGACTGCACATTCTCGAATGCGAATGGGAAACTTCAATGGCTTATGATGGCTATTTTTGATATTGAAACAGAGACGTTCAGCACCTGCTACGCTAATCTTCCCCTAAAACCATGTTATGTTTATGCGCAGTCTAGGTATTATTACAATTTTTCTTCTTTGGGGGATCGTGTGTACTTCCTCGACAAATCCACGACCGCCCGTGAAACTGCGTTCTGGTCGACGAGCGGACAAGGGTCGTGTTGGACTAAGGAAATCGTGATCAAGGGAGAGTGGAGTTGTCATGATAAATTCCTTTTCCCGATCAAAGTGTTCAATTCCCAGATGGCAACGTTTTGTTTGGCAATCGAAACAATAAGCAGGTGGTTTACTACTCCGGCAAGACCAAAACTATTTTGGCAAAACACTAGTGTGTCCTATATCCCCTCCATTGTGATTCCAATGCAGTCCTTTATACTCCAAGCTTTCTTGCACTCAAGGCCTTGGTCGGACTGTGTTGAATCCTTGTAGTTTTTCGCTATCGCTTCAAGCCTTTGTTTACTTTTCTGTGCTTTAGATATTATTACAAGCAGAATTACATACTTTGTTGCTATCTTTTTACAATAAAATTCTTCTGCGATGCATTATTAATCTACATTTTAGGTGCTTTTGATGTATATATAATTATAATTCATACGATTTCAATGTCAAAATCAAGCACTGTGTGATCGGGACTTTGCTTTCAAGCTCAATATATTGTTTTTGATACTTCCTTCAATTATTGGAGGAGATTAAAGTTTTCCTATTACACTGTGTTCTCTTTAATGGATAAATTTATATCCGATATAATACCTTTTATATTTCTCATATTTTTTTTTTATCAATCTCACCTAAATTATAATAATTTCACCACTTTTTTTCTTTCTTTCACCATTGTTAATTATAATTCGTTATGTCGTAACAAATTTGAGTTTCTATTTTCTACTACTTTTGGTGGAAATGGGTTTTGAAGAGAAAAATTATGGATATAAAAATTTAGGTTTGGTAAATTGATAAATTATCGATGTATGATTTAATTTGCTAATTAACAAATTGAATATAAGTTAGCTCAAATTATATATATATTATGGCAACAAATTGAACTATAAGTTAGATCTGTTGTACCGGTTTACTCAAATAAGTTATATATGATGATGAATATAAATCAATTAATGATTCGCGCGATTGATATTGTTGCATAAGATAATCGAGTACGTAGGATATAGAGATGATTTAGGAAATATAAAAGTATTTAGAATGGAGCACTTCTCTCCAAGAACTTAATTTGTGGCTAGAATGTTTAGATTTTTGGATTTTGGAGATGGTTTACAAATGGCTCATAAGGCTACTCTTTAAATGCTAGATCTAGAACTATCTACTAAAATATCTAATAGATTATTCTAGATATTATATTTAATATCATACTCTAGAATTATTATAGAGTTATCTAGAATACTCTTGATTAATGCATCACTTTTTAATAAGGACTAACAATCGGCTATAAATAAGTGGAATCAGTTATAAATGAGAGGATGAGGAACTTCATTATATATCTCAATCAGGATCTTCCCATAATGATATTGACATTTTCAGATTGCAACACACACATAATTGATGGTCTAAGATATTAATTATATATACCTTAAAATCTTAAATCTTATTGTTGGGTTTTCGAACGGTGGAAGTGGAACAATAACAATAACAAGTAGAATAAGAACACAGGATATACGTGGTTCGGCTCAAAATCAAACCTACGTCCACGGGAGAACAGAGATCAATTCACTAATTTCAAAATCGAAAGAAGTTACAGAGATTACAATGAACACTCAAGGATTTACTCTCTTTCTTTCCTCTCGTGTATCACTCTCCCTCTCTCTCTAGAAATTTACAAGTGTGTTAGAGTTATTCTAACTCTATAATATTGTTGTTTGTTTCTTCATA